>OX369277.1:10571578-11171578 GCA_947284805.1 Coleophora flavipennella | reverse complement strand
TTTTTAGTATTGTTTCGTTCGTTTGTACTGCAGCGTATTGAGCTGCTAATTTAAGGTACCAATAGGCATTAAACTCGAAGATCATAATATGCATTTCAACAACTTCAACAACAACTTATAATGCGAAAGACCTTGAGCACAGTTTATAAGGGCTCATAATTTGTTGGCGCCGTAAAACAGCCATCATAACTTTCATCAATGATGTGAAGAGAATTTTTACCCGACTGCCCAAAATCAGAGTATTTTTAAAGTGAAACTTTTATTACATCGTCTCATTTTTTTCCGTCTGTGTGTTGCATGTCGCGTGACGGTCGCTTTCGTCTGACGGTATGATCGTTTCGTCCTCTGTACCGTAGCGAGAGCAGCCATGATCGTTTCGTTCTCTGTAAAGTTTCACTTTTACCGTGGTTTCATAAAACAACACACTTACTTTTTTTTAGTATTGTTTTGTTCGTTTATACTGAAGCGAATCGAACTGCTAATTTAAGGTTGGGTTAGGGATTAAGCTCGAAAATCATAACATCCATTTCAACAACTTTAACAACAACTTATAGTGCGAAAGACCTTGAGCACAGTTTATAAGGGCTCATAATTTGTTGGCGCCATAAAGCAGCCATAATAACTTTCATGGCCCTTCGCTTTCTGAATAATTGCGTGTTGGTTATAAAGTTTTAAGTAGTTATGATACACATTACGATTTTATTGCAACACTAAAATAGATGTGATATCACCTATGGTATAGTAAAAAGAAAGAATAGTAGGTTATTTTCATACAATGGTACATCGCGCGGTATTTTTGCGTGTCAGTAAGCACGCACGCACACAACAATAATAAGATCGACTTCTTTAGATAAAGGAAAGAAGTCGTTTTTAATTGTAGTGTGCGTGCGTGCGTTACCTACTGACGCACACACACATAAAAACAGCGCAATGTACCATTGTATGAAGATAAACTGCTATTCTTTCTTTTTACTATGGCTATGTCGGTGGCGTAATGGCAAGAGCCGCTGCCTCCTGTCCGGGCGGTCGTAGTTCGAATGCTGCCACGTACTAATGTGTTTTCGAATTTCAATTTCATATGTTCGTATAACCGAGCTCTTACGTGAAGGAAAACATAATATTTTTTATTCATAATTGGTAAGCCCTTGGCATTATCTCTCTCATCGTGAGGAAACCTGCACACGCCTGCGAAGAAACTCGAAGGTTGTGTGTGAAGTCGACCAACCAGCACTGGGCCCGCGTGTTCGACGAAGGCCCGATCGCCCCAATACAGGGTAAGCTCGAGCCCCTCGGTGGGGACGTATATGAGCTGTTGTGATGACTATGCCTATGCTACACACTTGTTAGGAATCGCACTTTCTCCAGTGCTCTATCCAAAGAGTTTTTATATTATTATCTTCAGAAAGAAATTTTATAGCACGTAAATGGCCTTTCGTTTGAGAATGTCGCACGGAATGCTTTTCTTATAGGTTGCTGTGGTGAGAGTGAAAGAGATACTAAGTAATTTTCATATAGTTTGATTTTCTCAACTAAGTGTTCGATTATTTTTTCCTCCGGGGGACTCGGGACCTCCAGTGTACAAAGAGTTTCTATATTATCATCAGAAGGAAATATTATAGCACGTAAATGGCCTTAAGTTTGAGAATGTCGCATGGAATGCTTTTCTCATATGTTGCTGTGGTGAGAGTGAAAGAGATACTAAGTAATATTCGTCTTGACGATGTTCATTTTAAGACCCACTTGTTGAGAGACTTTACTGAGGCCATCGAGCATTGTGCTTAGGTCTTCCATAGTCTCAGCCATGACCACGATATCGTCAGCGATTTGGAGGTGGGTGATGTACACGCCGTTGATATTGATGTCATTCCACCCCAGTCCAGAAGCTTGAAGACATCTTCCAGCGCGGCGGTGAACAGTTTTGGAGATATAACGTCTCCCTGTCTCACTCCTCGCTACAACTGGATAGGTTTCGAGTTTTGGTCCTGGAGTCGAACCGACATGGTGTGGATTTCATACAGACACTTCAACACCTCGATGTATGGTAAATTTGGCATCGCTGGAGAGACTGTAGCACAGCCCAGGTTTTGAATGAATCAAAGGCTTTTTCATAGTCCACTAACGCCAAGTATAATGGCTGATTGTATATATTATGCCGGAGCGTATATGTGTGGTCAATGGTACTAAAAACTTTTCGGAAAACCTGCGTGCGAGACGATTTGTAATTACTTTCGAAAACAGCTTGTAGACATGGCTCAAAAGTGAAATAGGTCTGTAGCTCTTCAGCAGGGTGTTGTCACCCTGTTTGAAAAAAAGCACGACCACACTTCTGTGCCATGCCTTAGGCAGTTGTACCTCGAGTATCGTCAAATCAGCTGAAAAAAGACAAAGGCCTCTCCCAAGGATTTCCACGACTACCGGTCCTGTGCTGCTCGCATCCATTGGCTACCTGCGATATTCACCAGGTCGTCGGTCCATCGCGTGGGAGGCCAGCCTACGCTACGTTTTCCGGTGCGCGGTCGCCAATCGAGAACTGTACTACTCCAACGGCCATCTGTTCTACGAGCTATGTTCCTTGCCCACTGCCACTTCAGTTTAGCGATTCTGTGAGCTATGTCAGTTACTTTGGTTCTCCTGCGGATCTCCTCGTTTCTGATTCGATCACGGAGAGAAACTCCGAACATAGCACGCTCCATTGCCCTTTGGGTGACCTTGAGGCTTCTTATAAGTATTTGGCAGTACAGTAACTGCACATCTGATTCCAGATGTGTTTTAAGGTCGCGTGTGCAACGTCTGTAGGTGTAAATCTAAATACCCTACACACGTGACCGCGGGTGATGCTGAGTGCAACACCAGGCAACCGCCGTCTATCTCTTGGATATCACGGTAAATTGTGCTACACGATAAGAGAGAGGGATGAGTATAACGAGTATAATGGAATTGAATAACTTCTGAAGAGCTTTTTGTACCGGTGATCCATCTGCTTTCAGAAGTTCAGCCGTAATTCCATCATCACCCGGTGCCTTGTTGTTCTTAAGCTGTTTGAAAGCCATTCTAATCTCGTACAGGCTGACATCCAAGATATCTCCGGTATAGTGCCGGGTTTGTCTGGCTCTCGGGTCTTTAGCCAGATCGCTGACAGGCAGACTTGTGGTCTTATACAATTGTCCGTATATCTTCTCATCCTCTTTCTCTATGTATGCAAATGTCAACACTTATTGCGGTCCATAAAATACAGCCCGCAAACGCAGACAGACGGACGGATAGCGGAGGCTTTGTAATATCCCTTTCACACCCTTTCGGAACAAAACACAAAAAAGTCGTTTTTCAAACTAAACAGCTGTAAAAAAAATTTTTTATCCCTGCTTTGTTTGAAATATTAGCAACCTTGTCAAACTGCCTCGCGGTGACATAAGGAACCCACTATTTTGCTTCAAAAACTTTGTCAGTAACCCACACTTACTAGATCTTTCTAGTACAGTTTTCTTGATCATATTATTACAGGGCGCTGCAGGGTTGAGGGGTCTAAGACTCTGGTCATGCCGTTTGGATGTCTTCCAAGTGCATCTAAATTCCAGCTTGAGTTAGCAAACGTCCTGAAAAATGGTGTTCTCGTAAATTTCTCGGCGGGCAAGATATTTCTGATGGTCAGGCAGTTGAATTTTATGACGGACTTTGTTGGAGTACGTTGAGGACAAGAAAATGCTGTGGAGATGATGTATTGATACTTTCTTTTTTATTAATTTAATTATGAGACTGTTTATATGGTGATCAGTTGGTCAGGGTAGGATGTTTTTTTTTATTCACAATTGGTAAACGCTTAAATGTTCGTGCGGACATCGGGAGCCGGGTCGTTTCTTTCCCTCTAATATTATGGTTGATGTGAGCGATGGCTGACTCTCGCGTTATACTTGTGACCGGGTGCTGTCCGTGTGAACTGGACTACTCTGGTCAAAGACATTAATGACATTCAATGATTTTTATGAAAAACTTTTCGTGTCATATTGTTTTCATGTTCTAAGGACATAATCTGGTTTATATCAAGGATTGAATTTTGATGTTATTAAATAATTATTGTTTATTTCTTGATTCTTCACAAATGACATTGTTATTATTATTTTATGACTATCAGAAAGAGTGTAATTTGCACCTATTTTGAAAAAATATATTGAATTGAATTGACGTTTTCAGCCCATGAATCATACATCATCATCATATCAGCTCATATACGTCCTTATCGAGGGGCTCAAGAGTACCCTGAATTAGGGTAATCGGGCTTTAGTGGACCACGTGGGCCCAGTGCGAGTCGGTCGACTTCACACACCAACTTCGAGTTTCTTCGCAGGCGTATGAAGGTTTCCTCACTATGATTTCCTTCATCGTAAGAGCGTCAGATAAACATACATAATTATAAAAAATTGAAATTTGAAAACACATTGGTACGTGGAAGGATTCGAACTACGACTTCCCGGATAGTTAGCGGCCCTAGCCATTACGCCACCGACGACGCTCTATTACAGGGTGTAACATAATTGAAAACGCTAAACACGTTAAAAAAAACGAGTTCCATCGCAACAACAACAACATTATTATTTTTGGTTATTGTTAATTTTCTAATAAAGAACTGCACCGATTTTGATAAAACTTATATGGGACCACACGACAAGCTTTCACATAAAAAAGGAATCATAAAAATCGTTTCACCCAGTCAAAAGTTAAAGAGGTAACAAACATAAAAAATAAAACATACAGACGAATTAAGAACCTCCTCCTTTTTGGAAGTCGTTTGAAAATTGGTGTAGGACCCGTTAACCGTAGCTTCTACTCATCTTACCGAAGAACATTCCCCAAGGAACCTATAGGCAAATCTCAAAAAAAAATAATTCGACGTTCCATACAAAAATTTAATACAAAAACAATTAGCCAATCATTTTGTATGAAGAGTTAACAATTTTTTTTTTGTGATTACAGCAAACTTGTAGAAAAAAAGTTGTTCAGTTTGATAAGTAGAAGACCCGGTTAACGTGACCTACACCAATTTTGTTACATCCTGTATATTATACAAAGTTTTTCAATACAGTTGTGACAAAAAAGGTAACACAAATAAGTAGTACCTGGGCAACCGAGCTTTGATCGGGGCATAGTACCCAGAGCCGTTAAAACATTTAAAAATACGCTACCTATGATACACTTTGTGCGGCATATTTCTTATGCGAAAATCTCGGAAAATAGCGTTTTCCTAGAAATGAGACCTATCTAAATCGATTTTTCGCCCCCAAATATCCCCGTATCAATGACTTCTATATAACCGTATGCTAATTTTCAAGCAAATCGTTGGAACTGTTTCCCCGATTCAGAGTATATATACAAGAATTGCTCGTTTGAAGGTGTTAGATTATATATTATTATTATAATAGGTAGTAACAGAAAACCAAAATACATGGATACAGACATACCTATTGAGCTTCTAGCCAACCAAAGTTCATTTTACGCGTTTTGTAGCCCATTTTAGATGTTTGGCGTAGTTGTCTTATTTTGTTTATCATATACATTGATAAACCTACATTTTTTATCACACATATATTGTACATTAATTAAATTCGTTTTCTCAACTTAAAAAAAAACTCCCTTCGCTTTACGAAAATGGCGCCTTATTTTAGTTAGGCACACATATGCATGCGTAAGTTTTTTTTGAATATTACCATATACAGATTATAATAAGGCTTGGGAAGGAATATTTATTTTATAAAAGAATATTCTTTAAAAATTCTTTAGGCTAAGGATAATAAGGTAAGCATGAAACCTCTCAATCTATGTACTTCGTGTGTCATCTTCTAAAACAGAGCACCCATTAGAATTCTTTAGGCCACCGTATAATTTAATCTCCTTTTTTCGCAAATATCTTATCTCTTTTAAAATTCTCCTTTCAAAAGTCTGAAAGTTGATTATGTGTATTTTATTATCATAATTTAAATTTGTTAGAAATTTAAAAAGTTTTAGAGTAAAACGCACGAGTGCTCTACAATGAATTTTGTGCACATTAAAGTGGCATGTGAGGTACCACATTTCGAGCTACTGTATCGAAAAAATACTTGTGGCATGGAATGATTTATTAAATCTTTATTAATGAATTTTTGCATGTTTTTATGAAATCTAGCATTGTATTTTATGATATCTGTTTTTCCATATACTTTTCATTTGCACAAAGATAAAATATTTTCTGTTGTACAATTTGAAATATAATTTAATCGCCAAGTATATGACAGTTAAATACAGGGTGTGCTAGTTTTCATTATAAATCACAGGCGTTATTATTATCAGCTCAGACTAGGTAAGTACTTTGTTCATGTTAAACAATATATCGTTTGGATACAATCGCGTGTTTATAAATAATTAAAATTTTTGTGCACTGCGGCAAATAGTACAGAGTTTTAATAATAAATTGTGACGATAAAGGAATAATCAGATTGAAAAATTAGTTGCTTTTTCACGAAGCTTTTACCATAAGGGATACTTTAGGTAACGACGTTGAGATGCCGCCTGAATATGGTATAGATATTTTTCTAGGGTTCCGTACGAAAAAAACGGAACTTTCATACGATCACTCGTGCGTCTGTCTGTCTGTCCGTCTGTCACAGCCAATTTAACAGCTCCGAATCTACTGTAATGTAATCCTATGATACAAACACAGATGTGCAAATAAGGGTCATTTTCGGGGGACAAATTAGGAAATTTAAAAAAAAAGTTTTGCAAAACTTACTGTGTCATATATTAAACGCAAGGGCTCGTTGTGAGGATCTCAAATATATTTTTGTTATTACTGTAAAATAAATGATTTTAATTTTATTCATGAAAGAAGACGAAAATTGACCATTGACCCCTGATCTCCAAAACTACTGAGACTAAAAATTTGAAAAAAATACAAAAAATAGTTCAATGCTTGTAGATTACAGGAACACCTATAATAATTCTATCAATTGATAATAAAGTGGTAAACTCAATATAATACGTTCACTTACGAAATATAGTTCACTAAAACACCACTAGAAAGTGCTAGTAGTAGTTAACTCGCGACTTACTGTGAGGATTTCAAATGTGATATTTTGTATTTAACTTAAGCATTGTATGAAACCCTCTCCATGCGAGTTCAACTCGCACTTGGCCGGTCTTTTTAATTGAGAGCGTTTCCCATACAAACTTTAAATTACTACTTCTTGAAAATGGATGGGCCAATTCTAATAAACCATGAGCAAGTCACGAAATTCTAGTTTTTACATAGAATAAATTTCTCAAATAATTTATTTTACAAAGGATTAGCGCGTTTTAAGACTACTATGAAAACCTTAAATCACCATTATTAGTGATGACACAATTTTTTTGAAAATATAATCCATCCAAAATTTAGAATTGCGTGACTTGCTTATGTGTACAAAGTGTTATTAGAGTCGGCCCATCCATTTTCAAGAAGTAGTAATTTTAAGTTTGTATGGGGAAGGATTTTGTGAATACGCTCTTACGATATATTTTTTTATATATATAATTCGGCTGGTATCCCGCTCTGACGAAAAAATTAAATGGTCTCGTTATTTATGAACCATCTAAAGGGAGATAGAAGTGTCTGACTCGATATGAGCCGTCGCTATCCCGGCTTAGATAAGCTTTTGAAAGGACACATATTCGAAATGAAAACTGCTCGTGAACTTATATACAGGCTGATATAATATTACTCGTTTTGTTCTCACAGCGTAGTAACTCTTTTCAACCGATTTCAAACAGAAGAGGTTTTTAATTCGACTGTATGTTTGTTACGCGATCTCTTCGCAGATTGTGAACCGATTTTTGTTCGATAGGCCAGGTTAGCTCCCTATAAATTTTATCAAGTGTTTTATCAAGTGTTTTTTTTTAACTCTTTTTGATTTCTGACTTTTGTGTACTACAGCTTTAATCGAGGGTGCATCATTCAAATCGCGAGTAATGGTCTTGAGTTCATACAAAAATCTCATAGAAAAAAAGTCACTTTTCCCAAATTTTCCAATTTTCTTATAATTTTTTTTTTCCTAAGAGCTTTATTCGGAGTATACGAACATAAAAATACAATGCAAAATCTATCCGCCGATGCGCTTACTAAACAAATAAGTGTACCTACAAGTTGTTGGAGCCCCGCTTACGGTAGCACCAGACATGGTGAAGGAACCTAATCTTAGTGTTTTTGGGAGCCCCGCGATGATATTCCTAGGCCTTTCACGATCTGATCTGATCTGGGCAGCTAGCGATTTGTCGGATTTTTATAATCTGCCGCTGACATACATATTAGAACCTTACCTACATGAGTTAACTCACGTCTTGTCTAGACAGTTTTAGACTCTTGTGAGAAAGATCTATAAATTAAATTTGAATTGCTTTATATTCATGTTTAGGTTTTTCCTTGCACTATTCCACAATTAATATAAATTAAACACAAATTTGTTTATACTGCAACCGGTTTCGTGATCATCTTCAGGCCTAACCTTAATATGTTCATTCAAAAACCTAAATGTGTTCATTTCAGTGTTCCACCAAGAACCTACTATCGCAAGCATACAATGCTTTATATTCATTTCTTGAAACGAAGGTTCCAAACACTAGATATGTTGCAGCCGTTATGTAGAATGCGCCGTTTTGTAAAACAGCGCACTGCTTTGCAAAACGGCGGATTTTGCGCCGCTTTGTAAAGCAGGTACTGAGTAAAAAACTCCGAATAAAACCGATGATTTCTTCTTCTCCGAAATGCTTCCAGGCTCTTTGACTGTTTAATGAGTCAAACCTGACCAAAACTTATGTCGCTCGCTTCGCTCGCTCATTTTCTTTTACTTACTCAGTAGTTTTTACACCAAGCGGCGCCTTACACAATGCGGCGTACTTCATTTCAGCCAAATTGCAATCCGGCTGAGCGTAATGTCGCCGCGTTACAAAACGCTGCTGTTTTACAATTCGGTCACACCCTGGACACTCCATACAACGGACCAGAAATTAAATTTCAAAACAAAAATGACGAAACAAACAAAATGGCGGCGAAATCCTATACGTTCGACAACCAAACTGTAACCAATCTGTATTAATCTGGACGACGAAGGGGTGAGGTCGCAATCTAAAGAGCGGCAGGAAGTGTCCATACTGTATGTTAGTACTTGATATATATACTTTGATCCGGTGTTATTCAGCGCGCTGTTTTGCAAAACGGCGGATTCTACAATAAGACTCCCACAGATATATTTGTATGCAACATCTTATTATTTTTGTGTACCTACTATATTTATGTTTTTGCTAAGAAATTCTCCGAGGCTACTCTACCTTAAGTCACACCCTGGACACTTTATAAAACGGGCCTAAAATGAAATTTCAAAAAAGGAATGACGGAACAAACAAAATGGCGGCTAAATCCTATACGTTCGACAGCCAAACTGTATCAATCTGCGTGACAAGGGGGTGAGGTTGCAATCTAGAGAGCAGCAGGGAATGTCCATACTGTGTTTTATTATTATTATATCAGCTCATATACGTCCCCACCGAGGGGCTCGAGCCTACCCTGAATCTGGGCGATTAGGCCTTAGTCGACCACGCGGGCCCAGTGCGGGTTGGTCGACTTCACACACAACCTTCGAGTTTCTTCGCAGGCGTGTGCAGGTTTCCTCACGATGTTTTCCTTCACCGTTAAAGCAATCGGTAAGTATGTACGTAAGTTTTTGAAAAACTCATTGGTACATTGGCCGTCCAGATTTGAACCCGGTACCTCTGGTTAGATGGACCGAGTCGTTACCGGTTGAGCCACCGACGCTTCCATACTGTGTGTTAGTATATTTTTATGCAACATCTTATTATATTTGTGTACCTACTATGTTTATGTTTTTGCTAAGAAATTCTCAGAGGCTACTTTACCTTCAGCTGCGTAGAGAAGGTATTAAAGCAAACAAGAATGTATCAAGGTAAATCTTATTTAATCTGACAGCAGGTATTTAGGATAATACGAGCGCAAACATGGGTAGATGAAGACTGACGTTTTCCTCGCCACGATATTTTTGCTACGTCGGATCTCGAGGCTCGTTCAAAAACTACTGCAGAGAGAGGCAGGCTCAACTTTTCCAATTTAAAATCGTTTTTCGCGCCATTTATTCGGGGCACCATCGGGGATCGGGAGAAATCTTCGACTCGTATATAATCATAATTCAAACGGCGCTGGGCGTTGACGGGCGCGAATGAAAAATTACGATAACGTCACTGCGGCCATGTTGTTTTCAGCCGCACCCGCTGCTGAACGTTGATTTATGGGTCCACGTGATACGATGCGAGTGCGTGACACGTGCCTTCGCGTGCAGCTGGTGAAGAATAGCCTTTGATAGAGTTAAGGGTATAAAGTTAGGGATCGCGTGTGTTTTGAGTTTTAACGCCTTCATATGTCCATAATAATAAACCATTGCCTTGGGTTTCGTACTTTAAGAGGAAAAAATGCGGGTCAGTAGTCCAACTGCTATGTCCAACTAGTTGGACTACGGGCCTTTACTAAGAGTCACGTTTCAACCTATTTTGTAGTTGGACCAAAAAACCCCTATTGACAGTCCCGTGGTCCAATTCCGTAATACTACCGACCGGTATCCTGGGTGGCGGATCTGAGTTGAGCGAGCGAAGTGAGCGATTATAAGTTTGTTAGCTTTGATGATGTTACTGTCAAACAGTCTCACCCTAGTTGACGGATCTGACAGTTACGAAAGCAATTGGACCACCGGGACTTTAACCGGGGTTGTTAGTTCAACTACAAAAATAGATTGGACCAAGATCCCTAGAAAAGGTCCGTAGTCCAACTAGTTGGACAGAGCAGTTGGACAACTGACCTGCACGGGAAATGTCTATCATCATCATCATCACCATCATATCAGCCACAAATCGTCCACTGCTGGACAAAGGCCTCCCCCAAGGACTTCCACGACGACCGGTCCTGCGCTGCCCGCATCCATCGGCTTCCCGCGACTTTCACCAGGTCATCGGTCCACCGCGTGGGAGGTCTGCCTACGCTACGTTTTCCGGTGCGCGGTCGCCACTCGAGAACTTTACTGCCCCATCGGCCATCTGTTCTACGCGCTATGTGCCCTGCCCACTGCCACTTCAGTTTAGTGATTCTGTGAGCTATGTCGGTTACTTTAGTTCTCCTGCGGATCTCCTCGTTTCGGATTCGATCACGCAGAGAAACTCCGAGCATAGCACGCTCCAATGCCCTTTGGGTGACCTTGAGCCTTCTTATGAGGCCTATAGTAAGCGACCATGTCTCAGTTCCGTAAGTCATCACTGGCAACACACAACATGTCTATCATCATCATCATAATTAACGGCCATAATTCAATACTGTTGATGAGCATGAGGCTCACCTCAACGATTTCCACAACGACCGGTTCTGTGCTGCCCGCATTCAGCGGCTTCCTGCGACCCTCATCAGGTCGTCGGCCTACCAAATGGGAGGCCTGCCAATACGTCTGTTTCGGTGCGCTTTCAACACCTGAGAACTTTACTACTTCAACGGCCATTTGTTCTACGAACTATGTGCCTCGCTACCCACCGCTCTTTATTGTGGCGTTTCTGTGAGCTACTAGTACCTATGTCGGTTATTTTGTTACTAAAGTAAAAGTAAAAGTAAAAAAATGTTTATTTGCAGAAAGAACACAATAATATTTTTTTTTAACACGAACCCCACACTAGGCAACTTGCCTGTATCGTAGTAGTTGATTTAGTACGATTTCCAGATTACAAAGAATGCGGCTGATTTATGCGGTTAAACATGGTAAAGTAAATTGTTCGACACGTAACAAAAGGAAACAAGTTAAATTAAGTATAAAAGCTTAAATTAAACACAATAATATTAATAAAATAGATTGGGCAAAATATTATGCATTAAGTTTTGTTTTAAAGACTAAATAATTAATTGGGTATCTCTGTAGAAATATGTGAGCATGATTGCGTGTTAGTATGTGAGTGTAGGTGTGCTAAAGTGTATGTGTTGTGTGTGTGTATGTGTGTTTTAGCAGACTATTCTGAACAAACTCTCCACCTCGGGATAGGTTAGTTTTAGTAAGAGCTTTTGAAGTTTACTCTTTATTTCGCGGACTGAACATTCAAAATATCAGCAACTCTATTGTATATATAAGGGAACATAAACTGACTAAAGCGTTGTGCAAAAGTTGTCCTTAAAATCGGAGTATCAAGTTTGAAAACTCTTTTTGAAGAAATTGTTTTGAAATTTTGATTACGAGTGACCTCCTACGGAACGCTCTCATTTCTGATTCGATCACGTAGAGAAACTCTGAGCATAGCCTGTTCGGCTCCAAAAAACTATCTGAAGGCAATCTTTAGATTTTTATGGTTCCGAAGCCAAAATGAGAAAAAAACTAACCACTCCGAGAGTGCCGACAGAAGTGAAAACTTTTTACAGTTTTATAAGTTTTGACTCTAAGAGTGTTCCTGGTAAGGTGTCGGTTACGGTAAAGGTAACAGTGCCGCTAGTTCAATGGTTTTTTCCCATTTAAAAAAATGTCCAACGCGCCTAAAGAAGTTTTCACTTCAAAAAAATGGATTTCTTTTAATTTTGTCATCTCCGTCAGTCCGTGCGTATGTCAGTCAATCTTATCTGTCACTGTTAGACCTACAGTAATGAAATTTTGTACAAAGTTGTTAAATAATGACCCAAAAAGGAAAATTAAGTCAATGTTATGTTGAAACATTTTTTTTAGGTCAGCGTCCCCTACATGTAAGCCGTGGATGATGTTTTTTTAGTGTACCCCCTCCAGTATGGTATCGTTGAATAGGTCTCATAAAATAACTCAAAGGTCTCTTTTAAGATGTTTAAACAAAATGTTGAGTTCCAAAATGTCACTTTTCGAGTTTGTTTTTTTGTGTTTTTTTGTATAGTAACTTTGTAAATATTTCTATGCAGCCTTTCAATGTTAATGAAACAGATTAGTCCCTTTTAAATCGCTGTTAAGGGCCTAAAGCGATTAAGAATGCGCATCCCAGCAAACAGGTAAAACACGGCCTCATAAAGAGATTAGCCAAGTCAGCGTTTTTGCTAACACCTTTATTTCGATTCGTCCTTTGTGGTAAAAGATTTCGTGGGCAATTTTCTTACAAACATTTTAATGCGTTTTTTATGTGTATATAACTTACTGTAAAAAGCGTCGGTGGCTCAACCGGTAACGACTCAGTCTAACCAGAGGTACTGGGTTCAAATCTGGATGGCCAATATACCAATGAGTTTTTCAAAAACTTACGTACGTCATGTACTTACCGACTGCTTTAACGGTGAAGAAAAACATCGTGAGGAAACCTGCACACACCTGCGAAGAAACTCGCAGGTTGTGTGTGAAGTCGACCAACCCGCACTCGACTAAGGCCTGATCGCCCTAATTCAGGGTAGGCTCGAGCCCCTCGGTGGGGACGTATATGAGCTATCATGATGATGATGACAGAGAGATAAAAGATAATGTACTTGTTATATGCCTGTCTAAATGGTATGTACATTTGTTCATTCAAAAACAGACAGACGGACGGACAACGAACTGATCCTATAAGGTTTCTCTTTTTTAGGGTTCCTTACCAGGTACGTGACTCTATTACTAAGCTGTCTCTCTGAATTTTAAAAGGCTAATCTTTTGAACCTTGATAGGTAGCCGGTTGAAGTTTTCACAAAATATTTTATTATGGTAGATTTTATTATATAAGCTCATAAACGTCCCCACCAAGGGGCTCGAGCCTACCCTGAATCAGGGCAATTAGGCCTTAGTCGACCACGCGGGCCCAGTGCGGGTTGGTCGACTTCACACACAACCTTCGAGTTTCTTCGCAGGCGTGTGCTGGTTTCCTCACGATGTTTTCCTTCACCGTTAAAGCAATCGGTAAGTATGTACGTAAGTTTTTGAAAAACTTGTACATTGGCCGTCCGGGTTTGATCCCGGTACCTCTGGTTAGATGGACCGAGTTGTTACCGGTTGAGCCACCGACGCTTCATGGTAGATTTACTAGCAAATAATAAAAAATATTTAAAAATTAAAAAAAAAGTACGGGGTTACCAAACAAGAAACGTGTTTCATAAAAGTTTTTTTGTTTTTGCTCTGTCGCAAAAACAGTAATATATATACAAGTGTAAAACTTGGTGGTTATAGTACTAATCCTAAAATAAACCAAAAAAAATTAAACCGGCCAAAAGTGAGTAGTACTCACGCTAAATATTCCAAATTAGATTAAAAAAAATGACCAAGTGCGAGTCGGACTCGGACAGAGTAGGGTTCCGAAGTATTAAAAAAATGTATATTTTGAAAAACAAAATTTTATTTGCAGTTGTTAATAGAACATTTTGTATGGAAAATTTATGTTTTTTTTTCAAATCCAACTGCACACCTTAAGTTGGTCGACTATTACTCCTCAAATACTACTTAGCCGTGATAGTTTTCTTTTTAATTGATTATAATGTCCTACTATTTTAAATTCTTTTCAGATGTCCTTCAGAAGCGGTGGACGACGACGGTGACACTTGACTCTAACAAAAAATAGCTCTATAAAGCTTAATATTTCACAAATCGATCCCTGAATAAAAAAATGGTTTTAGTAAGCCATCAGTAATTTTTAAAGACACATTTAACGAGACCCCCCACGATAGGCTACTTCAACAAAAAAAAAATCACCACCTCTTTACATGTACTTTGTACATATAGGAAGATACCCTAAAATATTTTTACTTTGTCGGCCTTAATAATATGTATACCCATGCCAAATTACAGTTTTCTAGTACAAATAGTCTTTGAGCTAAGCCGCGGACAGACGGACGGAGAGACAGACAGACACGGCGAAACTATAAGGGTTCCTTGTTGACTTCGGAACCCTAAAATCATTTTTCTGTCGCTCGCGTTGTGTTATATTATTTTTCGCAACAAAGGTGTATTTGAGGCCCGAGGCAATTCATGGAATGGGTGAGAAATTACATTTCTAAACACAAATGGCGAAAACAAAATCACAGCGAAATCCTATGTCCAAGAACCAAACTAGCACCAATCTGTATTCATCTGGATGACGGGGTCGGACTCTAGAGAGCGGCAGGGATTGGTCTTACTAATATATACCTACTTTGCTCATGGCGTACTTTGTGCTTGCTACACACATATAAGAAAACAATTCTAGATTCTTCTATTCTATAGTGCTACACTTATGAGAAAAATAAAACAAAATCGGTGCCTCGTAGTCGAGTGATGGTAAAGATCGCTTTCCGTACGCTCAGCCCGTGCGAAATGGATTTTGCTGCTTATTATATTAAAGCGTGCGTCGGTACCAATGTGTTTTCGAATTTAGATTTCATATGTACGTTTTTCCGACGCTCTTGCGGTGAAGGAAAACATCGTGAGGAAACCTGCACACGCCTGCGAGGAAACTCGAAGATGTGTGTGTAGTCGACCAAACCGCACTGGGCACGCGTGGTCAACTATGACCCGATCACCCTAATTCAGGGTAGGCTCGAGCCCTTCGGTGGTGACATATGTGAGCTGTTATGATTGATATTAAAGCACTGCTTTGTTCTCAAAAAAGTAAAAAGGCACTTAAGTAAGGCAAACCACTGATAACAAACTTACGAGGGTGCTATTTCGTAAGCTCTCGAAAACTCAGGTTCTTTGCAACATTATACAATCAATAGTCAGATTTCTGTATTAAATTATAAATCTTCTTCATCTTATCAGCTCATATACGTCCCCACAGAGGGGCTCGAGCCTACCCCGAATTAGGGAGATCGGGCCTTAGTCGACCACGCGGGCCCAGTGCGGGTTGGTCGACTTCACACACAACCTTCGAGTTTCTTCGCAGGCGTGTGCAAGTTTCCTCACGATGTTTTCCTTCACCGTAGGAGCGTCGGATAAACGTACATATGAAATCGAAATTCGAAAACACATTGGTACGTGGCAGGATACGAACCACGGCCTCCCGAACAGGAGATAGCGGCCTTAACATTTACGCCATCGACGCTCTTAAATTATACCTACTCGGCTATTATTTTAAAAACTCCCCAAGGATTGAAGCTTTAAAAGTTTCGCCGCCCCGCATCGCTTCGCAGCGAACGCGGCCCGAAAGTCGATTTATAACACTCCAGGGGTGGCCAACCGGATTTATGTGGGCCCGATTAGTGGACCGCTTTTTAAACGCCTTCGTTCCCGACTAAATAATAGCTTTTGCTATCGCCCTTAGCTTGGATGCGATGGGTTTGCAAGTTTTTGGAATGGGTGTCGTCGACTTACATTTGCCCTTTAATATAAACCATTCAGGGTCTTTTAGACAAACATTGTTTTCTTAGTTATGAATACATGCGAATAAAACTGGTCCTATATAAAAACTTTTAACCAGACAAATTGAGAGTTTCTATGAAAGTCTGATTTTATACTGAAATCCATCAATAAAATTATATACATATTAAGAACGACTGTCAGAAGGACTAATAATTTTGAACAAAAAAAAACCGGCTTCAAACAGAAAACTGTAGTTCTCCTCGATTTATGTGGGATGCCATCATCAGATCCTGGTTTCCTTATCATGGTACCACCCTTGGGATATCTCCTTTCCAACAAAAAAAGAATCACTAAAATCGGTTCATAAACGACGAAGTTATCCGCGAACACACATAAAAAATAAATATATATATATACGGTCGAATTGAGAAACGTCCTCCTGTTTTGAGGTCGGTTAAAAATAACTTAATTGTCTTTTTGAGTTAACAAAAGTTACAGTGTTGCGTAATCCTTACTAATATTATAAATGTACAAATGTGTTTGTTTCTTGTCTTTTCACGCTTCACACCTCAACCAGTCTTGAAATGAATTTTTTGAATTGAAGGTGAGTGTTGTGCAAGCCGCAAGCGGCTCGTGAGCGTGGTCATGCGTTTTCTTCATGTCCCTCAGGAACTATATCGCGCTATTCTGATTAGCAGTCTACGTCACTTACGGCCCCCTCAACCAATTCTATACAAAAAATCACTTCAATCCCTTGGTCCGTTGCGACGACGGCGACGTGCGCGAGCGTGGAAAACAGTTTTCCCCAGATCCCTCAGAAACTATGTCAGGATATGCTAATTAATAAATTATGTCGTTTTCCGCTCCCTCAACCATTTCTGTGCAAACAATACAACAATCCATTGTTCCGTTGCGATGTTAAAGAATTGAACCAAAAAAGAGTATTTTTTCAGTTCCTTCAGGAACTACATCGCACTATGCTATTTTCACCGAATAAAAAGTAGCCTATACCCTTTCAAATGCCACAGGCTACCTGCATGCCAAATTTAATTTCTTTGATGAATTCTTTAATTAAATTAAATTAAATTTCTTTAAAGTTGAGGGAGCGGAAAACGACATAATTTATTAATTAGCATATCCTGACATAGTTTCTGAGGGATCTGGGGAAAACTGTTTTCCACGCTCGCGCACGTCGCCGTCGTCGCAACAGATAAAGGGATTGAAGTGATTTTTTGTATAGAATTGGTTGAGGGGGCCGTAAGTGACGTAGACTGCTAATCAGAATAGCGCGATATAGTTCCTGAGGAACATGAAGAAAACGCATGACCACGCTCGCGAGCCGCTTGCGGCTTGCACAACACTCACCTTCAAAGACAGTCATAAAAACGATGTCCACGCGGGCGAAGCCGCGACAAAAGCTAGTGCAGTATCAAAAATACAAGAACAGAGTGTCTTCCCCTTCAGTAACTGCAGAAATTAAGAAAACTGCCATGGGACACATTTTAGTATAACTTTAACATAAGAAGCTTGGGTTAAATTGAAATTACTAATTAGCATCTATGCTAGATTGTAATTTCATGACGTAGCTATAGTAGGAAATAGGAACATATAGAAAATAAGGTCATAAGATAATTTTGAACAAAAAAAACCGCCTTTAAACAGGAAACTAAGGTTCCCCTCGATTTCTCTGGGATGCCATTATCAGATCCTGATTTATTTATCAAAGAACCACCCTTGGAGTATCTCCTTTCCAACAAAAAATAATCATCATAATCGGTTCATAAACGACGAAGTTAACACATATAAAAAAACATATAAAAAAATATATAAATATTCGATCGAATTGAGAAACCTCGTGAGAAAAATCTGCCGAGTGCGAGCCAGACACGCGCACCAAGGGTCCCGTGCTTCCACACCTCTCCACACAAGTACAACAAATAACACGCAGTCATATGAAACAAAGCACATCAGCGTGAGCGACAAAACATTGGTTGGTGGTAGGGCATTTTCTAAGCCCGCCTGGCTAGCTACCACCATCTTATCTATGTATTTCCGCCAAATATCAATGTTGATATCATTGGTGTGTTCCTTCATGAAGATAAGATAGCCAGTTCCCCATTGCGTTGGGGAATCTTGGTAAGCCCGCTTCCATCTTCGGCAACATCGTCACTTACCACCAGGTGAGATGTTGTCAAGGGTTTACCAATTGTGAAAAAATATATATAAAAAAAAACATTTTTTTTTCACTCACACACTTGGCCGTTTTTTTATTTTTTTTATTTTAGGATTAGCACTATTAGTCCACACCCTGGACACTTCATACAACGGGCCAGAAATTACATTTCATTAAAGGAATGACGGAAGAAACAAAATGGCGGTGAAATCCTATACGTTCAATAACCAATCTGTAACCAATCTGTATCAATCTTGGTGACGAGGGTGTGAAGTTGCAATCTAAGGAGCGGCAGGGAGTGTACATACTGTATGTTAGAACTAATATATATATATATACTTTGACTAGACACTAATAATAGTCACTGTTTTTCTCGCTAGTATGTATTACCGTATTCAAGATGGAGCAAAAACACAACAACTTTCAACGTTTTTTTGTAGTTTTTGTTATTTTTTTAGTAAATCCCCTATACCAACACAAATTCTGTGAAAATTTAAACCGGCTAGCTATAACGGTTCAAAAGATACTGCACTCAAATTTTTAATTAAAAAAAGGCCTTTTAAGTGGGACAGACAGACTGACGCTTGTAATGGGGTCCCGTTACCTGGAATACGAAACCTTTAAAGCGTTCTTTTTTATTATTATTCAAAATTGGTAAGCCCTTGGCATCATCTCACCTGATGGTAAATTACGATGATGCCGAAGATAGAACCGAGCTTACCAAGATTCCCAACGCAATGGAGAACTTGCTATCTTATCTTCAAGCCGGAACACATTAATATAGTAAACACTGATGTTTGGCGGCAAGACTTAGTTAAGATGGTCGTAGCTAGCCAGGCGGGATTAGAAAATGCCCTACCACAAACCAAACCGAGTCTTACAAGTTGAACCCACCGGGAATTGAACCCGCAGCCTCCTGGTGTGAAGCGAATGGACTAACCATTACCGTACACTAAAAAAATCAATGTTTATACTTATATGATGTCATAGTTACCTACTGAAAGCGAATACAAAACTACTTAGACTAGCCTTAATTTTATTGATAATCAATGGATTGATGTCAGCATACTAAATGAAACAGTTCACCATTGTAGCAATTACCTACTCAAGTGGTCTTTACATCGATGTGTCTTTTATTATTACGTTTCCACTAAAATTGTCTGTCCAACCACTTCCGCTTAACAACAGGAGGTCGTGGGTTTGATTCCCGGTGGGCTCAACTTTGTAAGACTCGGTTTGGTTTCTGGTAGAGCATTTTAATAGCCCGCCTGGCTAACTTCCACCATCATATCTATGTCTTGCCGCCTAACATCAGTGTTAACAGCATTGATGTGGTCCGGCTTTAAGATAACATAGCCAGATCCCCATTGCGTTGGGGAATCATGGTAAGCCCGCTTCCATCTTCGTCATCATCGTCACTTACCATCAGGTGACATGATGCCAAGAGCTTACCAATTGTGAAAAAAAAACCGTATGCGAAATCCAAACTAGTTCGACTAGCCTTAATTTTATTGATAATCAATGGATTAATGTTAGCATACTAAATTACACAGTTTACTATAGTAGCAATTACCTACTGAAGTGGTCTTTACATTGATGTGTCTTTTATTACTACGTTTACATTAAAATTGTCTTTCAATATTAATCTAGATAAAAGCTTACCAATAAATACGCCAACCACTTAATAATTTTACTAATACAACACATGCAAAAATGTAAATTAATTGCTAGTCAAACGCCATTTATTTAGAGGTGGCGCATCAAGGCCTTACACTTATTATAATACAATTGCTTTTTAAAATCAATGACAAATAACGAACAACTTTAATTTTTCACGAGCCAAAGTGTTCATTTGTTTTTTTTTTCAATAAACAACTTTCTATTTGCAAGTCAGTTCGAAATTTAAATATAACCTTTGACACAGTATATATATTAGTACTAACGTACAGTATGGACACTCCCTGCCCCTCTCTAAATTCGACCTCTGGGTGTAGATTGGGTACCAAACGTAAAGGACGAGCTACGCAAGCACTTTTATTCACTATATTAACTTTGCGCGCCGCTGTGATTTCGTTCACAAGCATAAAAACCAAACCGAACGTAAAGGCCTAACTGAAATCTTTTTTTTTTATACTTGTCATGTTGTAAACAACCACCGCTCGAACAAAAAACACCACTTTCCGAATACACCATACACAGTATGAGACTATAAAACATTGTAAATGGTAACTGCGACGTGGACGTATGAATTAACACTGAAAACTGCTATTATTTTATACGGTCTAACACTTTTTCCATAAAATTTGGGGGTTGGAAATGGGTGGAGGGGGCTGGGCCCCCTGGACCCCATATCATGAACCTTGGTGATCAAATTGACTTCACTTTTTTTTGGAATAAGCGTTAGCGATTTTCGCCCGTCAGAGAAGTGAAGGACCTTTTTTTAATAAGCGGCAGCGATTTTCGGCGTCATAGAAGTAGATGACCTTTTTTTAATAAGCGGTAGCGATTTGTCGGTCAAGGAAAAAGTGTTTAAAGATGTACAAAATAATAGCAGGTTTCAGTGTTAATTGGTACGTCACTCGGAAAGTGGGGTTTTTTTTTCGAACGGTGTTCGTTTACAAAAAAAAGAGTTTAGTATTCACACAGCATTCAGTAAATAACTAACAAACATTTAGTGACCAATACCGCCGGTGTGATTCAACCCTACCTGCATTCTTGCCTATAGATACGTCAGTTATAATTATGTATATCATTTCTCGCTTATTTGTATGGAGTGTCCGGGGTGTGCCTTTGATAAGTTACCTCCTTGGTTTCCATGTTTCGGAGATCATTCCATTTTTAAATTACACGACAGATATGAGTTTACATAGTAATTTATTTGGCCGCTAAACACGACAGATATGGATTTTCATACAATTCTTTCCGGCCGCTGCTCGCATGTATTTGGCCAATACAGCAATTTCGATTTATCTCGAAGAAGGTTGTCAAAATAATGCTAAAATTTCCAAGCATGTTTGAGAAAAATATATTATTACAAAAAAGAAGGAAGAGAGAAACATTTCTCGAAACACCTTTTAGGTACAAGCTTCAATTTGAAAAGAATTTTAATTATTTCCTTATTTGCTCAGCAAACCCTTTCATTTGATACCCATAAAATTTGTTATTGTTATTCTCTCATTTTTTTTAAGTTGTTTATTTAATTTATTCCCAATATTATGTATGTGTGTTTGGTGACAAGGAATCAATAAATGTCTTATGTCTTATAACATAGGGATAAAAAAAACTGGTCCGCCATCTTTGGGAGTCCGTCATATTGGATTAAGAATAACGTTACTTACCTAACCATGCATTGTCCTCCAAATTTAACGAGTATGCAAAATTTCATCTCAATTGGAAACCGGGAAGTGGTTCTAATTTAGCTTCCAAGATTTGTCCCAAACTAAGAGCAAAAATAACTCACACGGCAAGCTTGTAAAAACGTTACTTCAAATACCGCATCAAAAACACATACAATAAGAATAATCTGAAAACTGAAGTGTTTGAACATATCACTGGACTATAAACTAGACATCGCCAGCAGAAAACAATTATATTCAGAGTCTGTCATACAAATTCTACTGTTATTATTTAGCATTTCTGAAAACATAACAATTGGATAAGGAGTTCAAAATTATCCCCGGCGGATATCATCATCATCATCATATCAGCCGAAAAACGTCCACTGCTGGACAAAGGTCTCCCCCAAGGATTTCCACGACGACCGATCCTGCGCTGCCCGCATCCAGCGATCTTCACCAGGTCGACGGTCCACCGCGTGGTAGGCCTGCCTACGCTACGTTTTATATATACATACAAACATACACCCTCCTACCTATGAAACCACCACTCGCTTTGCTCGCTCAGTGACAAATTGTTATTTTTCCAAGCTTTAAATTAAGTAAGTAGGTAAATAAGATCTTAACAATTCGTTGCCTTCTGATATACAAGTACAACGTAAATTTAATGGGTAGCTATATTACGGAAAATAAATGCATATTCGCAATCTTTTCGAGAACTCAACAATACGGATAATTATTTTTTTCTGAAGATGGATACAAAAGGAGTTCAAAAGTTATCCCCCGTGGGCATACATACAAACAAATGCAAAAACCCTCTGCAATGCAATGTAAATCAATCAATCACAAATACAATCACTCGCTCCGCTCTCTCGGTGACAAATTGTTATTTTTCTAAGCAATAAATTAATCAAGTAGGTATATAAGATCTTAACAATTCGTTGCCTTCTGATATACAAGTACAACGTAAATTTAATGGGTAGCTATATTACGGAAAATAAATGCCGGCATATTCGCAATCTTTTCGAGAACTCAACAATACGGATAATTATTTTTTTCTGAATAAAGTCTTCGAGATGCCGGATGGGGATACAGGATGGGGTTTTTTATTTTCCTGACGGTGGTCGTCATTAAAATAATGAGTTGCCTACTGAAGGGGTTCTTTTTGTGAAAAAACGGAGTTTAAAATTTGCATTGTTCTCGTTCTCGATATCATTTTAGATAAAAGTAACGACATTGATTAAAGAAAGGCTGTTATTTATGAATACCCTTCTAGCTAGCAAAATAAGATTTTTTTTTTCTGCACAATTGGTAATTGGTAAGGTTTCGTGTCATTTAAGAAGTTTTTATTAAAGCTTTTTGTCAGGTAACGTGCTGCAGGAATATGGTCAAAATGCCTATTGTGGATAAAGTGCACACCCTGTCGATGCATTTCTCTGGCTTATTTCACTTTGTTTCAAGAAATTCATATCTACAGCGGTTTGCAAAAAATATTTTTCTCATTCTGTAATTTTATTCCTTAGCTCCTCTTGTATACTGTCTTGTTTTCACAAATTTAATGAAATTATTTGTTTCATATCAATGACAACTGTGACGTTAATAATGTTTGTTTTTATATGGTTGATGGGAGCGATGGCCTCACTCTCGCGTTATACTGGTTACCGGGTGCTACCCGTGTGAACTGGCTTACTCTTGTCAAAGGCATTAAGTACATTCAATGATTTTTATGTATAACTTTTCGTGTCATATTGTTTTCATGTTCTAATGACATAATCTGGTTTATTTCAAGGATTGAATTTTGACGTTATTATCTTATGATTGTTTATTTCTTGAGTTTTTACAAATGACATTATGTAAATATTATTTTATGACAGAAAAAGTGTAATTTGCACCTATTTTGAATAAATACCTTGAATCTTGAATCTTTAAATTTATTCATATAGTTTGGCGTTATGTAATGGAATCACTATTATGAGTTCATCACAAAGAGTGTAACCACACACTGTAGTTGTACAGAGAGGCCGTTCACCTACATACCTATATACAAACAAAACAAAGTTGGTAGGAATATTATAAACGTACTTTTATCGATGTAATTGAAACACGTTAAAAAACCGACTTTCATTGCAACAACTTAGTACAACTTTGCGTTATTATTTTTAGTTTTTGTTAATTTACTAATCAAATTTTTCACAGATTTTAATAAAATTTATATGGGACCAACTCGAGAGCATACCCTATAGGATTAAAAAAGAGTCATGAAAATCGGTTCACAATCTGCGAAAAAAACACTGAAAAAGGAACCCTCCCCCCACCTTACTTACCGGAGCAATGTTAACAAATAAATAATAAAAAATAAATAATAAAAAATAAATAATAAAATAATTATTGAAATACTGTGTAAAGCTATCACTATGGAAAAACATATAATATACTTAAAGTAACAAAAAATCTATTTAATTAAATACAATAAAAAATATTACCACTTTGATGTAAAAATTATACCCTAGACCCTGTTTTTGTCAATAATTGAAAAATTTCTCGAAAATAAATAGTTAAAGTTGAATGAAACCAACACACAAAAATAGTTGATTTTAAGACCTTTCCTTTTAATTGAACGTATTTTTTAAACTTATTTGAAAGTATAGAAAAGTAATAAAAACATGTAAAAATCGAGAATTGGGCGTTAGGTTTCAACATAACAGCCGCGTTGAAGCCCGCATTGATTTGAACTTCAAATGAATAGACTTACGTTCGATATTAAGCCTTAATTTCAGTTTTAGTATATTCAATTTTACGTAAATCTAGTTTTGTACTTGTAGATTCATAGATAGTAGATTTTAAATCCTATGTAATGTCCATTTCATCTGCACTACTCATTTTAGTGTGCATTTAGCTACATTTTCAGATTTCCTAGCCTTTAGGGTAAATAGATGGCTGTATGGCCACCGGCTTAGAATAACTGTAAAGAAAAAAAAACTTTTTTTTCCGTGGAGGTATGAACGAATTCCTAGCATATAGGGTAAATATGGCTGTGAATTGCTTAGTACAACTGTAAAAAAAAACTTTTTTTCTGTGGGTATCGTAAGATACGGTTAAAAAACTAAACTGGAGGATGGACAGCAGCGCCGTTTTCGCGTCCTGTGCCACTACATCGCACACAGCGTTTGCCAGCCCATCTGCCAAGCGTGGCGGTTACAGCAAAACCCCCAACTGGGGGGAGGCCTATGTCCAGCAGTAAACGTCTTTTAGTTGTTGTGATGATGCTTATTATCATAACATGTTAAAGCAGGCTGATAAGTAGTAGTAGCTCGTAGTTAGTAGAAGGGTAATTATCCACGAAAACTAAGCGGTGTCAAGCTGAGTTTACAAATTTTATTGTTGTTGAAGACCGCTGTGTTTCGACAACCAATGAGATTTTATTTACATACCTTAACTTCGCTTCGCTAGCAGTAGGCTGTAGATCTTAGAATTTAGTTTGTTTCTTCCTGTATATTATCTTTTTATCTTTTTTCTCTGTAATTTTGTATAATATTATCACTGGTCTTCTTTTCTCTGACAGGCTAGAATACACGGATTGGAAGAACATTCTAGAGTAAGTAGAAGAGGACTATAATATTGAATATTTGGCTAATTTTTGTAGTTATAATCATATAATATATGAATGAATCTCTATTTACATTGGTCGTGGCATCACGCGTGAACGGCTGGAGCGATTTCGCTAATTATTTTTTTGTTGTGTTTATTATTGTCAGGAAAAAGTTCTTATGAAGTGACAAAAAACGGGTACTGCGCAGACAAAGCCGCAGGTAACAGCTGGTATAATATAAAAACTCATGTTGTACAATATTCTTATGTGACAATTTACCATTGATTATAATATTAAACATTTACTGTAATGGTGTAAACACTTCCTTTGGATTCAAACTTGGTTCACCTGCTCAACATTTTTGCATAGCCATTGGATAAATACTTTAATTTTTGTAAACAATAAGGTTTCCCAAGTAGAGGTTACATAGGTAATGAATTATCAATATTCATTTGAGATAAGCGTAGTCGTACTTTGTTTATAAAATTTTATTTCTATTGATTGTATCAAATTTTTAGTGTCATACTTACTTATTTACAACTTCTAGTCAATGACTAAAAGAATCAATGTTATATATGAGTATTTATTTTGAAAAAGGCTCGACGCCGCCAGTGGATATCGAGGTTTCTACGCAAGGTGCCAAAAACGCAAAAGGCCAAAGCACACATTTTTGGCCATTCGCGTATTTCAATTATTTTATAAGCGAATTGCTAAATCAGCAAAATACCGTTTTTGCATAAGGCCAAAATCAAAATTTTTTACCACTTACGTATTTTCATGATTTTAGGGGCGAATAATAAAATAATTGGATACTTATTTTTTGGCCAGAAACAAATAAGATTGTTTGTCAATCTATTATTATATTTATCGTAGGAGAACCAGGTCAATCGTGCTTGAACAGTAGTCAAAGCAAATGATAGGAAGTACCTATGAACCTAAGAAATAAAATTATCTCGATATTAAGCTATACTTATATAATCGTTTGTCCTGATTTATTATCAACGCAAAGCTCAAACCACTGGATAGAACGTGCTGAAATTTGGCATACAGATGGCAATTACGATGGAGGAATGCGCTAAGAAAGGACTTTTGGGCACATCCTACGGGAACGACAAAAAACGGGATCTGCGCGGGCGTTCGATAGTTATAAATAAATATATGGCATAAACACCGCACTGTGCTGTCCGCTACGCACGCGCTACAATTCTGCTACGCATACACTACGGCCCTGCTACGGTTCGCGGGCGTAGTCAGCGGACTAAATAACAAAACGGTTCATTTGAGAACCTCTTCCTTTTTTGAGATCGGTTTTCAAACCGGCCAAGTGCGAGTCCGCGTTCATTCGTGCGACTACGGCTTCTCTTTGATTGTGAGGAGTTTGACGCTTCGATGCGCTTCGACTCTGCGCTAGTATGAATTGACCCTAAGTTGTCAGTCAAAACAAAAAAAAAATTAAAAGGTTTATTTTGGGTTTAATAATTAATTTTGTATAAAATCACGTAAAAGAAAATAAAACTGAAATTATTAAATTTAGTGAAAATATTAATATTAAGTTAATAATATGGAGTGACATTAGACCACCATCTTTTGAATTTCAAGGGAACTATGGACCTTACAATTTTAATGAAAAGCTAAAACCTGACTGCATTACATCAGACGAATTTAACGACACTTCTTTAAAAATTAAAAATCCGTCTGCATAAAACATTAACCCCCTTTTTTGCAGGTGTCGGTAGCGTAACGGCTAGGGCCGCCGCCTCCTGTCCGGGAGGTCGTGGTTCGAATCCTGCCATGTACCAATGTGATTTCGAATTTATATTTCATATGTACGTTTATCCGACGCTCCTACAGTGAACGCTCTTACCTGCACACGCCTGTGGAGAAACTATCAGGTTGTGTGTGAAAACGACCAACCCGCACTGGGCCCGTGTGGTCAACTAAGGTCCGATTGCCCTAATTCAGGGTAGGCTCGAGCCCCTCGGTGGGGACGTATATGAGCTGATATGATGATAAAAGGATCAGACGAATCTAACGGCACCTTGCACTCCAAAATCCATCAAGCCGTTTAGGCTACAGGCTCAGCTAAAGTAACAGACGTAAGTACATACATACATACACACGAAAAACATTAACCTCCTTGTTGGACAGTTGGGTAAAAAACGCTCATTAATTATTTGACAAATACAGTGCTCCGAGTTAATACCGGCACCGCTCGCAAACACCTCGTCAATCATCGTTAGCGATGGCTGAGTCATTCGAGTGATTGTGCGATGTTCCGCTAACACGGCAAAGTACTCCGTTGGATTATCTCGCTAAGTATGTGGCGAACGGCGAAAAAGCTATTCTCCAATACAGTTGCTCGCACGATACGTGGTAATGAGTCTGAAGCAAGGAGACGCACGATCAACGCTGTTGTTCCAAACTACGGGTCCGGCTGTTTGGATCAGGGTACTACGGGGTCGGGGGTAGCCCACCGCTTGCCTGCCGTTGGATCTATCGCCTTCGGCACTCTGGCTTGTCGGTCCCCCGACTGGGTCATGGACTCGTAGTGGTATGTGGTTAGTTGCAGAGGTTGGGAAATGTGTGTTGCCTGGCAAGCACGTTGCGTCCAGGCGTCTTTCCCCGCGCGCAACTAGTGTTGTCGTAGCCGGCCACGTGGGATCAAACAACGCGGGGCACGTGAGTTGTCCATTAAGCGGAACTGCTGGTTTAATTACTGGCAGGGAAGCATCTCCGGCTCTTGCCTGGATAGCAAGGAGAGCTAAGCTCACACTGCTCCGGCCGATCCAGCCGCGTAGGAGTAAGTCTGGACAGATGCGGCGCGCCAACAGCTCCGGTACCACACCGGTGATGTGGGAGCCAGCTTCTCTGGCGCCCCGAGTGGGGATCGAACCGCCAGCAGCGAAAGCCGAGAGAGTTGAGCGTGCCTACAGCTCCGGGACCTACCTGGACAGTAGGTAGTGGTTCTCTTTCCACGAGGCACTCGCCTTGCAGAGTACCAGGACCAGCATCTTGGCGGCAAGACCTACCGCAACTGGTCCTTGCCTTCGCCTTATGGTGTTAGCAGGAATAGTGGCCCTCACTGTATACCCTAAGGGTCGGTCAGTGGGGACGCTAATATCATAAACTTGGTAGTTTTAGCGTATCTGGTATATATACGAGAGGGAATGTTGTTCCACTTAGCGTCCCCACTTAAGACTCTTTGGGTATAAAGTGAGGGCTGCTATTTGGGCAGGAATAAGGCGAAGGCAAGAACCAACTGCAGTAGGTCTAAATTCAAAACCTCCATGTGGACTACATATAATAAAACTGTAACGGGGCCGTGTCTGTACATGAAATATTTTTGGAAAATAATAACTGGTGGACATTACTAACGATATTGAGGGGAAAACAACAAATTTTGGAATATTTGTCTGTCTGTCTGTCTGTATGTTCGCGCATCACGCAATTAATACCATCAGGCCGATATTGATGAAATTTTGTATGGTGGTCCCTTAAAGCCCAGGTTAACAAAAAGGATACCTTTTATCCCGGAAAGTTCAAGAGTTCCCGTGGGAAAATTCAAAACCTCCACGCGGACGAATTCGCGGACATAGCTAGTATTAAATAGATGTTACATAATATCACACTAATATTATAAAGGCAAAAGTTTGTGAGTGTTTATGTATGTTTATTACTTCTTTACGCAAAAACTACTGAACGGATCTGGCTGAAATTTGGTAGGTAGACCGATTAGGACCTGGATTAACACATAGGCTTCTTTTTTTCACGCTCGCGCACTGCGAACGCTCGAAAAATCATAGAAACGTCACGCGGGAAACTGCTAGTTTATAATAAACAACGCTAAAAACGTTAAAACGTTATAAACTTCAATCACAAAATTGCAGCGTTAAACCAACGAAGGTATTTTTTAATGATTGGTTTACACTTAACAGTATATATCTTTAAAACTGTATAACCGATTTTGATGAAACTTGAACTTTTCCTTAGGTTTAGAGATACTTAATTCAACAATAAAAACCGGTCAAGTGCGAGCCAAAACCGCAGACATAGGGTTCCGTACCATCATAATAGATGGCGCTAGTTTCATGTTTCAAAAACCATCATACTAGATGGCGCTAGTTTCTTCATGTTTACATAAACACGTTTTTACGGAGATCTTGTCTTATTTTTTCACCATTTCTAATTTTTAGTATTTGTTGTTATAGCGGCAACAGAAACACATCATGTGTGAAAAATTTCAGCTGTTTAGCTATCACGGTTCATGAAATACTGCCTGGTGATAGACGGACGGACGAACAGCGGAGGATTAGTAATAGGGTCCCGTTTTTACCCTTTGGGTACGAAACCCTAAAAAATAATTAATGTAATCAGATATCTAGTTTTGAAAAATACGTGGAAAACATACAATTACGAATACACGTGTTTAGAAGCCCACATAGGCTGACATGTTCGAACATTGTGCAATTCAAAATATTACTTAAATAATAACCTCCTTTTTTGAAGTTGGTTAAAAATTACTTAATTAAAACTGGGCCAGGTTAATGAAAACAGCAGGAAATTAACGAAAGAGGAATTGATGTAAGAGTAGGTACTTCAAGAATGTAAACTTGGCCGCAAAGTAAATCTCATTACTTAAGTACTTTCATAGGCTAAAATTATACAAAAGGGAACTTGGTCCTTTTTTAAAAAAAAATTTTTTTTGGAGATGACAAAAAAAGTGATCAGTTTATTATTGTAATATTTTTATGAACTTGTGCGTTTTATCCTTGTTTCAATTGTTACACATTTTCACCATTGAATTACCTAAGTACATTTTTATACAAATAATAACTTGAATGAATGTAGGTGATTTTTTCATAAGCATCTGTATTGGAAACTTGGTCTTTTTTCAATGAACACATTTTCACCAATAAATTAATAACTTTATTTTACATATTGCACACTGCCGATACTTCTCCACCTGTTAAAGACAGATATTCAATCAAAGTAATAGCTCCATAAAGTATTCAGTTTGCCTGTTTTTAATAATCGAAAAGGAAAAATCTTTCCACCGTAAAAGGTCGAAAAATCGAGGCATGATTTGTACAATTCACATTTTGCACGGCGTGAAATGAAAGGTTCGAATTAGGGTAGCCATTCATTAAACTCTTCCGAGATATGTTTTTCTGGTTTATTTTTAAAGTCGAACAATGACATATTTACAAAATTAAATTATGTTTCACTGTAAGAGATAACAAAACTACAAAACTAATTTTGTATTACATTGCCCAGCTAAATTGCTACTGTTATTGGACGGGAGACGAGTGAGTGAAACGACAGATAGCTTGTTGTGCTCCTATGTAGTTATATTACAGCGCCATCTAACCTGTAACTTCATTTCTATATTTATCTTGTAATGCCTACCCCACTATCGATATACAGTATTTATTAGTTCATTTGTTTCACATTACAACAGATGGCGCTTGATATAAGTACCTATAAACTCTTAACTGCGCTGTTTCGTCCATTTTGATACTGCACTTCTCTCTCTTGGTGTCCAATTCTACAATTAGTCCAGTCAATCTAAGAACATTTGTATTAAATTCACTTGGAGTGAAAAATTAAAATGTATCAGTTAAATAATTGAAAAATAAAGTTAATAATTATCTCTTGAATATATTTGATAATTATGGAGTAATTAGTCCATAAAGCATTAACATTAATTTAAGTGTGGACATAAAATGCAAAACTGGTTATTTTTTTTCATAGGGGCTTCTTGTTCTAATTGTCTGTCATGAAGGGGTGTGCGCAGCCGCCTGCTACTACCTATAAAAGTACCTAACATAAATTTACATCTTTATCTGAATTAGATTATCCTTTAAAGTTTATCTAAAAGGATCGTATGATGTATTTAAATGTACATATACTATCGTTTCTTTTTGAGTTTAATTGACGTATAATTTAAAGGTCTTTATTTTAAACGCAGTTTGGATTGGTCACCCTACCCAACCAATGGCGGCGGCTGCGAACGACCGATAACCGGATCATTGCATTGTTCATTTGTAAAAAAAATTGCACTGAACTGAACAGGTTACTTGCACAGATACTTGCCTTACCATACTTACCATCAGGTGAGTTGCAGTCAAACGCACTCAAATTTTTAAACATTTTGTTCTATTCTGTGGTTCTATAGAATTCTTCTATTCTGTGGTAAAAACGCTTGACTGGAACCATTGACGGAGTCTAGAATCTTTACGTCGAATTAAAAATTTCGTTTTATATTGAAAAACTCGGTCAAGTGTGAGTCAGACTCGCACACCCAGGGTTCTTTACCACTAAGGATAAGGAACCTAAAATAATGACATCTGTTCGTTTCAATAGAAGGATATCAACGAGAACGGCATAAAAATGATTGTTTTTATTCATTTAGTTCGGGATCCTTAGCGAGAGTAATACTCACACTTGGATATATTTTTAGGGTTCCGTACCCAAAGGGTAAAAACGGGACCCTATTACTAAGACTTCGCTGTCCGTCCGTCTGTCACCAGGCTGTATTTCATGAACCGTGATAGATAGACAGTTGATATTTTCACAGATGATGTAGATTTGTTGCCAAATAAAAAAATAGAAAAAGTGAAAAACGTGTTTTTTTAAACATGAAGAAACTAACGCCATCTAGTATAATGGTACGGAACTTGGCCGGTTTTTTATTATTTGTTGTTATACTTAAGGTTCTTAACTATAATCGCACTAAATTTGTCGCTTGCGTGTATTACCGTTTTTACGATAGATAAAAAAACACCTTAAAAGTACGTTTCTTATACCCCCTTAAATTTTTATTATTTATTTTGTGAATCCACCATAGTAACACAAATTCAGTAAGAAAATCAGCCAGCTTCCTATTACGATTTAAATGATACAGCCTTCGTATGCATAGAAGGACAGACAGCTCGAGTATAGGGTTGTTATAGGGCCCCGTTAGTAACCATTAGGGTACAAAACCAAAAAAGTTACAAGTAATTCAGTAAGTGGTAGAAAAATTTACGTGTAATTTGAAACGTGTGCCAAATAAAGATGATGTTCGCATTAATTCAGTTAGAAATACGTGTGCCAAATAAAGACGATGTTCGCATTAATTCAGTTAGAAATACGTGTGCCAAATAAAGACGATGTTCGCATTAATTCAGTTAGAAATACATGTACCAAATAAAGACGATGTTCGCATGAATTAAGTTATAAATACGTGTGCCAAATAAAGACGATGTTCGCATTTATTCAGTTAGAAATACGTGTGTCAAATAAAGACGATGTTCGTATTGATTCAGTTAGAAATACGTGTGCCAAATAAAGACGATGTTCGCATTAACAAAGTGGAAATACGTGTGTCAAATAAAGACGATTTTCGCATTAATTCAGTTAGAAATACGTGTGCCAAATAAAGACGATGTTCGCATTAATTCAGTTAGAAATACGTGTGCCAAATAAAGACGATATTCGCATTAATTCAGTTAGAAATACGTGTGCCAAATAAAGACGATGTTCGCATTAATTCAGTTAGAAATACGTGTGCCAAATAAAGACGATGTTCGCATTAATTCAGTTAGAAATACGTGTGCCAAATAAAGACGATATTCGCATTAATTCAGTTAGAAATACGTGTGCCAAAAAAACTATGTTCGCATTCATTCAGTTAGAAATACATGTACCAAATAAAGACGATGTTCGCATGAATTAAGTTAGAAATACGTGTGCCAAATAAAGACGATGTTCGCATTTATTCATTTATAAATACGTGTGTCAAATAAAGACGATGTTCGTATTGATTCAGTTAGAAATACGTGTGCCAAATAAAGACGATGTTCGCATTAACAAAGTGGAAATACGTGTGTCAAATAAAGACGATTTTCGCATTAATTCAGTTAGAAATACGTGTGCCAAATAAAGACGATGTTCGCATTAATTTACTAAGAAATACGTGTGCGAAATAAAGACGATTTTCGCATTAATTCAGTTATATCTTTTTAATAACTTTTGAATATGGCCAAGAATATTCATTAACTTTCATTATTAAAACTTTGGAAGCCCATTAGGCGCTTCAGGGATGTTAAAGGGCTGGTTTTAATAACAAAAGTCTGAGTTATAAAGTAGTCAAGGTAAAATTAGGTCATATTTGAAAATAATTTTAATCAGAGTTCCATTCCAGGTAATTACAAAGCTTACCGTCTGTCCGTTCGTCTGTATGTGGAATTTTAAAACTATATCTTTTGAACCATTATCTTTTTAACCGATGAAGAGAGTAAATTACTTCAGCGGTCAGCAAAAGAGGCATTGATAGAGGAACGTGTAAATGTGGGCCGAGGCGAAGCCGAAATCCTCGGTGCGCGAGTCACAGCCGTTTTTTTACAATTAAGCAAAAACAAAAACCCTTAGAAAACGCGTTTCTTGTATGGGAACCCTCTTTTTTAGTTATTATTCATAGGGTACACTACTTGTTTAGTTGTAATTAATAAAATTGTAGTAGATGGTTGTTGCAATTGAAGTCGTTTTTTACAGATGTTATATCTCACGAGTGCGGGTTATCCATAATTGTGTGTGTTAATGTACAAGTACATGCACATTGTTTTTGCGTGCGTAAGCTCGGGAGCTTACAATAGTGTACACAATAGACACAACTTACAATAGAGCACACGATAGCTATACTTGTATGTGTTAATGTACATACACATTGTCTTTGCGTGCGTAAGCTCGGGGAGCTTACAATAGCGCACACAATGGACACAACTTACAATAGAGCACACGATAGCCATACTTGTATGTGTTAATGTACATGCACATTGTCTTTGCTTACAATAGCGCACAAAATATACACAACTTACAATAGAGCACACGATAGTCATACTTGTGTGTGTTAATGTACATGCATATTGTCATTGCGTGCATAAGCTCGAGGAGCTTACAATAGCGCACACAATATACACAACTTACAATAGAGCACACGATAGTCATACTTGTGTGTGTTAATGTACATGCACATTGTCATTGCATGCGTAAGCTCGGGGAGTTTACAATAGCGCACACAATATAAACAATTTACAATAGAGCACACGATAGTCATACTTGTGTGTGTTAATGTACATGCACATTGTCATTGCGTGCGTAAGCTCGGGGAGCTTACAATAGCGCACACAATATACACAACTTACAATAGAGCACACGATAGTCATACTTGTGTGTGTTAATGTACATGCACATTGACTTTGAGTGCGTAAGCTCGGGGAGCTTACAATAGCGCACACAATAGATACAACTTACAATAAAGCACACAATTGACTTCTACTATGACACAATCACTTCTACTATGACACAATAGCGCGTGCCGATACACATTACACACACAAGTATGGCTAACCCGCGCTCGTGAGATACAAAATCTGTAACATGTTTCATCTCATCATATAAGCCGAAAAACGTCCACTGTTGTACAAAGGCCTCCCCTAATATCACGACGAGCGGTCCTACGCTGCCCGCATCCAGCGGCTTCCCTGCTTGTAACATGTTTAATTATTTTATTAAAAACTTGCCTTGTTGTTTCCCTTTAAAATAATAATTTTAAGGGAAACAACAAGATCGTTTGACGACCATAGATCTACTTACCAACACTCATTATACAGGTCAGCTGTCTGGCTGTATTGACTGCAGCATTTAAAAGGCTGTCCATAATAGGGATGACGACAGCATCAGAAATAAATTATGAACTCTTGATCACTAAATTGCCCTCCTACTTAAACTTCGGAAAACCTTACTCGTTTTGTTTCCCATCAAGTCTTCGACTTTTCATTCCCCAAAATCACAAAATGAGTGTATAAATGACGTTGCTAAACTATGACGTCACGCCTAGGTATTTCTATCATTTTTGGAACAAAATGTCGTCTTTGACAGACGATAAAAAGTAACCTCAGATGACTAGCATTCGCCATCCCTATTATGTTAACATTTGACATCGGATACAGCTTCATTACCTGGTGTTTCATGTTACCTGTCTGTGTGACACCAGGCTCTGACGTTATTACATTATGTTATTGACTCGCGGTCTGTCTTTGTTGAAATGCAACCATAAATTCCTCCCAAAGAAACATTCTTGTGAGGTTTGTTTGCTCTGTGGCTGGGTGTTTTTTTTTATTCACAGTTGGTAAGCCCTTGGCATCATCTCACATGATGGTATATGACGATGATGCCGAAAATGGAAGCGGGCTTACCAAGATTCCCCAATGCAATGGAGAACTGGCTATCTTATCTTCATGCCAAAACACATCAATGCTTTCAACACTGATGTTTGGCGGAAAGACTTAGATAAGATGGTGGTAGCTAGCCAGGCGGACTTGGAAAATGCCCTATCACCAACCAAACCGAGTCTTAGAAGTTGACCCCACCGGGAATCGAACCCGCGACCTCCTGGTGTGAAGCGAATAGACTTACCATTACGCCACGGAGGCGGTCACAGTGTTTATAACTATAAAACATTTATGTATTTAAATGTATTACCATATGTGGAAACTTATAATGGCTATGTTATTTTGCTATCTAGTTCTCTATAATGATGTTAATTAGCTGTAAGTTTTCCTAATAAATAAAAATAATAATAAATAATAAATAAATATCATCATCTTATAATCAGCTTTTGAACGTTCCCACCGAGGTTCTCGAGCTTACCCTTAATTAGGGCGAGCGGGCCCAAGTCGATTACGCGGGCCCAGTCCCAGTTGGTCGACTTCACGCACACACGCCTGCGAAGAAACTCGAAGGTTGTGTATCACACAACCTTCGAGTTTCTTCGCAGGCGTGTAGGTTTCCTCACGATGTTTTCCTTCGCTGTAAGAGCGTCGAATAAAGGTACATATGAAACCGAAATTCGGAAACACATAAGTACGTGGCAGGATTTAAATCACGTTCTTTCGGATAGCAGGAAGCGGCCCTAGCCGTTACGCTACTGACGCTCTTCGTATTTAAACTTAAATTAATATGTGTCATCATCATCATTACAGCTCATATACGTCCCCACCGAGGGGCTCGAGCCTACCCTGAATCAGGGCGACTAGGCCTTAGTCGACCACGCGGGCCCAGTGCGGGTTGGTCGACTTCACACACAACTTTCCTCACGATGTTTTCCTTCACCGTTAAAGCAATCGGTAAGTATGTACGTAAGTTTTTGAAAAACTCATTGGTACATTGGTCGTCCAGATTTGAACCCGGTACCTCTGGTTAGATGGACCGAATCGTTACCGGTTGAGCCACCGACGCTTTTTAATTAATATGTGTATCAGTTTTTTATTCCCAAAGTACAGCGAATAACCGCCTCCGTAGCTCAGAGGCAAAGTTCACTGGCTTTACACAGGAGGTCGCGGGTTCGATTCCCGGCGGGGTCAATTGTAAGACTCGGTTTGGTTGGTGGTAGGGCATTTTCTAAGCCCGCCTGGCTAGCTACCACCATCTTATCTAAGTCTTGCCGCCAAATATCAATGTTGATATCATTGGTGTGTTCCGGCATGAAGATAAGATAGCCAGTTCCCCATTGCGTTGGGGAATCTTGGTAAGCCCGCTTCCATCTTCGGCAACATCGTCACTTACCACCAGATGAGATGTTGTCAAGGGTTTACCAATTGTGAATAAAAAAAAATAAAAAAAAGAATCCTGATTTGGGGCCAAATTACTGTGAGTGATTTGTCCTTTTCACTTTTCACTCTTTATACATATGCCTTAATTTATACTCCACCATTTCTTATTGCCATATATAAGAACACCCCAAAGTTTATTTTCTTTCACTGGACTTTCTTGCGTTTGTTAAGATTTCCATACATATCCTCGGACCCAGCTTTTGAATTCCACAAACCCTTTTGGCGGAATCAATGAGCGTTACATAAAATCAAGTTTACGAAAGGGTTGAGGGCCCATCCGACCCAACCTTCGGACCTTCGGTGGGACCCAAATGTGTTTTATGTGTCGTTCCATATTTGAAATTGATGAATGCGTAATTTTGCGGCGGACCGACATTTTTACACCCACACCATCGCAAAATTGTTAAGCAATAACTTTTCAGATATCATTTTATTTAAATGTATTTATGAGATATATCTTCGTCTTCTGTATTTATAAAAGGAAAAGGTGACTAACTGGTATATGAACGCACAGCCAAAACCACTGAACGGATTACTCTGAAATTTGGAAAACAGATAGCAATTAGGACGTGGGCACCCGCTAAGAAAGGATTTTGGGAAATTCTAACGGGAACGGCAATAAACGAGATCTGCGCGGGCAAAGCTGCGGGCAACAGCTAGCCTTCTTCATCTGTATATATTTTATAAAAAATGAAAAGGTGACAGAATGGTGTATCAACGCTTAGCCGAAACCACTGAATGGATTTCGATGAAATTTGGAATACAGATAGCAATTAAGACGAGGGCGTTCGCTAACAAATTATTTTAGAAAATTCCCACGGGAACGGCAAAAAACGGTCTGTGCGCGGGCAAAGCTGCGGACAACAGCTAGTACAAACTGGTCTATCGACTGCTGTACGACCAGCCCTAACATACGGTGCCGAATGCTGGTCCCTCATAAAACAACAAGAGGATAAAATGCATGCCGCTGTGATGAGCATACGTTGCTGAAGTTGTAGGTATGAGCATAAGTTGCTGAAAAACCTACATTCGCGGCAGCTTCCGAGTAAAACCCATCCAGGAAAAAGTAATGGAAGGCTATCTCGATGGTACGGTCATGTCAAAATATATATATTAGTACTAACATACAGTACTACCTGCCGCTCTCTAGATTGCGACCTCACCCCCTCGTCACCCAGATTAATACAGATTGGATACAGTTTGGTTGTCGAACGTATAGGACTTCGCCGCCATCTTGTTTGTTACGTCATTCGTTTTTTGAAATGTCATTTCTGGCCCGTTGTATGAAGTGTGCAGGGTATGGTCATGTAATGTGTCGCCCACCAGAACATAGGACGCGATAAGTACTCGAAATGTTTCCAGCTCTACAAAAGCGAGGTAAGCCCCGACTCACGTGGATAGCCGCTGTAAATAAGGACACGAAGGGCGCAAATGTCACATTTGCGACGACCCAGCATAGAATGTCCTAGCGAAGAACCACTAGGAGAGCCGACCCTAAATGATAGGACCAGGGCTAGGCGGAGTAATAATAGTAGTAGGAGATATATTTTGTGATAAAATATGCGGGTGGATATCGATTCTAATTTTGGTCCTCTTTTTCCAAAAAAGTTATTGCATAGTCCTTGAAATTTCACTAAATTTAGGTACCTAAGTGTTTAACAACAACACTAGCGAGACATGGTGCACACAAATTTAACTAAATATAAGCGAGTTCTGTTGGATTTGTCTGAAAGGCCGTTATGTAGACAAAAGTTCTGCTATCGTATAGTGTCCGCTTCGGGATGCGGTGACCATGCTCAAAGTTCATTACGTACGTTATTCGTCATAATCTTTATAAACGTCATCATCATCATTGTCATATCAGCCGAAACCTCCACTGCTGAACAAAGGCCTCCCCAAAGGATTTCCACGACGACCGGTTTGGCGCTGCTCGCGTCCAGTGGCTTCCTGCGACCTTCACCATTTCGTCGGTCCACCGAGTTTAAGGCCTGCCTTCGCTACATATTCTGGTGTGCGGTCGCCACACTGTAATACGAGCTATGTGCCCCGCCCACTGCCACTTAAGTTTAGCGATTCTGTGAGCTATGTCGGTTACGTTGGTTCTCCTTCGTCTCCTCATTTCTGATTTGATCGCGTAGGGAAACTTAAAAAAGCCTTATGAAGTGACTTATAAGTCCTAATTTACTTGGGGTCGAATTTGTTTGTTTATCATCTCCATTTAATGCGAGGTATTGTTTGGAACATTTTTTCTTCAAGTGTTAAGAGTAAAGAAAATAACCACACTTTTGCACTTTCTCAATGTTTTTTCATTTCAATTAAAAACTACAATTAATAAAAAAAATCCATCTGGCATATTGAAGTGTGTGTTTAGACTAATCGACTTAGAAAATTGAGAGGTTTAAATCGGTCTGGTTTGCCTTTAGAATGTAAATTGCTTCTTTAAAAAAGGTTTCGTTGATACATTTTTTTCTGTTATAAAAGTTAATTAATCGTGTTTCTGCAACTGACACAATGAAGTAATTGAAATGAAAAATCAGGTTAAAAAATAACACTGTTTTGTAATTACCGAGAAAAATCGAGATCCCTGCCACCAAAGTTTCTACAAGTTACATTTTTAGTTCTTGTGTCACTCACTCCACACTTCTCTATATCCCTCTCGCTAATATTAATAAAAACAACATTTTTATTCGATTTTTATTTAATTAATTCCATTAATTCGTAGTTTTAAAATATTACTAGCTGTTTTTCCGCGGCTTCACCCGCGTTGACAAAGTTTCTATGACTTTTTGAGGGTGCGTAGTGCAACAAACATCCATACATTCTTACCATCTTTCGCGTTTATAATATAAGAAGGATAGTTTGTCAGTGTAATGCTAGGTGCAACATCAGGCAACCGCCGTTTATCCCTTGGATAGCACGGTTAAGGCGTCACACGATAAGAGAGAAGTGAAGAGAGAGAGAGAGAGTGAGAGAGAATAGTAGATACTATCCAAGGAGTCCGTTTAATATTCAGAAATTCATAAAAATTCCGCTACTACAGCTTGTCCTTTCGTGAATTCGATGATTTTTCACTTGATTTTTTACTCGGTCTATGTTGTCCTTGGCAGAGGATAGGGCCGATCCAAAAATATGTTTTGTACTAGCTTTTGCCAGCGGTTTTGCTCGCGTGAACATAGTTTCTATGACTGTCGCAGTGCGCGAGCTGCAAAGTCACTGTTGTATGGGGACAGAAACTGACTCTGTTTTTCAATATCAATAGGTACCTATGTTACGTGGCGTTCGAACATAAAGTCACTCTTTTTGTTCACAGAGGTGTACTTTCTCGGTTCTCCCTCTTTCTCTAACATAGCTATTGGAATATTTCTATCCTCGTCTCCTATTAGACAACTGTCTGGACGTTTTTCTAAGTTTGTTTTGTATGAAATTGGGGCTTTTGTTATTTTATATGCGATCTAAGGTTCCAACATAAAAACAAGGATCATGGCTACCCCAGCGCTGAGTGACGCAATCTCTTTAGAATAAGAACTGCACCCACTGCAACGAAGTAGAAAGCAAGTAAACAAATCAAGAACCCAGACACAGCTAGGCACATACATACACACTGTGTTTTATAGCACACGCCACTATTGTAGGTAGATTTAGGAGCTCCGTCGTTGAGTAGATAAGGCATATATTACAAGCTCTTGTTTGTGCTTGAATGCCCAAAAAGCAGGGTCAAATTTCATTCCCAATATCTATACATATAATAAATTTGTAACGGGGCCGTGTCTGTACGTGAAATATTTTTGGAAAATAATAACTGTGGTGAACATTATTAACGATATAGAGGCCAAAACAACAGTTTTTGGAATTTTTGTCTGTCTGTCTGTCTGTATGTTCGCGCATCACGCAAAAACTAACAGGCCAATTTTGATGAAATTTTGTATGGTGGTTCCATAAAGCTCGGGTTAACATATAGGATACTTTTTATCCCGGAAAATTTAAGAGTACCCGTGGGAAAATTCAAAACCTCCACGCGGACGAAGTTAAAGCTAGTTTATTAATAATTTAGAGTAAATTACGTATCATTAATTTCTTAATTACCCAATTCAAATAAGTAGAACCTGGGCTAACCGAGTGTTGCTCGAGGTCTTCTGTACATGGAAACTAGAAATATCATTTTTGGTGTGGTTTTCTCAGGGATGATGATCATCATCATCATATCAGGGATGACACCTTTTTTTTGATGTGTAACATTTTTCCGCTCGCTTTCCTGCACTCTTTGGGAGTAATTTCATGAAAAGGGACGGAAGTATGTAACAAGAAATGAAGTGTGTAACAAGAAGGCGCATTGGGCATTTTTTGGGATGAGGAATAACGTACCCGCCATCCTGCTACTGTTACCGTAACATAATTAATCAACAATATTTTAACGTTTCTGGGTACAAGCCCTTTAAGTTTTCACTTCTGTCGGCACTCCCGGAGTGGTTAGGGTTTTTTTCAGTCACGAAAGCGTAGAAAACATGGCCATGCCGCCTAATTCAAAGCCTTATGTCAGATGTTACACAACTTAAATTTACCCTTTTTGTTCACGTAGGTGTACTTTAACGGTCCCTCTCTCTGTCTAACATAGCTCTTTGTACATGTCTATCCTTATCTGCTGAAAAAGAACTATTCAGTCATTTTTTAAAGTTTGATAAGTAGAAATCAGGTGATCAATTTCTTTTATATGCTCTAAGGATGATGGTGAAAAAAACAATATACCTGCGTTTAACTATCTAGGAAAGATGTTCAGCACCAAATCAAATCAAAATAATTTATTTGAAATAGGTGTTTACACACACTTTTAAAAAGTCAAAAAAAAACTTATTGTCTATTGCATAATGTCATGATTCAGATTACAGCCAAAATCAGAAGCCCCATTAAAGAAATAAAACAGTTGAACCTTGTATATTAAATAACACCATCACTTAACAACGCTTTCAACTGCAAAACTGTGCACCACATTGACCCAGTTCAGACTGAATTTTACCGCTCTAACCAACCGTTACTGTAGTGTACTTCTAGTGGTACAAAGTTCTAAGCACAAAGTTCGCTCAATTCTTAGTGAGTTAAGTTGAGAGTGGTGTCCAAAGGTTAAAAGTAGGGTTGTCAAGGAAATCGGATTATGGATATAAACTGTTTTTCTTCGCAGTCCTTAAGTGGCGCCAGTAACAAAAAAACTTAACCGTATTTTCGTGACATTGTTAAAAGTATTACTTACAAACTCGGGTTTGCGTGATATATTCCACAGCAGTTGATTTAAGAGCTTTACTTAGCTGCTAAGTGGTTAATAAATAAAGTTTTTACGTAAACACCAAATCTTACGAAGTGCTTTTGTGTATATGTATAGTGTTCACGTGAAATTTAATTGATACATATTTCACGCGTTGCGTCGCTTGTTGTGCTACTAAGATCTTATAATATAGAACTCGAACGACGCACAGGGTTACAAAATTGTCGTCCCCAAATCATCCCAAAAGAGTAGTAGGATTAAATACGATCCTATTGTTAATAATCACTTGGACCACGGTTGAGCCAAAAGAGTGTCGGATTAAGTACGATCCTATTGTTAATAATCACTTGGACCACTGTTGAGCCAAAAACGTATCGGATTAAATACGATCATATTGTTAATAATTACTTGGACCAAGGTTGACCCAAAAGGGTGTCGGATTAAGTACGATCCTATTGTTAATAATCACTTGGACCACTGTTGAGCCAAAAACATATCTGATTAAATACGATCATATTGTTAATAATTACTTGGACCACGGTTGAGCCAAAAGAGTGTCGGATTAAGTACGATCCTATTGTTAATAATCACTTGGACCACTGTTGAGCCAAAAACGTATCGGATTAAATACGATCATATTGTTAATAATTACTTGGACCACGGTTGACCCAAAAGTGTATCGGATTAAATACGATCCTATTGTTGATAATCACTTGGACCACGGTTGAGCCAAAAGAGTATCGGATTAAATACTATCCTATTGTTAATAATCACTTGGACCACGGTTAGCCAAAAGAGTGTCGGATTAAGTACGATCCTATTGTTAATAATCACTTGGACCACTGTTGAGCCAAAAACGTATCGGATTAAATACGATCCTATTGTACATAATTACTTGGACCACGGTTGAGCCAAAAAAGAATCGGATTAATCACGATCCTATTGTTGATAATCACTTGGACCACGGTTGAGCCAAAAGAGTATCGGATTAAATACGATCCTATTGTTAATAATCACTTGGACCACAGTTGAGCCAAAAGAATATCGGATTAAATACGATCCTATTGTTAATCACTTGGACCACGGTTGAGCCAAAAGAGTGTCGGATTAAATACGATCCTATTTTTAATAATTACTTGGACCACTGTTGAGCCAAAAACGTATCGGATTAAATACGATCCTATTGTTAATAATCACTTGGACCGTGGTTGAGCCAAAAGAGTACCGGATTAAATACGATCCTATTGTTAATAATCACTTGGACTACGGTTGAGCCAAGAGAATCGGATTTATTACGATCCTATTGTTAATAATCACTTGGACCATGGTTAACTACACATACAGGGTGTGAAAGAATTATGCAAATCTTGCAAATTTATTATTTTGCTGGAAAACATCCACTGTTCAACTGAGGCCTTCTCCAATGACCTCATTTATAAAGAGTGATTTTTTAAGAGGTACACAAATTTAAATCAAAACAAAGGACGTCAAAGTTCTAATAATTGACAGCGCTAAAAAAATCAAAAACAACCGGTTTTAATCACAAAATTGCGCTGGTCAACTGATGGCGTGTTTTTCCTGTAATTGTTAGATATGAAATGTCATGGATTTGTACGTTTGTGGTAAATGTTTCGAAAAACACATAGGTACTTTCATCTTCGGCATCATCGTCACGTACCATCAAATGAGATGATGTCAAAGATTTACCAATTGCGGAGTAAAAAAAACCGGCGAAGTGCGAGTCAGAACTGCACACATATGGTTTCGTACCATCATACTAAATGGCGCTAGCTTCTGTATTTAAAAAAAATACGTTTTTTGTATGGAGACCCCCCCACATTTTTTTTTCTTATTTTTCTATTTGTTGTTACAGCGGCAACAGAAATACATCATCTGTGAAAATTTCAGCTGTCTTGCTATCACGGTTCATGAAATACAGCCTGGTGACAGACGGACGGATGGACAGCGGAGGCTTAGTAGTTGGGTCCTTTTTACCCTTTGGGTTACGAAGTAACTATTTAGTAATCTGTGCTTTGGGTACGGAACTCTAGAAATAAATTGATATTGGCCATTCCCGGTTTCGGGCCCGGAACCTCTGGAAATGAGGACCGAGTCTCTACCTATCTCTAATTATCTCTGTGCAAAAAGTCACGACAATCCGTTGCTCCGTTGCGATGTTAAGGAAATCAACCAAAAAAAGAGTCTTTTTTTTACTTCCCTCAGAAACTGTATCGGAATATGTTGTTTTCACGAGATAAAAAGTATCCTATGTCCTTCTTCGTAATACAGGCTACCTCCATGCCAAAGTTCAATATTGTTATATGTTGTCACCCTGTATAAGAACTAAGACGTAGCTGGTAGGTATTCATAACATGTAAAACACCCTTTAAGTATTCAGAGTTGAAGCCTCTATTTCCGGTTCCTGCAAATTTTGTGGCACTCTATATTATTCGGTTCTACATTGTTTTGTTTTGTTTATGTGAGTGTTTAATCTGTTTCCACCGTTGTTTTGGACAAAGCCGTTAACGCTACGTTTGTTTTTGTTCACTTTAATTTTGTTTGGACATGTTTATTACGTAACGTGAACGGTCAACATTTATAAATGTAAACGTATTTGATTCGTTTTTGTTGTATACAGTGTTCATTCATTAATACCTACTACAGCGGACAAACGAATACACTTGGCCAATCTGCTAATTCGTATATTATAGTTTGAAAAGAACCATATAAATAAGTTGTAACAAAGTTCTCGCAAAAAAAATGGCTCTCCCATACGAACTCGATCAGCTGATCAGCCAACTTAGTATGGGAAGTTCAATTTTTTTTTGATGTGTAACATCTTTGCTCTCGCTTTCCTGCAATTTGTGGGAGTGATTTCGTGAAATGGGACGGAAATGTGTAACAGGAAATGCGAACGTTTTTTAATTCACGAAAACTAAGGTTGTCATAGCCATGCCGCCTAGTGTGATGGCAAAGGCAAAGATGACATACTACTATTCGAAAGGTCGGCCCGTGAATGTACGACCCGATAATTAATTAATTTCATAAGTATTTTGTCACATGTTACACATCATATGCGAGTACTGTAGGTCTCGTTTTTTTTTAGATTTGACAATGGGTTTCATGGAGAAAGTTGTTTAGTTTCATGGGTAGAAGCATATAAATAAAATAGTTAATAGTTTCAGCTAATTTTGTTCGACTTTATATATTAATTTACTTTTTAATTGTCGGTGGCGTAACGGCTAAGACCGCTACCTCCTATCTGGGAGGTCGTGTTACGAATACATTTGGCTAATATGTTGACCCATTCGTATACAAAGTCCAAAGAGATCTATAATATTAATTTACCCTTTGAGCGTCGGTGGCGTAACGGCTTGGTCCGCTACCTCCTATCTGGGAGGTCGTGTTACGAATACACTTGGCTAATATGTTGACCCATTCGTATACAAAGTCCAAAGAGATCTATATATTAATTTACCCTTTGAGCGTCGGTGGCGTAACGGCTAGGTCCGCTACCTCCTATCTGGGAGGTCGTGTTACGAATACACTTGGCTAATATGTTGACCCATTTGTATACAAAGTCCAAAGAGATCTATAATATTAATTTACCCTTTGAGCGTCGGTGGCGTAACGGCTAGGTCCGCTACCCCCTATCCGGGAAGACGTGGTTCAAATCCTGCTACGTACTAATGTGTTTCCGAATTTCGATTTCATATTTACGTTTATCCGACGCTCTTACGGTGAAGGAAAACATCGTGGGGAAACCTGCACACGCCTGCGAAGTTACTCGAAGATTGTGTGTGAATTCGACCGACCCGCATTGGGCACACATGGTCTACTAAAATCACTTTGATCCGTTCCTCCGTTGCGACGCAAACGTGCACGGGCATAGTAATGAGTTTTCCGCACATCCCTCGGAAACTATGTCAGGATATGCTTATTAGTAAATTATGTCATTTCGTACCTTCTTTATCATTTCTGTGCAAAAAATCACAAAAATGCATTGTTTCGTTGCGATGTTAAAGAAATTAATCAGAAAACGAGTATTTTTCAGATCCCTCAGGAACTGCATCGAACTATTTTCACGGAATAAAAAGTACATATTGACACAGGCTACCTGCATGCCAAATTTTATCAAGATTAAATTGGTTGGGATTTTGATCATACATTTACTCCCCCGCGAAACAAGCCTTTGCTTATTTGTATGATAAACCAGATCTATGATCTCTCATGTCGATAATTAAACGATTTGCTGCTTCATCATATCTGCTCATATACGTCCCCACTGAGGGGCTCAAGCCCTTACGTTAGGGCGGTCGGGCCTTAGTCGACCACGCCCAGTGCAGGTTTTCTCACGATATTTTCCTTCACCGTTAAACCAATCTGTGAGTATATGTACGTAAGTTTCGAAAACTTATTGGTACATTGGCCGTCCGGATTTGAACCCGGTACCTCTGGTTAGGAGGACCGAGTCACTACTGGTTGAGTCACAGACGACGCTTCTTCATGTTTGTTGAAACAGCAAATCGTTCATTTACAGACATCAACGAACAATGTAACTAAAAAGTCTCTGTTTTTGGTATTTTTTAGGGTTTTGTATCAGGTAACGGGACCCTTTTACTAAGCCTACGCTGTCCGTTCATCTGTCCGACTTTTAAATGGCGTTATCTCTGAACTGCGATAGGTATCCGGCTGAAATTTTCACAGAATATGAATGTGTAAAGGATTAAGAAAGGAAAACAGGTAAGCTAACAAGAGGAAGGGAGAGGATAAACAGTAAAACGATAAAGCATTAAAGGAAAAGGAGAAAAATTATAAAATAAAGAAAAAATGAAAGGAATAAAATGAGGATAAAATATATAAAATATAAAATTATTATAAAATAAAAAACAAAAATATAAAGTTATTAAAATATAAAATTAAAATATAAAATGTTAAATTATTAAAATTAAATTCATATGCAAGTGCCTATAGGTTTTTATTGTTTTTGATCTATCGTGAAAACGGTACATGCGTAAAACTTGGTCTGGCTATGGTAATTATCCTAAAGTATGAAAACAAATAATAAAATACCGGCCAAGTGCGAGTCGGACTCGCACACGAAGGGTTCCGTACCATTATTTTCACGTTTCAAAATCGCGTTAATTGTAGGGCCCTCTTCAATTTTTATTTATTAAAAATATAAAAAGTAAAGTAACCGACATAGCTTACGGAATCGCTAAAATGAAGTGGCAGTGGGCAGGGCACATAGCTCGTAGAACAGATGGCCGTTGGGGCAGTAAAGTTCTCGAGTGGCGACCGCTCCCCGGAAAAGTTAGAGTAGGCAGGCCTCCCACGTGGTGGACTGACGACCTGATGAAGATCGCGGGAAGCAGATGGATGCGGGCAGCGCAGGACCGGTCGTCGTGGAAATCCTTAGGTGAGGCGTTTGTCCAGCTTTGGACGTTTTTTTCGACTGATATAATGATGATGATGAAAAATATATGGTATATGTTATTACAATATATGTTATTATGTCAGTAAGTTAAATATTATATGTTTTAACAGCGGCAATAGCATTCTGTAAAAATGTCAACTGTCTACCTATTACGGTTCATGAAGTTAAGATAAGATAAGATAAATAAATATCCTTCATTTCACACCAAATATACAAAAATGAAACAAAAACAAAAAAAGAAAAATAAACAATGACATGCAAAGGCGGACTTATCGCTTTAAGCGATTTCTTCCATCCAACCTTTGGTGAACAGACTGACGGACGGACAGCGGAGGCTTAGTAATAGGGTCCAGTTGGCACTCTTCGGATACGAAACCCTATAAACCGGCCAAGTGCGAGTCGTATTCGTGCTAAGGAATATGACCTGAATGTAAGAAAAAACAACATTTTTCTGTCGGTCGTGTTGATGTCTTTTGTTTGAATCATTATTTCATTTGTATCATTGATACACTTCTGTGAAGAGGTATGCTGGTACGGGACCCTCCGTACGCAAATCCAACTTGCACTTGGCCAGTTTTTTCAAAAGCGCAACGGATTAAGGTGATTTTTGCGCACAGTGATATTTAAGGTGGAAAGTGAAATAGATAACTAATTAGCTCGACATTATTCCCGAAGTATCTAAAAAAACATTTCCAAGACCCACTCTTAGACATTTCTAAAAACGATGTTAACGCGGAGGAAGCCGTAAGAAAAAGCAAGTAAAAATATAAAAGTACAGGAAATCACATATCCAATCGGCTGGCTGTCTCGGCCATTCGTGATCCGCGATTTAATATACGATATGAGAAAAACTCTTCTCTTTTTGTTGACATTCAAACGGATTATTCTACCGTGGTCGCTTACTCTGCCTAGAGCTACCCGGCTAGGTGGAAGTCGCAGCCGGAACTACGGGTCCGGCTGTTTGGATCAGGGTACTACGGTGTCGGGGTTAGCCCACCGCTTGCCTGCCGTTAGATCTATCGCCTTCGGCACTCTGGCTTGTCGGTCGCCCGACTGGGTCATGGACTCGTAGTTTGGTTAGTTGCAGGGGTTGGGCAATGTGTGTTGCCTGGGAAGCACTTTACGTCCAGGCGTCCTTCCCCGCGCGCAACTAGTGTTGTCGTAGCCGGCCACGTGGGCTCTGGGCGAAAACAACGCGAGGCACGTGAGTTGTCCATTAAGCGGAACTGCTGGTTTAATTACGGCAGGGAAGCATCTCCGGCACTTACCTGGATAGCAAGTAGAGCTAAGCTAATACTGCTCCGGTCGATCCAGCTGCGTAGGAGTAAGTCTGGACAGGTGCGATAAGCGCCGGGAAGTGAGCATGCCTTCAGCTCCGGTACCACACCGGTGATGTGGGAGCCAGCTTCTCTGGCTAATTAGTGGTTCTCTGCCACGAGGCACTCGCCGTGCAGAGTACCGGGACAAGTGTCTTGGCGGCAAGACCTACCGTAACTGGACCTTGTCTTCACCTTATGGTGTTAGCAGGAATAGCGGCCCTCACTGTATGCTCAAGGGTAGGAAAGTGGGGACGCCATATCATAAACCTGGTAGTTTTAGCGTATCTGGTAGATATACGAGAGGGAATGTGGTCGCAAACAATAGTATCATCATCATATCAGTCGAAAGATGTCCACTGCTGGACAAAGGATTTTCACAACAACCGGTCTTGCGCTGCCCGCATCCAGCTGCATCTCGTGACCTTCAACAGGCCCACCGAGTGGGAGGCCTGTCTCCGCTACGTCTAACGGTGCGCAGTCGCCACTCGAGAACTTTACTACCCCAATGGACATCTGTTCTACGAGATAGGTCCACTGATACTATAGTTTAGCAATCTTGAGAGCTATGTCGGTTACTTTCATTCTCCTACGGATCTCTTCGTTTCTGATTAGATCACACAGCGAAACTTCGAGCATAGCACGCTCCATATAGTAGTTATAGGAATCAAAATGTATACAACTTAAAAGTGACTGACTGACTGACTGACATAGTGATCTATCAACGCACAGCCCAAACGGATCGGGCTGAAATTTGGCATGCAGGTAGATGTTATAACTAAGGCGTCCACTAAGAAAGAATTTTGGGAAATTCCCACGGGAACCGCAAAAATCGGGATCTGCGCGGACGAAGCTGCGGGCATCCACTAGTGTAAAATAAATTTGCAACAGACAAGTAAGTACCATTCAAACAAAAAGGGCAAACAAGGAGTTTTCAACCTGTTTTCTTGTAATCTATAGTATAACAAGTATTACAAATTTGGAAATCATCCAAAAAAACAAACAACATTTTGGAATGTAAGTAATTGTAATATGTTTTTGAAAGCTTTGCAAAAAATACTTGGACCCAAGTGGATTAAATCATAACGACAACGACGACGGTAATGCAGTGGACTTGTGGAGGACACTTCGATAGAAACTTTAAATTATCGGAAATCGATAGACCCCTTAATGTTTCAACTCAATGTGTTATAAGTTTGTTTAGTTTGGCTTCATCTCACCTTATGGTAAGTGACGATGATGGAAGCGGGCTTACCAAGATTCCCCAACGCAATGGAGAAGTGGCTATCTTATCTTCAAGCCGGAACACATCAATGTTTGGTGGCACGATTTAGATAAGATGGTGGTAGCTAGCCAGGCGGGCTTAGAAAATGCTCTTCCACCATTCCGAGTCTTACAAGTTGACCCCACCGGGAATCGAACGTCAAATGTCACAACTCAATGTGTTTTAATTTAAGTCTGTTTGGTTTCGTTTTATTTAACTTTTTTTTATTCTTAACTTTTTGGGTAGTACGAAAATCGATAGCACTCTTAATGATGTGTTTTAATTTAAGTTTATTTGGTTTCGTTTTACTTATCATTTTTTAAACTTTTTTTAGGTAGTACGGAAATCGACAGCCTTCTTGATATCTCAACTCGATGTGTTTTAATTTAAGTTTATTTGGTTTCGTTTTATTTAACATTTTTTAAACTTTTTGGGTAGTACGGAAATCGATAGCCACTTTCATGTCTCAACTCGATTTGTTTTAATTTAAGTTTATTTGGTTTCGTTTTATTTAACTTTTTTTTATTCTTTACATTTTTGGGTGGTACGGAAATAGCCCCCTTAAAGTCACAACTCGATGTGTTTTAATTTAAGTCTGTTTGGTTTCATTTTATTTACCTTTTTTTAATTCTTAAATTTTGGGGAAGATAATATTTAAAAAAATTGGCTCAAAGTTAATTTTAAGACCATTATTGCAAGAAAATAACAATTCGACTTATAAAAAATGTTTCAGAATTTGTGCGCGTACTTTTTTCTCATTTGTTGAACTCCTAAGTCGGAGCCTATATTATTGAAAAGCTCGATACTTCGTGGTGGGGTTGCCGAAATATGATTCCATTGGCGTGCGTCCAAGCGCGCTGATATCTTTGTTTCAGGGCCGGATTTACACGGATTTGTGCCCTTCTAAATGATCCTTGTGTATAGTATGTGTTTAGTATGTTTTTAGTTATCTTAACTTAAACTTGCTGTCACCCATTGCTAGTTTTCTTTTCTTTCCATCACTTACTGAAAATTGCCTGGTAGAATCACTTTAAGCGATTACTCTTTAAGCTTTGCACTTTAAAACTTCATAGTTAACTTTATTCGTAAACAAAATATACTAGGTGTGAATTTAAAAAAAAGTAATTAAAACAAAAACAATAAATGTAAATCAAACTTTAAACATGTCACTAAATAAGAAAAAGTCAAATAAGTATAAACATAATTAATACAAAAATGTCCCTACTAAAAAAAAGAAAAATTTGCAATTGAAAATCAGGGAAAATCATGTCGTTTACAAAACACAAAATCGTATATTTAATACGAGTAAATGTCACAAAAAATAACAGAAAAAAACAGCCTAGCAATACTTATAAACAATATTATAATTTAACATATCCCTTAAATGTACACTGTCTTATAAATCGCAAGTTTTGTGTTGTATTTTTGGCGTTTAATATAAATTATGTACCTATATCTTATTATGACTGATGCACAAAAAGTTTATAAGAATAAATACTAAAGAGTTGCCAAAAAATGGTTGGAATAAGCAGAATCAACTGTATTTTTTCCTGCGTTATTTATTTCGCTCTATACTGGATCGCTATAAGCCAGTAGCTTTCGTTAAATCCGGATTGGATAACAAAAAAATTATAGGAAAGTAGATGTCGAGATATGGTTTTTGATTTTAATCGGTGACTATAACGGAATCTAGGCCCTAGTGGACACGAAGCCTTAATCCGGCCCTGTCTGCTTCGCACGAAATCTTTGCGGGTGAAATTCCGCTGTATAATCGCAGACACAGTCGTAGACTGACCGGCGACGCATTTTATTTCAATTTTATGGTTTAAAATTAATGTTCGATTTGAAAGTGAGTTTGCAATAGTTTAGAACTTTTGAAATTTATTTTGTTGAAGATAATTATGAAAGAAGGAATGTAGGTACTTTTTTTTGTTGCCCTCGATTTTATCAATTTGGTGTCGAACGTTTTTTTAGTAGGAGTATTTTATTTTTCTCTAGCATGCTTGGAATTTTGAGCAATATTTTGACAACCTTCTTCGAGATAAATCGAAATTGCTGTACTGGCCAAATACATGCGAGCAGCGGCCGGCAAATGTTGTATGAAAATCCATATCTGTCGTTTTTAGCGGCCAAATAGATTACTATGTAAACTCATATCTGTCGTGTAATTTAAAAATGGAACTATATTTTACTCCGGAACATGGCAACCAAAAGGTAACTTATCAAAGGTTTTATTTGGAACTGACTTGTACCGGCGAACTTCGTACCGCCTCACACTACACTGCACTACCCCTACATTACCACTACACTACCTCTACCACTACCACTACCACTACTATTACCACTACCATTACCACTACCACTACCACCACCACCACCACTACCACTACCACTACAGCTACCGCTACCACTATCACTACCACTACACTACTACTGCCACTACCATTATCACTACTACTATCGCTACACTATCACTACCACTACACTACCACTACTACTACCACTATCACTACCACTACCATTACCACTACCACTACACTACATTACACACTACTTTTTGTACATATTGCAGGAATCTTTAGGTCTGTTTTTTGTGAAAAAATATCAGTTCGGAAATAATTCGGTGATTTTCAAGGGTAATCATTTAAAAAAAAAACCGGCCAGATGCGATTCGGACTAGCACTCTAAGGTTTCCGTCCGTACCACCACACCTCTCCACACAACCACATAGTATAATAAGTTGGGTGTATGTAACCATAAAAAGCTAATATTTCGTCGTAAGGACTCATGTGGATATACCCGGAGGATTAAAATTCCAGATGTCTGGTAAAATTCACTTACCATCAGGTGAGATGATGCCAAAGGCTTACCAATAGTGAACAAAAAAAAAGCTCGGTGTACTAGTATACTTTTTTAAGACACTTTAAATCACAAGCTCGGTGTACTAGAATACTTTTCAACACACTTTAAATCACAATCTCGGTGTACTAGTATACTTTTTTAAGACACTTTAAATCACAAGCTCTGTGTACTAGTATACTTTTTTAAGACACTTTAAATCACAAGCTCGGTGTACTAGTATACTTTTTTAAGACACTTTAAATCACAGATAAGAAAAAATCTTTTAATAGTGTAAGAATTTAAAAATAACCAAACCATTTGCATTTGAAATTAAAAACCGGACTTCATAAAAACGGTAAGTTCCTTTTTTGGATCATCATCATCATCATCATATCAGCCGAAGGACTTCCACTGCTGGACGTAGGCCTCCCCCAAGGATTCCAACGACGACCGGTTCTGCGCTGCCCGCATCCAGCGGCTTCCCGCGACCTTCACCAGTTCAACGGTCCACCGAGGGGGAGGCATGCCTACGCTACGCTTTCCGTTGCGCGGTTGCCACTCGAGAACTTTACTGCTTCAACGGAAATCCATTCTACGAGCTATGTGCTCCACCCACTGCCACTTAAGTTAAGCAATTCTGAGAGCTATGTCGGTTACTTTCCTTTTTTAGATAGCCGGGAAAAAATGTATATTATGTCACGATTAAGACATTGATGTGTTCTGGCATAAAGATAAGATAGCCAGTTCTCCATTGCGTTGGGGAATCTTGGCAAGCCCGCTTCCATCTTCGGCATCATCGTCACTTACCATCTGGTGAGATGATGCCAAGGGCTTACCAATAGAGAATAAAAAAAAAATAAAAAAAATCTAACTACACCTCGCACTTCAAAATCAACGGCTTTTTTTTTGCTTTTTATCATCTGTCAAAAACGAATTTTTTTCTAAAAATGTTTGAAATACCTAGGCGTGACGTCATAGTTGAGCAGCGTCATTTATGTACTCATTTTGTGATTTTGGTTAATTATAAATCTAAGACTTGATGGAAAACAAAACGAAAACTTCGGACAGAAGTTTAAGTAGGAGGGCAATTTAGTGATCAACAGTTCATAATTAATTTCTGAAGGTCATCCCTATTAGGGCTACTTTTAGACTCCCTGCCAAACACATACTTCACAGTGGCTTCTACTCATAAAACTGAACAACTTTTGCTCTGTAACTTTACTGAAATCGCAAATTATTGGTTGGTCTTTCGTAAACAGGGACCAAAATAGCTCTTTAATCCCTAGGGTCTAAATTTGAACTTTACTGAAATCCCAAAAAAATTGTACTTCCCAAACTGATTTGATCAGCTGATTGGTCAAATTTAGAGAATCCAAATTGTAGATTGATTACCTAGGGAGCGAAAAATTATTTTAAAAGCGAGAGTGTTTGTTTGAATCCAGAGAGGAGGAAAGGATTCTTAAGTAGAATCCTGAGCACGACGAGGGATTCAAAGTACGTCACTCGAATTTAATAGTCTCTCTTTTTATCTTTACTAATATATATATTCCTCTCAACTTCCGTTTGCCTCGCCCGAACACACTTCCGTAACGCTCTCGTCACGCATCCACCAGCATACTCCCCAAGTCAAGCGTGCATAAAGAGGTTTTACTTTGAAATTTTTTTATTTCTTCTATCGCCTAACATCGCTTCAAATAATAGTAAATAACACTAAGTACCAACATACAAAGTTTAATTCTAATACAACTTTTGCAACGATAAAAATAAACTTATGAATAAAGTGACGCTTTAACTTAATTTAAAAAAAATGAACTTTATCTAAGAAAAATGAGATCACATTACGGAGCACTCTATGAAATTAGGATGAAATGTTAGCCGGAATCAGCATGAAATATAATACTCGGCACAAAGCCAAAAAAGTCTTTTAAAATACTAGGTACCTGTCTGGTTTTTTTTTAATTATAGAACTTTTGTAAGTAATTAACCGACATAGTTTACAGAATCGCTAAACTGGTGGCAGTGGGCAGGGCACATAGCTCGTAGAACAGATGGCCGTTGGGGTAGTGGAGTTCTCGAGTGGCGATCGCTCACCGTAAGACGTATACCTTATACCAATAAAAAAAGCACAATGTAAACAAACTTAGTAGGGATTTGACAGTTTCAAATGTCAATTCCAAGGCACTTTTGTTTATCTTTTGTTTTTTTTAATTGGTATAAGGTGTAGTACAGGCAGGCCTCCTACTCGGCTGATCGATGAACGACGTGGTAAAGGTAGCGGGAAACCGCTGGATGCGGGCAGCGTAGGACCGGTCGTTGTGGATATCCTTCGGGGAGGCCTTTGTCCAGCTGTGGACGTCCTTGTTGACTAAGAAAATACTTACTAATAAGTAAACTTTGTATACCCAGCGACTCATAAAATCGATAAGAATTTGATTAGAAGAAAGTTTTCCCTTGGCATACGTTTCTAACTGCAGCTTGGGACGATGTTATCCCAAAGTTTTCTATCCAGGATAAAGGAGTTTGAAAGCAGACTGGGGTGTATTGGAAAACGATTCCGATATGAAATCTAAAGCAAACTAGTTGAACCAGTTTCTATAGCTATACTTTTACTGGGACCTATTACTTAAAAAGGATGTAACAAAATTTGCGTAGGACCCGTTAACAAGGGATTTTACTTATCTAACACATCTCATTTTAATAAATATAAATATAAATATAAATATAAATATAAATATAAATATAAATATAAATATAAATATAAATATAAATATAAATATAAATATAAATATAAATATAAATATAAATATAAATATAAATATAAATATAAATATAAATATAAATATAAATATAAATATAAATATAAATATAAATATAAATATAAATATAAATATAAATATAAATATAAATATAAATATAAATATAAATATAAATATAAATATAAATATAAATATAAATATAAATATAAATATAAATATAAATATAAATATAAATATAAATATAAATATAAATATAAATATAAATATAAATATAAATATAAATATAAATATAAATATAAATATAAATATAAATATAAATATAAATATAAATATAAATATAAATATAAATATAAATATAAATATAAATATAAATATAAATATAAATATAAATATAAATATAAATATAAATATAAATATAAATATAAATATAAACATAAACATAAACATAAACATAAACATAAACATAAACATAAACATAAACATAAACATAAACATAAACATAAACATAAACATAAACATAAACATAAACATAAACATAAACATAAACATAAACATAAACATAAACATAAACATAAACATAAACATAAACATAAACATAAACATAAACATAAACATAAACATAAACATAAACATAAACATAAACATAAACATAAACATAAACATAAACATAAACATAAACATAAACATAAACATAAACATAAACATAAACATAAACATAAACATAAACATAAACATAAACATAAACATAAACATAAACATAAACATAAACATAAACATAAACATAAACATAAACATAAACATAAACATAAACATAAACATAAACATAAACATAAACATAAACATAAACATAAACATAAACATAAACATAAACATAAACATAAACATAAACATAAACATAAACATAAACATAAACATAAACATAAACATAAACATAAACATAAACATAAACATAAACATAAACATAAACATAAACATAAACATAAACATAAACATAAACATAAACATAAACATAAACATAAACATAAACATAAACATAAACATAAACATAAACATAAACATAAACATAAACATAAACATAAACATAAACATAAACATAAACATAAACATAAACATAAACATAAACATAAACATAAACATAAACATAAACATAAACATAAACATAAACATAAACATAAACATAAACATAAACATAAACATAAACATAAACATAAACATAAACATAAACATAAACATAAACATAAACATAAACATAAATATAAATATAAATATAAATATAAATATAAATATAAATATAAATATAAATATAAATATAAATATAAATATAAATATAAATATAAATATAAATATAAATATAAATATAAATATAAATATAAATATAAATATAAATATAAATATAAATATAAATATAAATATAAATATAAATATAAATATAAATATAAATATAAATATAAATATAAATATAAATATAAATATAAATATAAATATAAATATAAATATAAATATAAATATAAATATAAATATAAATATAAATATAAATATAAATATAAATATAAATATAAATATAAATATAAATATAAATATAAATATGAATATAAATATAAATATAAATATAAATATAAATATAAATATAAATATAAATATAAATATAAATATAATTATTCTGCGACAAATCACACATGGTCATCTGGCCCCAAAGTAGGATTCCCTGTGTCACTTATCATCAGGTGAGTTGATGCCAAGGGTTTACCAATGGTGGATAAAAAAACTTTTGCTTTACGACGTTGCTGGAGGTTTAAAAAAATTAGACATCCTACAAAGTTGGCAAATTAGTTGATCAATTTGCATAAGAACCAAATTTAAAAAAAGAAAAGTTGTAAAAACAAAATTTGTCCAGTATAATGCCAAAGTATATATATTAGTACTATCGTAATGATGCGGAGAAACCACAGTGAAAGGGTTCTCCTACACCAGTTTTGCTACGCCCTGTACATATTAATTTGGAGAAGATGGGCTTGTCATTTTACCAACTACGTGGCGTAATGGTTAAGGCCGTTAGTTTCACAAGTAGTAGGTCGCGGGTTCGATTCCCGGCGGAGCCCAATTTTGTGAGACTCGGTTTGGTTGGTGGAAGGGCATTTTCTAAGCCCGCCTGGCTAGCTACCAGCATCTTATCTAAGTCTTGCCGCCAAACATTAATGCTTACGCTTAAAGATAAGATAGCCAGTTCCCCATTTCGTTGGGGAATCTTGGTAAGCCCGCTTTCATCTTCTTATCATCGTCACTTACCATCAAGTGAAATAACGCCAAGGGCTTACCAATTGTGAATAAAAAAACAGTGCCTCAGTTAAAATATTAATGTAAAGGCCTACATTTTACTACAACCTGTTCATATTAATTTGGAGTAGTGGACTTGTCGTGTTAACAGTGTGTCAGTTAAAATATTAACGGAAAGGCCTAAATTTATACCAAATATTAGGTTTATGATTGGTTTTACAAGGTATATTTGTACTTATTCTGCCTAAGTATGCCTCTCTATTGCATAAAGCCATTAAAGTTATCGACTTCAGACTTGTATTGCAAGCAAGTATCGATTGGTTTGCTAACGTGTATTTTCCTCCAAACCAATGTACTATAGGAAAATAAATAAAGAGAGACTTTTATTTATTGGCATATGTTATTAATTCTCGTATCATACAACCTCTGGGCAAAAGGTCGGGTGGATACTGTAGTGAATACCAATTATTTACGCTGCTGGCCATTGTTTCGATACAATTTTTTTATTGGACTTATACTGATCATTGTAAGTAGTGGTAACTATATCTCAAATTTTTGTACCATACTTAGTAATATTTGAACGTTTTATGTAAATAAAGGTCAAAATGTAAGTTTACTGAAATAATACTTTTTTGATGTGTAACATCTTTGCTCTCGCTTTCCTGCAATTTGTGGGAGTGATTTCGTGAAATGGGACGGAAATGTGTAACAGGAAATGCGAACGTTTTTTAATTCTCGAAAACTAAGGTTGTCATAGCCATGCCACCTAGTGTGATGGCAAAGGCAAAGATGACATACTACTATTCGAAGGGTCGGCCCGTGAATGTGCGACCCGATAATTAATTAATTTCATAAGTATTTTGTCACATGTTACACATCATATGCGAGTACTGTAGGTCTCGTTTTTTTTGCTGCTTTTTATCGTTCCGCACACCCAACGGATGTTACTATGCCTCCGCTGTCTGTCCGTCGGTCAGCGAGCTGTTTTTCATGAATCGAATTCATTTCGGAGAGTGCGCGCAAGAACTTCACGACCTCATTCCCCCTGCTCCATTCCAACGTCGGTCAACGAGACGCAGGGAGGGGTTGCACCCCTTTGTTGTTGATGTTCCACCTTTTCGCACGAATCGTTACGCTTCTTCATTTATTATGCGTACAGCGCAGGAGTGGAACTCCTTGCCTGCGTCAGTGTTTCCCGATTCCTATAATTTGGGGATCTTCAAGGCAAGAGTGAATAGCCATTATTTGAGTTTGCGTTTACCATCCTCGACTGTATCATCACTTACCATCAGGTGAGTTGCAGTCAAACGCACTCAAATTTTTAATAAAAAAAAAAAAGAACCGTTACAGATTCTACTATGGTTTTAGGTAGACAGTTTAAATTTTCACAGAATGTGTGTTTCCGTTGCTGCTTTAACAAAAATACTAAAAATTTGAAAAAAATAAGGAGGGTCTCCATACAAAAAACGTATTTTTAAATTATTTTTAGAAGTACAGTTTTTATTAACTCAATCGTAAAAACGGTAATACATACAAATGTTAAACTTGGTGTGATTATAGTACTAATACTGAAGTAAAACAAAAATATTAAAAATTGGCCAAGTGTGAGTCGTACTCGCGCTAAGGAGTCGGAACTGAATGACAAAAGAAGCATGTTTTTGTCGCTTATGTTGATCTCTTTTATTTAAAAAGTGAATAGGTGTCATTGTCATTATACTATGTAGTTGTGTACGTGTATGTGTAGTTCCCATAGTACAGGGAATCCTAGCTTGGGGCCAGATGACCATGTGTTGTTTCACGCCACTTTCTCCTGTCCTGCATCACTTCGTGCCAATTGGGTCTTTGGAGGGCGTTCAGGTCCTTTTGCACTTCGTCATTCCAGCGGTACCGTGGGCGTTCTCTTTGCACCACTGTCATTCTTCATCCTCTCTAGGTAGCCAAGTTAGCGAACAGCCAAGTTAGCGAACAGCCACGTTATTTTATTTGGAAAAATGTTCTTTTAAAAGAACAGTAGTTAAAAGAGGGTTAAGTTTGGTTCTCGAACGAAAAGAATTTCTCCTCGATTTGATTTGTTTCGTCATTTGTTTTTAGAAAAGTCATTTCTCGCCAGTTGTATGAAGTATCCGGGGTGTGACCAGGTCTTTAATTTCATTATACTTCTGATCCCCTAGCTCCTATCCCTCGTCTAGTTGGACCCAGGATTTTCTGCATTACGTATTAATATTACAATTTACATCTGACATGATTCAGAGAGGACTAACCATTACTGGCTTTGTAAATCTTATCTCCTTATTCACGTTCTCAAGTGTTCTTGTCGTCTCTGCGAGCTGTCGCCTTCACCCTTCACGACGATGGAGTGTTGATACATATGTAGGTAAGTTATATCATGTAAGGGGGGTTGGAGATACTTAAATCTTGTTACCCTTGAAGTCAGTGTAAGTCATCATACAGACACATGACACACGCAACATACTAAAGCTATGTTAGTACTAATATATTATATACTTTGCTAAAGCTAAATTTAGGGGCACGTGTTTCGTACGGTTTTCGCAAAGTATATATATTAGTACTAACATACAGTATGGACACTCCCTGCCGCTCTTTAGAATTCGAACTCACCCTCTTGTCTTCCAGGTTGATACAGTTTGGTTTAAGTTTGGTTCTCGAACGTATAGAATTTTGCCGTGATTTCATTTGTTTCTTCATTTGATTTTAGAAATATAATTTCTCGCCAGTTGTATGAAGTGTCCGGGTGTGACCAGCTCTTCAATTTTATTATTCTTCCGAGGCCCTAGCTCAGGCCCTAGCTCCCATCCCTCATCTAGTTGGACCCAGGATCTTCTGCATTACGTATTAATATTACAATTTACATCTGACATAATTCCGAGCTTTCAGATTGCAAAAACGCGCAGTTAGAATAATTGACACCGCAAGACGTGACCAGCCCGCTCGTGGGCTGTTTATAAAACACAAAATCCTAACACTACCATCTCTTTACATACTAGAAGTAGCAAAATACGTCAGGAAAAACCTCCAACAATTCTCCACACATGGTGGTCAACATAGCTTTAACACCAGAAACCGCCACGAGCTCCTGCTGCCATTGCGGCGTTTGGCTAAGTCCCATAGGTGTCTGGACTTCATAGGCCCTAAAAATAGCTTCTGATATCCGGGATTCACCCAGCTACAACTCGTTTTTAAAAAAAATCAAAATATTTCTAATATCACACGCGTTCTACACAGTAGACGAGTACACTGACCCTCTCCCCACGAGCATACTTAAGGAATAATAAACATACTAAGTACATACGTGTACCTGCACTTGTAATAATATAAAAAAATATAATGTCCAATTATAAATGTAATGTAATAATTTAATTAATATTAAATATTTGAATTAAATTAACATTATGATGTGTAAACCATTAAGTTTATCAACAAATATTTGTATTTGTATTTGTACTAACCATTACTGGATTTGTAAATCTTTTCTTCTTATTCACGTTCTCAAGTGTTCTTGTCGTCTCTGAGAGCTATCGCCTTCACCCTTCACGACGATGGAGTGTTGATACATCTGTAGGTAAGTTATATTATGTAAGGGGGGTTGGAGATACTTACTTAAATCTTATTACATTTGAAGTCAATGTAAGTCGTCACCATACAGACACATGACACACGTAACATACTAAAGCTAAGTTTAGGGGCATGTGTTTCGTACGGTTTTAGCAAAGTATAATATATATTAGTACTAACATACAGTATGGCGACTCCCTGCCGCTCTCTAGATTGCGACCTCACCCCTTCGACACCCAGATTGATAGAGATTGGTTACAGTTTGGTTTTCGAACGTATAGGATTTTGCTGTGATTTTTTGCTCCGTCATTTGTTTTTTAGAAATGTCATTTCACGACCGTTGCATGCAGTGTCCGGGGTGTGGTCTTAGTATGGTTTTGCGCCGCACCGGTGTGAATTTAGCAGACAATAGTTAGAATCCGTTATAAACCGACCATATTACAAAGTCATCGTATATCTGAGTAAATAAGAACTAAAGGAGATAACAAAAACATGATATTCGTTAGATCTACACTTTCTGATTCCCAGACTACTAGAAATAAGACCTAAAATTAGTTACTAAACAACTTATGAAACAAAAGAAACTGTTCCTGGGAGAACACAAATATTCGAATCTAAGTATTAGCTATTATAAAATTCCGTTGCGGCCGTTAAAGTGGGCGGTAAGGTAACCGAGAAATAAGTCGGCCATAAAACAAGTCTCTTCTTTATTTTCTATTCATACTGACAGAAGGATTGATATACGGATTTAATTTTTAATTACCTAAAATAAAAAAGTTAAAAAACTGAAAACCGAATTCAAAAAGAAATTCACAAAAAAATCAGAAATAATATTTTTTTAAATACACGAAATTTACATAGATTAGCTTTTTTACCGTATAAAAAAATGTCAATGAATTTGGATCAAGAATTAATTTCTAGATCTCAGTTAATGGTGGTATAATGTCCCACCAAGAGCTTACAACAAATATTTTTTGAAAAACCTTAAAACTTTACATACCAGTTTATATTTGAAAAGAGTTTTATGCTCAAAAGCCAAATGCTTAGTGTGCCAAATGTGAATATAAATAAACGTTTCCAAATTCAAAAAAGGCGAGCACATTATTTCCTATGATTCTATTGATCTTCGATTCTATTCTATGATCCTGTGACCTTGGTTTCACCTCCGTAGCTCATCATCAGATCTAAATACCAAAAGGATCTACGGCTTCATACCTAATTTAAGCTCAATCGAAATTCTGGAAATCGCTCTCAAATCGTTTGCAAGATTTGACCTACAAAAAAACTAAATAACATACATACATACAAACATTGCAAGTTAAATATAACCTTTTGTCAGAGCTACACGAGAAATATTGGAGCGTAGTTCATAGTATGTGATCAAACCATCGGATGTGGTGTTCCTGCTCTAGAGTGTAATCTAATGGTAGTTTATGAAACTGCTGCATAATGAGGGGGAAACACACGAGTTTGAGTTTAAAAACCGAGCCTAATACACCGAGTTTCATACACTATTATCTTATCTCATACATTCGTATAATTTAGGAATTCTCAAGACGAGAGTGAATAGGCACTTACCATCAGGTGAAGTGCAGCCAAACGCACTCAAATTTTTAATAAAAATAATGGAATTGAACCTACTAAATAAAAAAAACAAAGTTAAAAGAGTAAGAAAAAAATCCCACGAAACTTAGTATAACAAAACGTATGAAAGCACCAAAACCCGCGCATGGGCGCTGTATTAGACAGGTAAAAATTGGAACCAATTTTTTTTGTTAACCCTCCCCGCATATGCGTTCCATTAGATTTAACGTGTTGGATTTGCCTTGTATTTTTATGGTAAAAAAATAAATTTTATAACATTATTTTATTGGAGACAAATGGTTGCAATATGATTTTATTTTTTTCTGTATGGTGTTCATAAAGTAATTCAACATAAAATCGTTTCGAAGTTTATAATTCGAATTTTACGATATGAGAGTAGATAAAAATATTTATTTTACGTCGACGAGCCGTTTTCGCCGCGCCGAGGTGGTAATTTAATTTACTTCCTGTCGTCCCGTGACCTAACGAAATTAAGTACGCCCTACATTATCATAATGACATTGTTAGCACAAAACAGAAGCGTAATTTTCATGCAATTATCTTATTTTGTCTTACACGACAAGATATTTTGGGTTAACTAGCAATTTCATAGAAGTAATTAAATACATGGCATCGGTGGCGCATCGGCAAGGGCCGCTACCTCCTATCCGGGAGGTCGTGGTTCGAGTCCTGCCACGTACCAATATGTTTTCGACTTTCGATCTCATAAGTACGTTTATCCGATGCTCTTACGGTGAAGGAAAACATCGTGAGGAAACCTGCACACGCCTGAGAAGAAACTCGAAGGTTGTGTGTGAAGTTGTTTTTAAACTAATTGATGTTATCCCATTTATTTCTTTTCCGCGCACGCGTCAATATTTTTGACAATATTATTTTAAATTCTTTCCGAAAAAATCACAAATAGTAATAAATTATAAAATAAATTAAAATACCTAGATATATTTACCGGCTGCTTCCTTTATAAAACCAATTTTGGGTAATATATAAAGATATCTTTAATTCGTTTGTGTATAGTGTAAATTTAATGTATGTTTTCTAATTTTCGTATATTTATTTTTAGGTCTTATTTTTAATAATAAATTAATTCTGTGGCAAGCATATTATCCACTACCCTACTACCTACAAGTCGTGCTACAGGCCCTTGCCTCGTTCTCTCCGTATTTCAAACTCTGTTCTCATTGTAATTAGATACACAAAGAAACTGGATTTCAGGGAAACGAAATATTTTCAATTCGGTGGCTCAACCGGTAACGACTCGGTCCATTTAACCAGAGGTACCGGGTTCAAATCTGGACGGCCAATGTACCAATGAGTTTTAAAAAAAAAAAAACTTACGTACATACTTACCGATTGCTTTAACGGTGAAGGAAAACATCGTGAGGAAACCTGCACACGCCTGCGAAGAAACTCGAAGGTTGTGTGTGAAGTCGACCAACCCGCACTGGGCCCGCGTGGTCGACTAAGGCCTAATCGCCCTGATTCAGGGTAGGCTCGAGCGAGAGAGGGGTGGGGACGTATATGAGCTGTAATGATGAAGACTTTACTTCCGTTTGATTAGGAGTTTGAGAAGACGCCTGAAATAAACTTTTGGTTACGAAGTAACTAGTATCCCATCTGTGCTTTTAGTAGCAATTGTAAGGAGTGGATATCACTGTCCATTATAAACAGGCCTCGCGTAGGTTAAATCACGCATGGACCGGCCCTATCCGTCCATACATTATTCTCATAAAAAATGAGTCAAATACAACTACACGTAAACACACATTCACACCCTCTATGTCTATAGTCTACTGAGTCTCGTTCAAATATATACAATGACAGACATAGAGAGACGTACTCGGAATATTACACGAATTAGATACTAAACTCCAATTTCGACCCATTTAGGGAATACTGATCGACTAAGGCGTCGGTGGCGTAAAGGCTAGGGCCGCCGCCTCCTGTCCAGGAGGTCGTGGTTTGAATCCTGCCACGTACCAATTTGATTTCGAATTTAGATTTCATTATGTACGTTTATCCGACGCTCTTACGATGAAAGAAAACATCGTGAGGAAACCTGCACACGCCTGCGGAGAAACTCGCAGGTTGTGTGTGAAGTCGACCAACCCGCACTGGGCCCGCGTGGTCGACTATGGCCCGATCGCCCGAAATCTGGGTAGGCTCGAGCCCGTCGGTGGGGACACGTATATGAGCTGATATGATGAAGGCGAAATGAGTGAATGCGCTCATTCTTAGGCATCAAAACACTTGATGTCGCGTGGTCAGCTTATGCTGGCCATGCTTGATGTGGTCTCCACTGCGCCTCATTCATGTAGAAAATAGGAAGACGTACTAAAAACAAGGAACCACAGAATATTAATTAATCTACTTATTAACATTCTACAGGTTTTAGTCGTTGAAAATGTCAGTTACTCGTTAAATAATAAAAATAAATTAATAACAAAACAACGAAGGTTACAAAATTGTTAAGTTTGAAGTGTTAAAATGTTCAACGGTTAAAATAAATTAGAGATAATCGTAAAAAAGTGACTTTTTTATAATTAATGAATACGTAAATAAAACTAATTAAATAAGTCAATTTAAATTGCCAAGTCTGTGATTAAGTGTAAACATTTCTTAAGTGAATTATAAAGAAAGTGATTTTAACTTGGTAATTACTCAAAGTGAATTAAAGTGATATTGAAACTTGTAATTACTCGTACTAAGTGAAAGCAAGTGAAAGTGACTTTCAACAATTGAAGTCCTTAATTGACTTCAATAAGTGAAACAAGAGTGGATATAGGAGAATACTACACTTTTCAAGATGGCGTTCGCAGCGGCACGTATGATCCTGAAAGATAAACGGAGAAAGGCTTCCAAAGAGGACTTCAGAGACCCCCGCAACAGAAGCAAGGTATTTTTATGCAGATTAAGAATTTTATACTATGATAATTTAAAGCTTATAATAATAGCACTGATCCAACATAATAAAATTATAAATTACTAACCATCGACTCGACGGAAGAAGTTGAAAATTAGCAATGGGGTAAATTTTATTATTTTAAATCTTAAAGCTCAGCTGACGAATATAATGAATTTAGTACCAAATGGCATATCTGTATTAGTAGTTTATGCAACTGTTATGTAATGACAGGTCCTAAAACATGAGTATATTTTAACGAAATGAGGCGAAGCCGAATTTTGTTATAGAATCACACGAGTGTTTTAAGACCTAATTGCAACAGTTGCATACAATATTTTCCGCTGGTGGTGCTCCTGCCACTTCGCCTCGTGCCAAGTGAGCAAAGAGACTTTAATTTTATATTTGAAAATAATAATAATATTTTTAAAATAATTACATTGAAATAAAACATGATTTTGCTTTTAAAAAAAAATATCTTAATTTTTTAGCGACACATACATATACGTAAGTATATAAATAAATAAATAAATATTCTGGGACAAATCACACATGGTCATCTGGCCCCAAAGTAGGATTCCCTGTGTTATGGGTTACCAGAGACTGATATACATACTTATATACGTTTAAATACATACATATATAGATATTTAACACCCAGACACAGAGCAAACAAATCTGCTCATCACACAAATGCTTGCCCTGGGTGGGGATCGAACCCACAACCCTCGGATCAGTAGTCAAGGGCACTAACCACTGAGCCACCGAGTCAGTCAAAATAAATATATGCGACAAAAGAGTTCATTTAAAAAAAAGTACAGAGGCCAGCACATCAAGCTAGATACTTTGAACTTTGTACCGTACTTATGCCGTATGTGTACAAAAAAAATAGTATAAATAGTATAGATCAGAATCGCACTACAAGTTTCTAGCTTGATGTTCTGGCCTCTGTTCATATCTGCTAAGGTTGGGTGTCCGCACCCTGTATTCTCTTGTAAAGCGTTTTCAAAAGGAAAATAAAATAAATAATATGAAAGTCCCTAAGAAAATAAGCACCTATCGTGGTATTGCACCTTTTCATGAAGTGATAGCTCCCACATTGTTGTAAAAGCTATTTTTTTAGCTCGCTAGTTTATTAAACGAGTTTCGTTCGGAAACTACTCAGGGTGTCTTTTTTGTACGCAGATATATTTTTGTCCAGTTCGTAAAACGAATACTTAAAATTCAATTTATCAATTATGTTCTTTTTATTAATATTTAGATTGTTTTATCGGTTGATTATTTTTTTCTCGGAGAGGTAGCATAGGCAGGCCTATTCGGTGGACTGACGACATGGTAAAGGTCCCGGAAAGCCGTTGGATTCGGGCAGCGTATAGGACCGGTAGTCGCGAAATCCTTGGGAGGCCTTTGTCCAGCAGTGGACGTCTTTCAGCTGATATGATGATGATATTTTTTTTACGTTTTATCTTATTAAAAACCTATATTTCATGATTTTGTTACTACTTTTTCAAATTTTTCGCACTAAAATTGATTTATTTTCATCGACTTTCAAAGAGAACGAGGTCCTCCTTTTTTGTGTTTGCTATGCGATATTTTCAAAGATCGTGAATCTATTTTCATGTTTTTTTTATGAAATTCTTCCGAGTTGATTAGATATTAATTTTAAATCAAAGTCAGCGAGTCTGTCTGTCTGTCTGTCTGGCCGTCTGTCACCAGGCTGTATTTCATAAACTGTGATAGCTGGACAACTGAAATTTTCATAGATGATGTATTTCTGTTGCCGCTATAACAACAAATACTTAAAATTAGAAAGAGTGAAAGTCTCCACACAAAAAACATGAAAAAACTAGCGCCATCTAGTATGATGGAACGGAACCCCCTATGTACTAGCGCTATCTAGTATGATGGTACGGAACCGTTTGTACTAGCGCCATCTAGTGTGAGGGTACGGAACCCTTTGTACTAGCGCCATTTAGTATGATGGTACGGAACCCTTTGTGTGCGGTTCTGACTCGCACTTGGCCGGTTTTTTTTAAAGTGTTTAGTGTTTCCAATTATCATTATCGATATATTAGATGTTGAACAAACGTTTATCGATATGTTTTACCCTCTTCCTAGATTTTAACGCATTTTATTATTTACCGTGCTGTCAGGAATAGGGTGCATTAATTTTTAATCGCAGCATTGAGACTAAGCAAATATATTCATAGTCAAACATAGTTAAAGCTGTAGTATTTTTCAATTTTAACTTTAGTTTTGAATGTTAATCTTCTACATGTATAAAATTCTTGTGTCACACACAACGTTAGTTGCCATACTCCCCCGAAACGGTTGGACGGATTTCCATGTAATTTTCTAGATATATTCGGTTGGTCTGAAAAAAGGTACCTATAGATAGTTTTTCACCGGGATCTGAGCGGGCAAAGCCGCGGGAAACAGCTATTTATAATATAAACACTTCAACACCAGGTAGTGTAGATCTTATCCATTAATATCTTTATCCATATAATAGTTAAGAATACATTGAGCCCTAGGAAGCTGCCAAAAGGAACTTTAAAAAGGGCGCTTCCATTTTCGGCATCATTATCACGTCTTACCATCAGGTGAGATGATGCTAAGGGCTTATGAATTGTAAGTAAAAAAAATCCCTGAAATTGACATTGTTAAAGAATAGGTCATAAATAAGAGCAATCAAAGGTCAATCAAATGACAATGGAGTGTGCTATGCTGGGAGTTTCACTGTGTGATCGAATCAAAAACGAGGAGATCCGTAGGAAAACCAAAGTAACCGACATAGCTTTCAGAATTATTGCTAAACTTAAGTGGCAGTGGGTAGGGCACATGGCTCGTAGAACAGATAGCCGTTGGGGCAGAAAAGTTCTCGAGTGGCGATCGCACACCGGAAGACGTAGCGTAGGCACGCCTCCCACTCGGTGGACCGACGACCTGGTGAGGGTCGCAGGAAGCTGCTGGATGAGGGCAGCGCAGGACCGATCGTCGTGGAAATCCTTGTGGGAGGCCTTGGTCCAGCAGTGGACGTCTTTCGGCTGATATGCTAAAGAGAAATTTTGAAATAATATACCCACTTGTCTGTCGATTTCCGGGACCCGGAATAAAAAAACAAATTCCCTATCTGTCGACCTACAGGGAGCCGGAAAAATTACGGCGGGTCAAATTAGCGCTTAAAAATACGCCAAAGGTTGGTAGGCCCGATTTAGAATGCATATTGACATGTATGGGAGTTAAATAGACTACCTCTGTCACTATTCCTTTGCCACACTGACAATAAACCGCCTCCGTAGCGTAATGGTTACTCCATTCGCTTCACACCAGCAGGTCGCGGGTTCGATTCCCGGTGGGGTCAACTTGAAAGACTCTGTTTGGTTGGTGGTAGGGCAATTTATAAGCCCGCCTGGCTAGCTACCACCATCCTATCTAAGTCTTGCCGCCAAACATCAGAGTTAGTAGCATTGATGTGTTCCGGCTTGAAGATAAGATAGCCAGTTCTCCATTGCGTTGGGGAATCTTGGTAAGCCCGCTTCCATCTTCGGCATCATCGTCACTTACCATCACGTGAGATGATGCCAAAGGCTTACCAATTATGAATAAAAAAAATGATCAGAGTAACTTCACTCAGAATTCGGTTGTCGTACACAGTTCCTTAAAACTGTTCCCATTCATGGCCTGAATGAAAATCGTTATAAAGTTTAAAGAGTTTTCTCTAACGAGCGCCGCAGTTTAGAGGTTCAAGCACAGGGGTGTCCAACATAATTTGGTGGAGGGCCAGTTTTAGGATTTTTATAGCCGCAGCGGGCCAAAGGAGATGTTCAATAGTAAAGTGAGTTTTTAATAAAAATAAAACAGTGGTTTTTATTAAATTTTTAATTTTTTTATGGTCGGAGGAAGAGTCACTTTTAAAAAACCTATCTTATGCGATGATAGACACCTTTTTTGTTTCCACAATGCATCTATTATCTTTATCTTTGTTAAACTTATTTGCCGCGGAATAAAATTAGGTATAGCGTCCCACAATAACTGTACATTAGATGGCTTGAAATTTAACTAGTTCGCGGGCCAGATGAAGTGCCTTCGCGGGCCGGATGGTGGCCCGCGGGCCGTATGTTGGTCAGGCTTGCAGTCTAGCTATTAACTAACGCAATTAACTTTGATAGGGACCTTTCCCGGACAAATATTTATTCTTCAAGCTTTCTTAGAGCGACTTTGTTTTTTTTTTTTTTTATTCACAATTGGTAAACCCTTGACAACATCTCACCTGGTGGTAAGTGACGATGTTGCCGAAGATGGAAGCGGGCTTACCAAGATTCCCCAACGCAATCGGGAACTGGCTTTCTTTCTACAGAAAAGAAAAAAAAACTGACTATTTTTGCAATTATTATGAAGCTTAAAAAGTGAAAAGTTAAAGCTTTAGTGCGTAGGTAAGTATATTTTTTCCTTTAGCCCGTACTGTTACGTTGCTGGGCAAATATCTCATATAGCAAAGATTTTAAACTAGCTTTTGCACGCGGGTTTTTAAAGTAAAAACTTTAATTACATCGTCTAATTTTTTTTCGTCTGTGTGTTGCATGTCGCGTGACGGACGCTTTTGTCTGACTGTATGATTGTTTCGTCCTCTGTACCGTAGCGAGAGCAGCCATGATCGTTTCGTCCTCTGTAAATTTTCACTTTACGGTTCCTCGGGAACTATATCCGGCTATTCTGAAAAGCAATCTATCTAATTTTTTACCTTATAACCTTGCTCAAATCGCAAAAAAAAACTCTTCATACAGATCGGTCAGCTTTTTTTTTTTGAGACTTTACTATGGGTTCCTTGGGGAAAATTGTTCAGAATGATGAGTAGAACCCCCAGTCAACGGGTCCTATACCAATTTTCTTAAATCCTGTATAGTGTAATTATCATACAGTTTGATTTTCTCAGCTACATCTTTTAAGAGCCCTCTGGAGTTCATAAATCCCATACAAACGTAGTCTTTGATTCATTTGTTAACCAAACAACCGATGTTAAAATAATTTTATATCGATATTAGGATGATGTTTATCCGTGTCTTTACTGTATTACATTTTTGAAAAACGAATCAGGAATCCATTATTAATCAATAAACTTGTTTTTAAGGTAAAAGACGGAAAACAAGTTTATTGGTATTAAACGGATTAGTGTTTCGTTTGCGGTACAGACACAGATATACGTCATCCGATTATCGATATATAATTATTTCAACATCAGTTGTTTGGTTAACAAATGAATTAAATACTACGTTTGTATGGGATTTATGAACTCCAGAGGGCTCTTAATCTGTTACCTTCACTTCGCCGCTGAGCCATAAAAAGGCGTTGCGTCTCTATAGAGATATTATAGAAACTGGAAGTAAACATCTCCGCTATCCCTTATCTTATCTCGTCAGGGTCACGGGTAAGGAAGTGTTGATGCTTACTTGTGAACGTGTAGGGCCCAGAAGTCTCGTTTCTCTCATTTCCAAAATTCATCAGAAGTATATCTATTATATATATTTATACAGGCCTGATCGACCTTATTCAAGGTTGCCTCGAGCCCCTCGGTGGGGACGTATACAGGGTGTAACAAAATTGGTGTAGGTCCCGTTAACTGGGGCTTCTACTCACCATACTGAACAACTTTTGTTCTACGACTTTGCTAAAAACTTAAAATTTTTTTTTACTCTTCATACAAATCGGTCAGCTGTTCGACCGATTTTGTGAATTTTAGTACGGAGGGTCCAATTTTTTTTTTTGAGAATTGACTATGGTTTCCTTGGAGAAAGTTGTTTAGTATGACGAGTAGAACGCCCATTTAAACACCATTTTTCTTACAACCTGTACATGAGCTGATGTGATGATACAGGGTGTAACAAAATTGATGTACGTCCCGTTAACTGGGACTTCTACTCATCATACTGAATAACTTTTGTTCTACAACTTTGCTGAAAACGTAAAATTTTTTTTTACTCTTCATACATATCGATCAGTTGATCGACCGATTTTGTGCGTTTTAGTATAAAGGGTCCATTCTTTTTAAAGAATTGACTATGGGTTGCTTAGAGAAAGTTGTTCAGTATGAACCCCCACTAAACGGGACCTACACCAATTTTGTTACACCTGTATAAACATAAAAATGAATCTCAATTTTTTTTGGTCAATAGCATCTCGCGAGAACGGCTGGAGCGTTTTATTATTGTCAGGAGAAGGTTATTATGTAAGAAAATAATTGAAAACGCTAAACACGTTAAAAAACCGACTTCCACGGAACAACTTAGTACATTTTTGCATTATTATTTTTGGTTTTTGTTAATTTTCTAAAAAAGTGCTACACCGATTTTGATAAAATTTAAATGTGACCACACGGGAAGCACTAGCTTTCTAATAAAAAAGGAATCATAAAAATCGGTTCACCCAGCCCAAAGTTATGAGGTAACAAACATAAAATAAAATAAAAAATACAGACGAATTGAGAACCTCCTCCTTTTTGGAAGTCGCTTGAAAATAAGAAAGTGGTTAAAAATGGATTACCGCGAGCAACAGCTAGTTACTTAATAAAACACACAAGAATTGGTTTCTCTACTAAACAAGAGTTACGAAGTAACTAGCATCTCATCTCTGCCCCAACTAGGTCGCAGGCCGTCGCAGGCAAGTGGGGAAATCCGTGTCAATATATGTAATGCCTTGCCGTACAATCGCCGTAGCACCGTGGATGAGCGTTCAGACAGATAGAATAGTGATGGGTAACTAGATTATCGATTATGACGAGGTATTGATTGGATCAGTTGTCTCTGTCTTTTTTTACGTGTAAAGAATAAAAGCGTCGGTGGCTAAAAGCGTCGGTGGCTCAACCGGTAGCGACTCGGTCCATCTAACCAGAGGTACCGGGTTCAAATCTAGACGGCCAATGTACCAATGAGTTTTTCAAAAACTTACGTACATATAATTACCGATTGCTTTAACGGTGAAGGAAAACATCGTGAGGAAACCTGCACACGCCTGCGAAGAAACTCGAAGGTTGTGTGTGAAGTTTACCAACCCGCACTGGGCCCGCGTGGTCGACTAAGGCCTAATCGCCCTGATTCAGGGTAGGCTCGAGCGCCTCGGTGGGGACGTATATGAGCTGATATAATAATAATAAAAAAAAGAATACAGAAAATAACCACACTTTTTCAATAGTTTTTCGTTTCAATCAAAAACTACAAAACTATTATAAAAAATAATAACATTACTCACTTTGTATAATCATAACAAATATTGTTTTAATTTTTTTTAAAGTTATACTTCAAAATATTAGTCATAACTGGAGTTGAAAGTAACGGTATAGAACTATCTTTGGGGTTTTTTTCTATCAAGCCAGAACTGCTCAATCGTGTTTCAAACAGCTTTGGACTTTAAGGAACGTCATCAAAAATAAGGGTATATTTTCAACCTTGGGTTTTCTATCGTGTATTTATGCACTGTATATATTTAAATTAAGTTTCTGTAATGCTTTTTCGGTATGCAATAAAGGATATTTATTATTATTATTATTATTTTCTATCGTTTACGAGTTTACGAGTAATTGACGTCAAAAATAACGAAAATCTGTAATATTACCGCCTTAATACGTCTGGCTCGACATTAACAGGTCGCTATAGACGGTGGAAACTTTTCCTTTTTTTGGATTTATCGATATAATAGAAAGATTATTTTGACTATGATAGATCTATTTTAACCTTGCACGTGGAAGGTTTTGAATATGTACTACAGAAAATACTCCTTTGCTAACTACAACAGCAAAATGGGCCCAATTTCAACGTGCATTTTGGTAAGTATGTAGGGTGAAACCAGGGTAGTTGCCCCAGGGGTATAGTTGCCCCGATTGTAATTATTCTAGTTTCGCGTATGAATCGCACGCTATTTTACTAATGTATCGAAATATTCTCCAATGACCACTAAGTTGACCGCCTCTCATGTCTCTGTGCGATTGCATGGAAAGGCAAAATGCGATCAAAGTTTTTGCGGGGTAGATGTCCTGTTTCTCGGCGGGGCATCTATCCTAATCGTAATTAATATGGATTACGCAACTATCCCCTATGTGGGATAGATGTCCCAAAATATAGAGGTTCGCAAAAATCACGAATACTCTAAAAATATTAAAGATAATGTTTTTTACTTTTCATAAATTTGTAGATAAAAAACCAAAGTACCGGCCAGTTTTACAAATAAAGTATTTTGCTTTTTGTACTGAGAGATATAGAGTGATTTCAAAAAGTGTGGCAACTATCCGGCTTTTACCCTATGTACAATTCGTACTTACAATAATACATATTCGACACTTTGACAGCTGAAGCTTGCACAGCACTATCGGAAGTAGGCTTCGAGCAACCGGAAATTGATTGGGCAGGCAATCAATACAGATGTATTCAGAAGTATTCACGCCACGCCACGCCGGAACGTTACTTACTATCCGTGATTTAGCGAAAAATGGATGAATGAACTGTTACAAAAAGTCTTTTATAAATTTTTCTAAGCTCACGTTTAATAAAAGTTTAAAAGGATTGCGGAAAGGATAAATGCCTTAAAAACCATATTTTTAGGATTCCGTACATCCAAAGGGTGACCAACGGGACCCTATTACTGGTTCAACTGTCCGTCCGTCTGTCTGTCAGCTGGCTGTAAGACACTTGAAATTTTCACAGGGTGTGTATTTCTATTGTAGCTATAAAAACAAATAATAATAAAAAATAAAAATGAATTAAATAAGAACCTTGATTTTTTTTTGTTCTGTCTGTCTGTCAGCGGGCTTGAACTATACTTAATAGGGAGACAGTTTAAATTTTCGCTTTGTTGCCGCTACAACAACAAATATTAAAAATTATTTTAAAACATTAAAGGGGATACGCGAAACGTGATTTTTTCTTATACGATGCTACGAAACCCTACGCTCTGCAGGGATTGTGTTAAGGCATGAGCCATGAGATCCTGGAATGCACTGGTCTGACCGAACACCAAGTAAAAATCCTCAATGACATGCGGTCGCTCTAGAAACAGGTATATCCCAGGTGACTTCCTACCCTTCAATAAGCAAATTTTCATCATGAATGTCACAGTCCGCTCTGCAAAGCCCTGGGCCTATATTCATACATATCCATAGGTATATATAAATAAATATGCACAGGCCCAAGAACACACTACCCACTAACAACCCCCTGTAGCCTTGGCTGCCTTAAACGGAGCGATAAAGCTCCTGATGGGTGATTCACATTAGGTGTGCAAGTGAGAGAGGTTGTGTCATTCAAGAAGTGACACTTTTGGTTCCTCCCTGAGCTGCCAGGAGGCAGTTCAGGTCGGAAGAAACTTTGTCGGGAGGATCAGACAGCACGTGTCTTGGTCTAAGGACCATATTACTAGTTAGTTCGAGAGGCGGGGAACAGTCCGCTGCCTCTCGAATTAACGGATTGGTATGCGTCTCCGACATGGTGGATTTTATGGGTAAATTTCAAACCCAAAAAAATTGTTTTTTGGATATTCATATTTTGGTATCAAAATAAAATTCTTGAAGATCATATTCTAAATATATACAAATGTTTTTAGTTTCTTAGCAAATTACGATAAAAAAATTGATTACGATACGGCTTGCAACTGCGGCTATTAGCCCAGATGAAGGGAAAAATAAAGGCTATGACATCAAGCGGGAACCCTTGTTTTCATACTTTTCCGTAGTCGGGTTTTAGTTTTTTTATCTTTTATTTTATTTCCTTTTTTTGTGCTCAGAGTAGAACGTCACATGCTCACATTTTTTTAAATTGGAACCGTGTATTTTTAATATTAATTTAGGCTATAAAAACTCTTTTCAAATAAATGCTTTTAGGTTTTTCGAAAATTACTTCATTCAGTTCAGACTCATTTGCGCGCGAGTACGACTCACACTTGGCAAGTTTTTTTTATTTCATGTTATAATATTTTAGGAGTGCAGGATTTTTTAAACCAGACGTGGACGTCCTTCGGCTGATATGATATGATGATGTTTTAGGATAAGTTCTATAACAACACGAAGTTAAGAAAACCTTCAAACACTACGTTTCTTGTATGTGGACCCGTTTTAATTTTTTTAATTTTTTAATTTTATATTTTTTTTTTGTAAATATTCCATAATAACACACATTTTGTAAAAAAAAGGTGGCTACCTTTCACGGTTCAAAGATACAGCCTTTTTAAAAACGGAAAAACGGACGGACAGCGCTCGAAATCTATACATATAATAAAAATGTAACGGAGCCGTGTTTGTACATGAAATATTTTTGGAAAATAATAACTGTGGTGGACATTACTAACGATATAGAGGCCAAACAACAACTTTTGGAATTTTCTTTTATTCTTTCTGTATGTTCGCGCATCACGCAAAACCTATCAGGCCGATTTTGATAAAATTTTGTATAGCCCGGGTTAACATACAGGATACTTTTTATCCCGTAAAATTTAAGATTTACCGTGGGAAAATTTAAAACCTCCACGCGGACGAAGTCGCGGGCACAGCTTGTCCTAAATAAGGAGAAAAAGACATAAGTAAAATATCATTAAACTGACTGATAGCTTCAATCAAAAGTTTGATTACTCCTTCGTATATTGTTAACTATTCGATACACAAGTAATACTAGAACAATCGACTGGAGCCGCTCGCTGCTCCCGCCACGGGGGAATCACCAGATAAAAGCCTGGCTCAGATTTGACAGCTGATTTTCGGCAAACCACTAGGGATGTAGGGTGTATTTTGTACTTACCTGCCAATATAATACTTAAAGGCTCCTCTTGAAAACAGCGCGAATTTATTTTTAAATTAAAAAAAAATAAAATTTATTTATTTGGAACTCAAACTACGGCTACAAATTTAATGTGTACGATTGCAACTGCATAAGTCGAGGACTGTGTCGCAGTTACTACCGCCCACTTCCGGAAGAAAGAATAATGTGACGTTCCTTAACGAATGCAATATAGTAATATATGTCATTGAATATAAAACATAAAGAGAATTTAAAAATAGATCTTACAGATATGATGTACAGTAGGAAAGTACAAAAATTTACTTAGCTACCTAAAAGGAAAATTCATTTTGTAAGGCTTTTAATTTGCCAAAATCATCATCCAGCCAGAAGGACGTCCAATGCTGGACATAGGCCTCCCCGACCGGTTCTGCGCTGCCCACATCCAGTGGCTTCCCGCGACCTTCACCAGGTCATCGGTCCACCGAGTGGGAGGCCTGCCTGCGCTAACTTTACTGCCCCAACGGCCATCTGTTCTACGAGCTATGTGCCCCGACCACTGCCTCTTTTAAGTTTAGCAATTCTGAGAGCTACGTAGGTTACTTTGGTTCTCCTACGGATCTCCACGTTTCTGATTCAAATTTGTCAAAAGTAACACATAGTTATTCTGTGAATAATTCGGTTTAAAAGAAACAGCCCTTTGTACCAGGATGTAACCATTTTTTTATATATAAGGTGTAACAAAATTAGCTGAAACTATTTTAACTGGTGCTTCTACCCATGAAACTAAACAACTTTCCCCATGGAACCCATAGTCAAATCGCAAAAAAAAAATTGGCTCTCCCATGCTTCTACCCATGTAACTAAACAACTTTCCCCATGGAACCCATAGTCAAATCGCAAAAAAAAAAATTGGCTCTCCCATACTAACTCCATCAGCTGATCAGACAACTTAGTATGGGAAGTATAACCTGTATAACAAAATTGTAACAAAATTGATGTAGGCCCCTTTAACTGGGACCTTCTATACTCATCATACTGAACAACTTTTGTTCTATGAGTTTGCTGAATTCGCAAAAAAACAGATTAAACACTTCATACAAATCGATCCGCTGATCGACCAATTTTGTGGCTTAGGGTCCATTTTTTTTCTGAGAATTGACAATTGTTTCCTTGGGGAAAGTTCTTTAATACGATGAGTAGAACCTCCAGTTAACGGGTCACTACACCAATTTTTTTACACCCTGTAGACCGGACAGACAGACGGATGAACGGTGTAGGCTTAGTAATAGTACACCCTGGACACTTCATACAACGGGCCAGAAATGACATTTCAAAAAAGGAATGACGAAACAGAAAAAATGGAGTCGAAATCAATCTGGGTGACGAGGGGGTGAGGTCACAATCCAGAGAGCGGCAGGGAGTGTCCATACTGTATGTTAGTACTAATATAATTTATATACTTTGGTAATAGGGTCCCGTTGTTACTTTGGATACCGAACACTTATAACGAGGTTTGATAACAAATTATATAGATCAAAGATACCTAATTTTTAATTTCGATATCAAAGTATTTATTTTCAAGTTTATATTATTACTCTTGTTGAGCACCAGACACCACTCAATATAATTGCGTTGGCAACCCTTACCACGAAATATATCGAGTAAGTATTTGATACATTGCTTTCGAGCGAAAGATACTTGTTTTGTTACGTAAGCGCTTTGTTGCCGGGCAACGCTCAGGAGGAGGAGTTGGGGGAGGGATGGTGATACGAGACGAAATGTTCCTAAGAATATAATAGGTATCACAATTATACAAAAGGGACAGCGTTGGAAGAATGTGTTTTTCTACTCCCATTTGGTAATTTGCTTAATACTGATAATTTAAAGACTGGTTGTTACTTGCACTCCGTTTATTTGATAACTGCGTGGCGGGCGTTGCGCGTCGCAGCGCGCTTAGATACTACCCTATAATAAATATAACTACCTACATAACAAATACATAACCTCAAATCATATCACAAAAAAATATTAAATGAAAAATGAAAAAAATTAAGTGAATCAACTAAAATACAAAGATCAAAGTTAAGAGTAAAAAAAGATCCCACGAAATTCAGTAAGTACCTACAACATAACGTGTCATAGCGCTGAATCCCAGCGCATCACCGCGCTTGCACTGAAGCGGACGGTGTCACAGACAGGTAAAAACAATGCTTTCACTGATCTCAGACATTTTTAAACAAGAATGAAAATTATCCACGAAATTCAGTATCTAGAAAAAAATTCAATGAAAAACCAACACATCACCGCGCATGCGTTAAAGCGGGCGCTGTCACAGACAAGTAAAAGTTGGAATGAAAACTTTTTGTATTGCTGTAAAAATGGCGCGAACCGCATGTGCGTTCCAATAAAAAAATAATTGATAATTGGAACTTTGTTGGTGATATTATCTCTTTGGTTTAATTTGTATCGTAATGGAAAAAAAAATATAAAATTATTTCTCTAACAAAATAATGTTTTATTGTATTTTTTTAAAATTACGGTATTGTGTTTATAAAGTATGGCAATATAAACTCGTTTTGAAGTTGATAATGCGAACTTTACGATATGAGAGTAGATAAACATTTTTTTATGGCTTTGGCCTCAAAAATTCAATACATGATTTTTTTTTTTGCGATTTGACTATGGGTTCCATGGGGAAAGTTGTTCAGTTTCATGGGTAGAAGCACCCCTTTAAATAGTTTCAGCTAATTTTGTTACAATTTTGTTATACAGGTTATACTTCCCATACTAAGTTGTCTGATCAGCTGATGGAGTTAGTATGGGAGAGCCAATTTTTTTTTGCGATTTGACTATGGGTTCCATGGGGAAAGTTGTTTAGTTTCATGGGTAGAAGCATGGGAGAGCCAATTTTTTTTTGCGATTTGACTATGGGTTCCATGGGGAAAGTTGTTCAGTTTCATGGGTAGAAGCACCCCTTTAAATAGTTTCAGCTAGTTTTGTTACACCTTATATACAGGTATACCAAAACTGGCGTAAGACCCGTTAACTGGGGGTTCTACTCATAATAGACTAATAATATAGAATAACCATTACGCCACGCAGGCGGTTAAAAACTATTTTAATCATGCTCTATTTATCTTAATATCTGTGCGTATATTATAGCTTAATGATATCGCGTGGTATCGCTAGGTATCTGTATATATGACGATGAAATCTAAATATATATAACTCAAAGGTGACTGACTGACTGACATAGTGATCTATCAACGCACAGCCCAAACCACTGGACGGATCGGGCTGAAATTTGGCATGCAGGTAGATGTTATGACGTGGGTATTCGCTAAGAAAGAATTTTGGGAAATTCCCACGGGAACCGCAAAATTCGGGATCTGCGTTCGCGAAGCTGCGGGCATCCACTAATATATAATATTATCTGCCCCGTGTGTCTACTCTCATTGATTTCTATGAAGAGCCATATTGTAAGATATCTGGTACGTTAAAGATATCTTATAGTATAGCTCCCGTGTGTGACAACCTTCATGCGTTCATCCATTCCACCACTTTTCCGTGTTATATGTAGGTACGTTATGCACCTGACGAGGCCAGTTTCCGAACAAAGCCGCACAATACCTAAGTGTTGTGTTTGTAGGGTGAGGTCGATGAAATTGCGTAAATACTGCGTGTATTGTGATTTGGTGCAGTTACTGTTTAGGGCCCTTGCACATGGCGTATATTTTACGCGCCGACGACGCGCAGACTTAGCACTTTAACAGGCTTTAAACGAAATTCGAATGCACACAGTAAACGTTTGCATCTCAGATTAAAAATAATGTTGATGTTGAGTTTCATACAACTATCATAACAAAAATTGGGGTAACACTTGTTTTATTATATACCTACGTATGCATCTTTACCTTAAGTGGTGAACTCGTAAAAAAATTGGTGTAGGACTCGTTAATTAGGAGTTCTACTCATCATACTGAACAACTTTCTCCAAAGAACCCAAAGTCAAATCTCAAAAAAAAATTGGGGCCTCTATACCATAATACACAAAATTGGTCGATCAGCTGATCGATTTGTATGAAGAGTTAAATTTTTTTTCAGCAAAGTCGTAGAACAAAAGTTGTTCAGTATGATGAGTAGAAGCCCCAGTTAACGGGGCCTACACCAATTTTGTTAAACCCTGTATTTCGACACGTAATTCCTTATATGTAATTAAGACTGGTGTATTTAAGACATGTCACAGCACGTTTCGGCATATTGACGGTAAGTCATCCAATACGTGACTGTAAGGAAAACTCTGCTCCGTCGTGATTGGAGCAGTTTTTTACACCCCATTTACAAAGTGCTAATACTAAATCTACCTTTTATTTTCGATCCGAGTTTTGCACACGTTCAAAAATTTTATAGCGCCGTAACTGCGCATTTGTATCGATACCACGCAGATACGGCGAAACAGACGCGCTGTAGTAGCGCGTTTACAGACGAGCTTTGAGCTCGCGTAAAAGCGATACAGCCGAGCTTTGAACGCGCTTCTTAGGCGCGTTTGTACCGCTGTGTACAAGCGTTTGTATCGTTTGGAGCCAACAATCTGCTTTTTGGTCATCAATAGCGCCGTTAGCGCGCGTTCGTGAAACGTACGTTGTCAGCGCGTTAAAAATACGCCGTGTGCAAGGACCTCTTTATACATTTTGTGCAGTAACTATTTAGATATAGCTTGTCCTGCATATTCAGTTGCATCTCGCGTAAAATGAGGTCAGTTAATCAGAACACAGGCTATCGCTTTTAGTCTAATAATAACACAAATAAAAAAAAAACAATATAGTCGAATTGACAACCTCCTCCTTTTTGAAGTCGTTTGATAAAATAACATAGTAATTGAATTCATATTTTGTTAAGAAATGCGATAAAGAAAATTCATGCATATATACCCTATTCCAACACCTCACGTCTAAATCTCGTGAGTAGTTAGGAGCTACGAAGGAGCAGATTATTATTATATTTGTTATTTATACACACAGAAATAGGCTGCCAAAACCATCACCCTTCTTATTTTCCGTAGTCGGGTAACATTAATAATTTGAATATAGAATACAACGTGTGACTTACGACCTTATTAATATTACAAATGTAATTTCTCTTCATAATTTTTTTAACAGGAAAACGAATGATAATTTACAGTGATACATCCGTCAGTCACTAACCATCAGGTGGCATGATGTCAAGGGCAATTGGAAAAAAAAACTAAATACTTATATGTACTTAAATTTTTATTAACTTTGTAACGAAATGTTTTTCGTCACAAAATAAAAACTCATTGGTTCTTTTATTTGGCAAGCCGAAAAATGTGATGAAAATTTTTAAAGCAAGGACTGTCGTCTGTCATATTTTGATGTGGATATAAAAAAGACGGTCGTGGTTTTTTCTTCTGTTTTGATATTGTGAAATTATTTATGTAAAATTATTGGGTATTAATGTAAATTTTCTATTAGAAACCGAGTCCACGTTCTTTGTAAGAGGTTTTCAACTACCGGGCTTCAACTACCTATCTTCATCTACGCTACATCTATCTATCTTCAACTACCTATCTTCATCTACCTACGGGACTAATATATACAGGGTGATTTCGGGGTCGTGATCCCAACCATTTTTTTCTGACTCAGTAAATGATTGCGATGCTACCTGTATTTATTTTAATTGAAACAAAGATGATTCGTTATTTACGTATTTTTATTTAAAAATTATTATTGACTCAAAATGCGTGGTCACCCTACATTTAATTACACCTTTTTATTAATTTTTATTAATAGGAGGGTGACCATGATCTCGAATTATCGCAGGTTTTTTTTGCTGACTAAAAGTAAAAGTCGCTGGTGTACTGTTAGTCCAAACCTATCGTGATCCTTAGGAGAAAGTAAGTTAAATGCTTCTTTCTTGCTCCACGACCCCGTAATCACCCTGTATATACTTTGCTACGGGCAATGACTTCTATATTACTTGCGTAAGGACCCGGCCAACGCGCGCGACAAATGCTTCCAGCGAATTGGTGCGAAAATGGAAAGTTTCGCACACTCGCGAGTCAGTCGTCTGCTGGTAATTGTACAGTGCGGTGGAAAGATATTCCATATAAAAATGCTTTATTGTGTTGTTAGAGGCTGTAAAAACCATGAAAGAAAGGCTAAAAAAAACATGGGATGTCGTATCATCGTTAGGTAACGTTACATTGTATTTTTTCTTGTAAAAAAATTAAATAAACGAATTTTTAAAGCGACAATTCTACCAAGTTTCTTTTAGCGCGGCACTGACGTCAACTCTCGCCCACGCTAGTTCGTACGAGTTATGTCAGATGGCGCTACTTTTTGCTTGTATGAAGAAAATCTGACTTAAATATGGAGACGGGCGGATCCTTTTGTCCAAATCTGTGGCTACGGGTATACTACACTCTTGGCCTACCACTCTTGTACCTTTTTTATTCACAATTGGTAAGCCCTTGGCATCATCTCACCTGATGGTAAGTGACGATGATGCCGAAGATGGAAGCGAGCTTACCAAGATTCCCCAACGCAATGGGGAACTGGCTATCTTATCTTTAAGCCGGAACACATCAATAATGTTAGCATTGTTGTTTGGCAGCAAGACTTAGATAAGATGGTGTAAGCTAGCCAGGCGAGCTTAGAAAATGCCCTTTCACCAACAAAGCCGAGTCTTACAAAGTTCGACTCGAACTCGGCCTGGAATCGAACCGGCGCCCTCCTGATGTGAAGCTAATGGACTTAGCCATTACGCCGCGAAGATGGTTATCTATTTGTAATAAAAGGGCATGTTATATTCATATATACTATATTGTATTTCAGAGGTATTTCCTACGATTCTTTTGAAAAATAAAAGACGATTCTGGGACTATGATTCCACCTCCAAAGTTCATTAGCAGATAAACTTCAAAATACTTTATATCTATTTAAATATAATAAAACTGTAACGGGGCCGTGGCTGTACATGAAATATTTTTGGAAAATAATAACTGTGGTGGACATTGCTAACGATATAGAGGCCAAAACAACAACTTTTGGATTTTTTGTCTGTCGGCCTGTAATGTTCGCGCATAACGCAAAAAATGCCAAGCTGATTTTAATAAAATTTTGTAAATTGGTTCCAGCCCGGGTTAACATATAGGATATTTTTTATCCCGGAAAATCTAAGAGTTCCCGTGGGAATATTCATAACCTCCACGCGGACGAAGTCGCGGGCACAGCTAGTAATCACACTTCACACTAATATTATAAAGACGAAAGTTTGTAAATGTGTATGTTTGTTACTTCTTCACGCAAAAAATACTGGACAGATCTGGTAGATATTTGGTAGGTAGACAGATTAGGACCTGGTTTAACACATAGGCTACTTTTTTTCACGCTCGCGCACTGCGAACCCTCGAAAAGTCATAGAAACGTTGTCCAAGCGGGTGAAGCCGCGGGAAACAGCTAGTACCATATAATTCAATAAAACATTACACTTTTCGAAATAATCACAATAAACAAACCTGCTAATAAGTATATTATACTCGTCAGATTGGTTGGAAATGATAAGTTATCGGTTGGATCGCCCTTGACTATTACTGCGTAGTTCTGTAGCACAGTATTACGATATGGCTTACAGTAGCGCAACGCCTTTGATGTCGCACGATGCCGATGACGCCGCGGCGTAGGTTACTAGCAGTACAATAATTTTCGAAAAATCTAAAAACTTTTAGGTACAAGCTTTTATTTGAAAATTTTCAATTGTTTTTGATACCCATATTGTAGCAGTGCATTAAAAATATATAGTCCGCCATTTTGGGTGTGCCGCCATGTTGGATATAAAGTGACGTTACAAAGTTAATTTAACACTCAGGGGTTCAAGACGAATCTAACGACACCTCGCACTTTAAAATCCATCAAGCCGTTTAAGCTACAGGCTCAAAAATACATCAAAAAGAAAAAAAAAAGTTAAAAACTATTCTTAATAAAATCTTTTGAGTTTGTACTTAAAGGATATTTCTAGTGACAGCAATGTTTAAGGCTTTTACGCAAAAAGGGGAAAACCTTAAAAGAAAATAAAATAAGTTGGAGTTTCAATTAGTCCATAATTTGAGTGATGGATGACTTGTGATGATTGATGTTGTTAAATCTACGAAGAGTTAACGTAATTAAGTTTTTAATCTTTGTAAAGAAGCAAAATAATTAAGGCTAAATAATTAATATTACAGATATTGCTTATTTTTGACGTCAATTACTCCTAAACGATAGAAAATCCAAGGTTGAAAAAAATACCCTTATTGTTGATGATGTTCTTTAAAGTCCAAAGCTATTCGAAACACGAGTGAGCAGTTTTGAGTTGATAGAAAAAAAAACCAAAAACGGGTCTCTTTTTCATATTTGACATATAGTTTCTTTGGGAAAGTTGTTTGTAATCACGAGAACATGCATATTGTTTGTTATCAAGAACTAATTAAAAGTCACCCTATACATAATATATAGCATATCTCTGGGGCTATGACATATAGTAGTCTTTCCGCCACAGCTATCTATCTGCAAAATGTCACGTCAATCCGTTACTCCGTCGCGTACGATATTTGTGAGCGTTCAAACAAGTTTTCTCCAAATCCCTCAGGAACTATGTCAGGCTATGCTAATTAGTAGTTTGTGTTGCTTCCCACCCTCTCAACGAGTTAACAAACAGATATCCCATGGGAACCATTTAAAAATGAAATAAAAGATAGCCTACGTCGTTCTCCATACTACAGGTAACATGTAAAGTTTTAACAATATTGGTTGAGGCGTTGAGGCGTGAAGAGGTAACATACAAACAAACAAATTTTTGTATTACAAAAGGAGGAAGAAAGGATAGTAAGGATAAGAATATATGTCAATAATTTAATTATAACGAGTTTATTTAATTTCACCGCCTTCGTGGTGTAATGGTTAGTTCATTCGCTTCACACCAGCCTACCCAGAATGAGAGCGATCGGGCCTTAGTCGACCACGCAGGCCCAGTGCAGCTTGGTCGACTGCACACACAACCTGCGAATTTCTTCGTAGGTGTGTGCAGGTTTCCTCACGATGTTTTTCCTTCACCGTATCACGTAGGATAAACGTACATATGGTATCGAAATTCGAACGTTGCAGGATTGGAACCACTACCTCCCAGGTAGGTAGTAGCGGCCCTAGCCGTTACGCCACCGACTCTCATAATATACGTATGTATGTTTTAAATTGATGCGGCCAGCGCAGAACCGGTCGTCGTGGAGATCCTTGGGGGAGGCCTATGTCCGGCAGTGGACGTCCTTCGGCTGATATCCGATGATGTTTTAAATTTAAAATTTGAGTGCGTTTGGCGGCACCTCACCTGATGGTAAGTATCGAAGCAGCCTAGGAAGTAAAAAAAAAGCTCAAATACTGCCTATTCAGTCTCTTCTTCTGTGATTCTGTGTTTCCTGACTCCTACAATTTGGGGATTTTCAAGGCGAGAGTGAGTAAGCATTATTTGAGTTTGCGTGTACCATCCTCGACTACATCGTCACTTACCATCAGGTGAGATATAGTCAAGTTTCAATAAAAAAAACCTAAATTGTACAGATCGGGAACACAGACGCCAGCAGGACATTCCACTCCTTAGCCGGTCGCATGATGAACGATGATACAAAACGCTTGGCATATATGTGGAACAAAACGACAAATTGTTGGAGTTTCCTCACGATGTTTTCCTTCACCATAAGAGCTTCGGATAAGCGTAAATATGAAATCGAAATTTGAAAACACAATGGTACATGGCAGGACTCAAACCAGGACCTCCCGGACAGGAGGTAGCAGCCCTAGCCATTACACAAGCGACGGTCTTTACAAGCCGCTAACAAAATACTATAGTAATCTATAACATTATTTGATATTTACTTTTTTTTTTGCAGTTTGGTTTATATTTGATGTTGCTGTTTGGCAAATGCTTTCAATGTTAAATTTAAGGACTCTTTTCTTATCTGTCTTTTTGCACAAAGTATTGTTTTGTGTTTTATTTTTCAATCAAGCCAGTAAAAATGTCTGAATTATGTACAATACTCGTAAAACTTGTTAACTCGACTCTTGTAAAGTTTTTGTTCGCTTATCAAAAGTTATACCAAAATATGAAAGATAAGTAGATATGAACTATCTTAATGCTTGTTTGGGCTATGTCCAAACTTACCCAACTGTTTAACTTATTCGTTTAAGACACTACTTACCTACTACCAATTGCTTGCAACTTTTGATTGTATGTGTTTTGAAGCTACCTTTTTTGGGGAACTAAAAATATTTGATGGCCTACATGAGGTAATAATATGTATATACAGAGTGTTAAAAAATTGGTGTAGGACCCGTTAACTGGGGCTTCTACTCATCATACTGAACAACATTTACTAATTGCCAAAATTAAAAAAAGATACTCTTCATACAATTCGATCACATGATCGATCAATTTTGTGTATTTTTGTATGGAGGGTCCAATTTTTGTCTTTTGATAATTGACTATGGGTTCCTTTGGAAAAGTTGTGCAGTATAATGAGTAAAACCTCCAGTTAATGGATCCTACACCATTTTTTTACATATATCATATTATACTACTATAATTATTTAAAAAAAGTATAATATTAGCATTCATTAACCAAGCACTATAATTTAAATACCAATTAAGAACTTCGCTGAACAATTTGGTGATAACAATTCCTTTTAATTAAATTACACTGTGTTTTCGATACCTATTATTATGTAAAAAGGTGGCTTCAATCTTTTAATGTGCCTACAATACTGACTGTTCTATGTTCTATGTGTATACTCGACCAAAAAGATTAGATGCACGATCTGTCTCTCTTTCTGACTAGCACTGGGCACAATCTATCTATCCTGTTCAGATGGTAAAATGGTTAAAAAGGAAAAAAACAACTTAAAAGTCTTCGAAAATAAAGCATGACGCGTTAGTACTATATGATTTTACACACAACAAATTTACTATCCAAGAATTAAATAATTAAATTACTTCGGAGTCAATAAACTCACATATTTATCTGTTTTAGGTTCTGTATTTAAACACGTCAATAAAGAGTTTACTAACAAAAAACTAAATTAATTTGGAGAAAAAATGTAGTGTGAGATAAAACTTAGAGGGATGACGACAACATCAGAAATAAATTATGAACGCTTAATCACTAAATTGGCCTCCTACTTAATCTTTGGAACACCTTACTCGTTTTGTTTTCCATCAAGGCTTCGATTTTTAATTCATATAAAAGTCACAAAATGAGTACATAAATGACGCTGCAAAACTATGACGTCACGCCTAGGTATTTTAAAAATTTTTAGAACAAGATTTCGTTTTTGACAGATGATAAAAAGTAACTCAGATGAATAGCATTCGTCATGCCTATTACTCTTAAGACGATTTTTAATTCAAGGTAGGTTTTGTAACAGCAGAACATTTCATAGACGCGTGACGAGAATTACATGTTCAAAGTGGGCGGGAAAAATGCGAAAATAATCAGTCTCTTTCCTCTACCATCCTTCACAGACGTGGATCCACTGAAACATTAAAGAGGATATAAATAATTTATGACTCAACCCCCCCGAGATTAATAGGCGAAAATTCGTTATTCGTGATAAATCCAGGAGATGTGGAATAACTAGAGTTATAATGAGATTATTCAGATTTTGTAAAGGTGAAAACGGAGATGAAAAATGTTTTCAATTCCTACTTCAAGTCAAAAAACCTTATAGTTCTAAAAGAACACGAAATATATCTCAAATCTATTCTTAAATTAAAACTATAAAATTCGTTACGCACGCGCGTCGCAACTAGACCATTTTACCATCCAAAGAGCTTCTAAATGTGCGCATGTAAATCTTCTTGGTCGCAATCTCTTTGCTGTGTGTGCTCTGTATGGGAACTGTTGTTTCTTCTTGCAGGCTCGCAGCGCTAGCACCAGTAGCTTTAGGAGCGTGAGTCAGGTAATGCTGCCATGTGAAATTGTAATGATGCTTTAGTCGACGCCTGACCATGCCATCGACTCTTTGATTTGGTTGGATTGTTTTGGATTGGCATTGGTTTTTGAGGTTTCTTCAGTGACTTATATATTACTGGCGTAGGTTTATTATTGTTGAATAGTAGTAAGATTGCCAGATATTTACAAAAATAGTATGTTTTAGTAATTAGGTAACTATTCAAAGACTTTTAGACAGCTGTAAAAAAAGTGAAAAAAAAACACAATCACAAAATCTGTTGTGCTTACTTATACCCCAAACAGGGAACCATGTAATTTTGTCGGAAATAATAACTTCAATCCCTGAAGGTTGATACCCTTTATTCGCACATACAACATTTACAACAAACGTTCCAATAGTGTCTGAGAAATGAGTTTTAAGCGCGACACTAGAAATACACTTTTTATGCCACTCGCTCAGTCAGATCAAATAAAAATTCGGATACGCCCCACGTAAATTCAATGTGAAGCCAGGCAAAACTACTTTAAACCTGTATGTACTGCGTGTAGCACACATAGACATCACAAATAGAGTATTTTTACTCGATAGTATATGCTAAGACACGTGCACCATACCGTTATCACACACATGTTAAATAATTTTGAACAAAAAAAACGAATTCAAACAGGAAACTAAGGTTCCCCTCAATTTTCTGGTTTCCTCATCATGGTACCACACTTGGGATATCTCCTTTACAACCCAAAAAATAATCATCAAAATCGGTTTATCGTACGAAGTTATCGGCGAACACGCATACAAAAAATATATACGCTCGAATTGACCTTAAAATAATAAACAAATAATAAAAAAATCCTCCTCCTTTTTTTTGAAAACGGTTAAAAAAGTGACTTCAACCTGACAGTTCTCAGAGTTATATCTGAACCTTTTTCGTCACTCGACAATGCGTGACCGTACGGTGAACCCGCCTATACTGGAATGAAAACCGAGTTCCGTGTCAAAACAATCAAAATCAATTGTCAAGGGTTTACCAATTGTGAAAAAAAAAAAAATGGCTACCCAAAAACCAATGCCAACTACTTGTTTTTCCACGAGTCATTTAGCAGTTTCTCTTGTAGTTTGTTTTAGCAGTAGCTGTAGCAGTAGCCCATCTTCATCTCCATGTATTCGAAGATCTAAGGTAAGTACCAACAGGTACATACACAACATTTAGTTTACAAGGTATTTAAATTAAATACAACTACCTACATACATTAGTAATACAATATAGTTATTAATTTTCGAATCCTTAGATGTAAAGGATAGATTTAAGAAAAAAAATAGTTTCTAGTATGTAGCAATATAGTTTAGTTTTTGAATTGCTACAGTAATATGACCATAGCATTATACTTATAATTATATTATTAATAACATAATTACTAACATAGGCTAAGTCTTACTAACAAGCTATGGATCACTGTTGTCTGGAAATAAAAATTGAATTGAGTAAAGGTTTTATAATAATACAAATACTAGCTTTTGCTCGCGGCTTCGCCCGCGTGGACATCGTTTTTATGACTGTCTTTTAGGGTGAGTGATGCGCGGACATGAGTTCTCCTCAGATCCCTCAGGAACGATATCGGGCTATTCTGATTAGAAGTCTATGTCACTTCCTACCCCCTCAACCAATTCTATACAAAAAACCACTTCAGTCCTTAGCTCCGTTGCGACCCGTTGTTCCCTCGAAAACCATATCAGGATATGCTAATTAGTAAATTATGTCATTACCCACCCCCTCAGACATCTCTGTGCGAAAAATCACTACAATCCATTGTTCCGTTGCAATGTTAAAGAAACTAACCAAAAAACAGTATATTTTCAGTTTCCACAGGAACTGCATCGGACTATGCTATTTTCACGGGATAAAAAGTAGCCTAGTTCCTTTCCAGTGACACAGGCTACCTGCATGTCTAATTTCATCAATATTGGTTAAGGTGTTGAAGCGTGAAAAGGTAACAAACAAACACATTTTCACATTTATAATATTGGTACAAAAAGTAAAAATATAGCCAAACCCAGCTTATTTTAATATTCAGCTCCGAATAATATTGCCCAAAGGCGCTAATGAGCATCATCATATCAGCCGAAGGACGTCCACTGCTGGACATAGGCCTGCCCCAAGGATTACCACGACGACCGCTTCTGCTCTGCCCGCATCCATCGGCTTCCCGCGACCCTCACTTGGTCATCTGTCCACTGAGTGGGAGGCCTGCCTACGCTACGTGTTTGTGTATTCACCACTTGAGAACTTTACTGCCCCAACGGCCATCTGTTCTACGAGATTTCTACTCAAAGGCGTTAATTAAAGGCAATGAATTTAAAACAGCGGATTTAGTATGATCCTAGTGCCTTAGCATTTAATATCTACCTAAAATATCGTCGTGCGACTGTACGACTGCTAGGCTTCAAGACTTTAATTAACTACGAGAAATTGGCAGTGCCAAGCAATTTAATTTCAGTTCGTATCATAGTACGAGGTTTCAAACTTTAACCGATTTCAAAAAAGTAAATTAAAAAATCTTAAGCCCAACTGCGTAAAAAGTGAACTTAATAAAATAAATGATACGGCCGCCCGCACTAAACTTTCTTGACATTTTTTTCATTAAGTTTTTTTTCATACATCATCATATCATCATCATATCAGCTCATATACGTCCCCACCGAGGGGCTCGAGCCTACCCTGAATTAGGGCGATTAGGCCTTAGTCGACCACGCGGGCCCAGTGCGGGTTGGTCGACTTCACACACAACCTTCGAGTTTCTTCGCAGGCGTGTGCAGGTTTCCTCACGATGTTTTCCTTCACCGTTAAAGCAATCGGTTAAAAAGCGTCGGTGGCTCAACCGGTAACGACTCGGTTCTTCTAACCAGAGGTACCGGGTTCAAATCTGGACGGCCAATGTATCAATGAGTTTTTCAAAAACTTACGTACATATACTTACCGATTTTTTTCATACAAATTGAAATAAATAAATTTAAATTTTATAGTTAATTTATTATGCAGGTTGATTTTTGCATTAAAAGTTCACTTTATACGCAGTTATGTTTTAGATTTTTTTAATTTACTTTTTTTTTTTAACTTTTTACTAAGAATTTATAAACGATGAATTTAGTTTCTACTACAGTATTTAAGTGATGGTGTTTAAAAAAATGAAACTAAAAAAAGTAACTGAAATAGAAAATTATTTAAGTGAGAATGGTTAAATCGTTACAGATCCTAAACAGACATTCGAAATGAAAAATGATAAGAGAAACCTGAAGATGATTTTTAAATACCTATTCAATGATACCTCACTTGACATAGTTCGTCGACCATTTTTGCTTTTTCATAATATTGCGTCTCGTTGTCGCCATATTGAATTTCAATTACTGTCATGTCTTTAGTATGCTTTAGTGACACTTTCAAGATTAAGACAAATCGATTGACGTAAGAATCATCAAAATATGCCCACGTGTTTGGTCTCTAGAGCGCCACAAAGGATCAAACGTACATACATACATGTACATAGGCCGATAAACGCAATACCCTCCTCTGCGTCGTCAAGGAACCCGTACAATCAGAGCGAAAATATTGTAGGAGACTCCTATCCAAAGTTGTCCAATCTGCTAATTTCATATTATCAGCTCATATAAGTGCCCACTGAGGGGCTCGAGCTAACCCAGAATCACGCGGGCCCGTGCGGGTTGGTAGACTTCACACACAACCTTCACGTTTCTTCGCAGGCGTGTGCGGATTTCCTCACGATGTTTTTCTTCACTATAAGAGCGTCGGATAAACGTTCATATGAAATTGAAATTCGAAAACACACTGGTACGAGGCAGCAGGGTTCGAACCTCGACCTCCCGGACAGAAGGTAGCGGTACTAGAGGTTTCCCCCCTTACGCTCTGCTTATTTATAAGTGCCTTATTAGACGGACCACGCGACAACTACATCATCATAATCATATCAGCCGAAAAATGCTGGACAAAGGCCTCCCCCAAGGATTTCCATGACAACCGGTCCTGCGCTGCCTGCATCCATAGGCTTCACGCGATCTTCACCAGGTCATCGGTCCACCGCGTGGGAGGCCTGCCTAGCTACGTTTTCCGGCGCGCGGTCGCCACTCGAGAACTTTACTGCCCCAACGGCCATCTGTTCTACGAGCTATTTGCCCTACCCACTGCCACTTCAGTTTAGCGATTCTGTGAGCTATGTTAGTTACTTTAGTTCTCCTGCGGATCTTCTCGTTTCTGATTCGATCACGCAGGGAACTCCGAGCATAGCACGCTCCATTGCCCTTTGGGTGACCTTAAGCCTTATTATGAGGCCCATAGTAAGCGACCATGTCTCAGTTCCGTAAGTCATCACTGGCAACACACACTGGTCAAAGACCTTAGTCACAGTATATATATATTAGTACCCTTAGTCTTGTGACACTGCGGTATTTGGGACGTGAAGATATTGTGAAGCTTCCCGAAAGCTGCCCAGCCGAGTTGGATACGTCGATTGATCTCTTTCTTAAAGTTGGACCTAACTGAACGACCTAAAAACCACAACATAGCGACAAAAAAATCACCGACAAAAAATTTATACGAAAACTTCGTAGTTCACTCACACTAACCACACGTGCGGTCATTTCAAGCAACTTTCACGATCTTTCGACGATACCGACGACGTTATCACTCTGAAATAACATTCGATTTTGAAGTTTTGTCGCTAGTAAAACGAAACTTTACGTTTTTTTGGTCGCGACATCGAAACTTCTAGCGACACGACCACTACCTAGTGACATTTTTGACGCTTTTGTGTCGTTGTCGAGTGGACCGTCTCACACAGGCTCCGTATGAGAAGTTTTTCAACCGACTTCCAAAAAGGAGGAAGTTCTCAATTCGACTGTATATATTTTTTGTATGTTTGTTACGCGATATCTTCGCAGATTGTGAACCGATTTTCATGATTCTTTTTTTATTCGATAGGGTATGCTCCCTAATTGGTCTCATATAAATTTTATTAAAACCGGTGTAGTACTTTCTAAGTAAATTAACTAAAACTAAAAATTGTACTAAGTTGTTACGATGGAAGTCGGTTTATTAACGTGTTTAGCGTTTTGTCTGATTTTCCTTAGGAATGGCTGTATGGCTGCCGGCTAAGAATAGGGCCATCTCATCTCTTCCCGTGGGTGTCGTTAGAGACGACTAAAGAACTAAACTGGAGGAGAGGCAGCAGGGTCCTTACCGCGCACACTGCGATCGCCAACCAGCCTGCCAAGCGTGGCGTTTATGGCAATCGGCCCCCCAACTCGGGGAGGCCAATGTCCAACAGTGAACGTCTTTTGGCTTATGGTCATTACTAATGTGACCATACGTCCCGTTATGAAGGGGACTGTCCCCTTTATTTTGAACTCAGTCCCGGTGTCCCCGAGAAAATGTCTTGTTTTCAGTTATAATTGGAAAAATCAATCAATCAAATTGCCCCAACACGTTAATCTGTAGTACGAGCCTATGTGTCCGCCCACTGTCACTTAAGTTTAGCGATTGTGTAAGCTATGTCAGTTACCTATTCTTTAATAAACGTTATCAACATGTAAAATTTGTATTTTTATTGAAACAAATTGTCGGTTTCTTCGTTGTTTTAAAAATGACCCGTTTTGAGTATAAAAAAATGGTCACGTTACCATCGATATTTTTTTTTTAATTTGTTTGTTTTCTCGCCACAAACTTGTCTCACATAATTTATACATTGTTTGAATTTAATAGTGCAACATGGTTTGTGGGAGACTGGATCCTTAACTTGGAAAATAAAATTTCCTGTATTTTAGGTCTATTGTTTTTTGGACATTTTTTTTTATTCACTACTAGCTGTCCCGGCGAACTACGTACCGCCTTGCATTACATTACACTGCCCTACCCTACCCTTTCCTACATAAAAACCTTCTCCTGACAATAACAAACTCGACAAAAAAAGAATTAGCGAAATCGGTCCAGCCGTTCTCGAGTTATGCGCTTACCAACACATTTTGCGATTCATTTTTATATTATAGATTGGTAAACACTTGACAAAATCTCACCTGGTGGTAAGTGACGATATTGCCGAAGATGGAAGCGGGCTTACCATCGCTCCCCTCAAACATATTAGAGGGAAAGAAAAGTATTTTTAGTAGTCCTTAGAAAATATGTTTAGTTTCATGCCACTCATCCCTGAACCTTAAATTTGGCCGATGACTTTAATTTTACTCTATATAACTCATCTCCTTTATGTAAAGGCTGTTCTAGATTCGAGGTATTTATTCAAAATAGGTACAAAATTACATTCTTTCTGATAGTCACAAAATAAAATAATAACATAATACACACATACACACAACATACACACACAAACACACACACACACAAGCTTGCACTTGCTCATGTAACTAAACTTAATTTAAGTAATTAATGAACAAACGAATTTGTAATTTAATTGATACTTAGGTTTTGCCTATATAACTGCTATATTGTTCACTTTTGCACGACTTATTCTGTTTAGGTAATGTTCGTGAAAATCTGTAAAGGCCCATCATAAAAATCTGTACTATTTTTAATATTACTATGATAACGAAAAGTTATACATAAAAATCATTCAATGTCATTAATGCCTTTGACAAGAGTAGGCCAGTTCACACGGGCAGCACCCGGTCACGAGTGTAACGCGAGAGTCAGTCATCGCTCCCATCAACCATATTAGAGGGAAAGGAACGACCCGGCTGTTATGTAAATGTCCTGCGACCCAGAAACCCACTTACAAGTTAAGGCGCTGATTTATATCAACTAAACGCCTTTTCAAGCAGGTAGAATAAAGGTTATTTGCAAGGAAAGTGCTGCTTACCCTGGAAAACGTTTAGGGAATAACGATTTGTTATTTTCGGTTGGACTTATGTATGTATCCGTCAGGGTGTTAGGTACCTACCTAAATAAATTGTAAATTATTTGTAACCTAAAATCTTTTAGGTACATGCTTTTATTTGAAAAGAGTTTTTAAGCTCAAAAAGCCTGAATGTAAAAAAACACTGAAAAAAAAAAAAAATACACGACTCCAAATTAAAATAATTTTCTAAAAACCTAAAAACTTTTAGGTACAAGCTTTAAATATTGCATTGTCACGCGATATACATATGCATGCAAAATTTCAGCTCTATCGGAAACCGGGCATTGGGGTCATATTTAACTTGTAAGATTCCACTCGAAGAAACATACATACATTGCAAGTTAAATAAAGTCTTGTAAAAAGGTGAGTACAGTATTGTATTAATTGTATTTTCTACGATTCTATTGAAAATAAAAGACGATTCTTGGATCTTGATTCCACCTCCAAAATTCATCATCAGATTAACTTCAAAATAATAAAAGGATCTATGGTCACCGAGAATGCGGCTTCATTCCAAATTTCAGCTTAATCGACCCCTGGAAGTCGCCCTTAAATCGATCGCAAGGCTTGAACTAAACAAACATACATACAAACATTGCGAGCTTTAAAAAAGGACGTGCTTCTTTAACATCAATTTACAACGACTCGATTGAAAACAAAAGACAATCTTGGGACCTCGATTCCACCTTCCAAGTTAATCAGATCAACTTTGACATTCCAAAAGGACCTTTTGTCACCGAGAATACAACTTCCTATATACCAAATTTCAGCTCAATTGGACTCCTTGAAGTTGCTCTGAAATCGACGGAAGATTTGAACCGATTACCAATCGATTCAAGAGCAACTTTCAAGGGTCCAATTGAAATTTGGTAGGAAGCAGTATTCCCGGTGACAATAGATCCTTTTATTTTTAAAATCAGATACGAGGAGATCCGTAGGAGAACAAAAGTAACCGACATAGCTCTCAGAATTGCTAAACTTAAGTGGCAGTGGCCGGGGCACATAGCTCGTGGAACAGATGGCCGTTGGGGTAGTAAAGTTCTCGAGTGGCGACCGCGCACCGGTAAAAGTATCGTAGGCAGGCCTCCCACTCGGTGGACCGATGACCTGTTGAAGGTCGCGGGAAGCCGCTGGATGCGGGCAGCGCAGAACCGGTCGTCGTGGAACTCCTTGGGAGTAGGCCTATGTGCAGCAGTGGACGTCCTTCGGCTGATATGATGATGATTTTAAATTTTAAATAAAATTTATGTGTATGATTCAAATATTCCAAAATTTTATTCAACTTTAAGGAATTCGATTGAGCAGTGGGTGAAAACGGTAAAAAGTTTCGTAGCTCGATGCCTAATATCTTCATCATCATCATCATATCATCCGAAAGACGCCCACTGCTGGACAAAGGTCTTCTCAAGAATTTCCACTACGACCGGTCCTGCGTTGCCCGTATTTCAGAAAAGTTATACAAAAAAAGTTTTTTAGTAGGGTGAGTAGAAGCCCAAGTTAACGGGACCTACACCAATTTTGTTACACCCGGTATAGATTCTTCGGTAAGCACCAAGCAGTTAACGAAGGCAAAGTAAACTAAACTCCTTAATGAAACGAGTCCAATCTCCTTGCGGTCTGCATGTGTTCCATTCCGGTTGTGTAACTTTGTAGGTATCACTTTGTTAAAGTTCTCTTTACAAAGTTACAAAGAAAGTGGGTCACAAGAACAAACTGTGGGCTTGTTACTGGCTGGACGAATATTCAGGTTCATTATTAGGAACATAAGTTCAAGGGTCTATCATGTCTGAAAAAACAAAGATATTATTCTATTTATGTAGCTTAAAGCACGTAAAATTATCATAGTAGGTCTCCGTGGCGTAATGGTTATGTCGATTACCTTCACATCAGGAGGTCGCGCGTTCGAGTCCAGGCGGAGTCTAATTTTTTTTATTTTTTTTTATTCACATTTGGTAAGCCCTTGGTATCATCTCACCTGATGGTAAGTTACGATGGTGCCGAAGATGGAAGCGGGCTTACCAAGATTCCCCAACGTAATGGAGAACTGGCTATCTTATCTTCAAACCGGAACACATCAATGCTGTTAACACTGATGTTTGGCGGCAAGACTTAAATAAGATGGTGGTAGCTAGCCAGGTGAGCTATGAAAATGCCCTACCATCAACCAAACCGAGTCACACAAAGTTGACCCCGCTGGGAATCGAACCTGCGACCTCCTAGTGTGAAGCGAATGGACTAATTATTTGTTGGTCGAATAAATAAATTATATTATTATTTAGGTTGGTTTGGTTGATGATTCGGTTTGGTTGGTGGTAGGGCATTTCTTAAGTCCGCCTGGTTAACTACCACCATCATATCTAAGTATATATTGATTAAATATTAATTTCTATATTATATTTTTTACTAAAAAATTCGTTTTCTCTAACTTATCCTAAATTTTTCAATTATTTTAAATAGGTATTTTTTTAATGCATTAAATTTGATTGTCATGTAAAAGTTGACACAGATTTTAATTTTCTCATTTGTTTATTACGTGTTTGCACTGGTTATTTGCGGAAATTAATCCAATAATATCGAAATTCAATTTGTGTTGCTAAAACTATAATATGAGAGTGTATAAATATATACACACGTGAGCTTTAAAACATTTTTTCTTTGCTATACTTTAAATTTTAATTAAATATTACTTTTATTGAATTATTGACGTGATAACATCTTATAAATTGATGACACGGGCTGCATTAATGAAAAAGTGTGACGGCATTGTCGCGTTACGCCAGTGTGACTTCTACTTGTACAAGTACTTGCACTAGTACTTGGACGGACGGACGGAAGGACGAACCATGAAACGTCAATGGATTAAAAGTACTAGGCTTCCAGGACCTTACAAGAGGTGTTCCAATGCGGTCAATTCTCTGTGAGGTTAACACGTATCTGTGTGTGTCAATGGATTAAAAGTACTAGGCTTCCAGGACCTTACAAGAGGTGTTCCAATGCGGTCGATTCTCTGTAAGGAAAACACGTATCTGTGTGTGTCAATGGATTAAAAGTACTAGGTTTCCAGGACCTAACAAGAGGTGTTCCAATGCGGTCGATTCTTTGTGAGGAAATGCCAAAGAGTTAACTCACCCGACTATGGAAGGTATTTTACATCTCATTAAAGATGGAGCTTAAGAAGTTTTACTTCAGTCGTGTTAGCTTCAGTCAAGCGTTTGGCTTGTGACTCGTTATCAGGTAAAATTATCGTCCGTAAACCAAGTTTACAGATAAAAACAGTTTTTTAATTGTTTTATTTACTTTAATTTATGTTGAAATAACGTTTTGTTTAAAAAAAATATACTTTCTGAATAATGATTGAATAAATAATTTAATTTCCATCCAAAATAAGGCCTTCTAAACTACCTTCTTGTTTTAATATTCCGACGTTGAATCTTTGTGTCGTGACAATCTAATATTTATGATCACTTCATATGTGACAGGTCCTATCTAGTACTCTTTATTGTACTGTGGTCCTATTGAAGCCACTGAAAATTGGAGTTAGATTATAAATTCATAACGAAGCTTGGAACTGAAAGACCCGTAAGGAAGGTTCTTTGAGAATGAGACACATAGTAAAAAAAACGGCCAAATGCACACATAGGGTTCCTTACCATCGTAATAGATGGCGCTAGTTTCTTTAGTTCCGTACTATCATACTAGAAGTCGCTAGTTTCTTCGCGTTTCAAAAAAAAAGCACGTTTTCTTGTATGAAGACTTACACTTTTTCTAATTTGTAGTATTGGCTGTTATAATTACGAAGTAACTAGTATCTCATCTGTGGTTATAGCGGCAACAGAAATACATCATCTGTGAAAATTTCAACTGTCTAGCTATCACGGCTCATGAAATACAGCCTGGTGACAGACGGACGGACAGCGAAGTCTTAGTAATAGGGTCCCGTTTTTACCTTTTGTGTATGGAACCCTTAAAAAAGTGTGCATGTCAGCTCCGACGCGCGACAGGAGTATACTCCTGAAACTTCATTAGGTAGTCAGTCCACCTAGTGGAAGGCCTGCTTACGCTACGTCTTCCGGTGCGCGGTCACCACTCGAGAACTTTAGTACCCCAACGGGCATCTGTTCCCTACGCGATCGAATCAGAAATGAGCAGATCTGTAGGAGAACCAAGGTAACTGAGATAGCTTACAGAATCGCTAAACGTAAGTGGCAGTGGGCGAGGCATATAGCTCGTAGAAAGATACGTTATCTAATGGGAAAATCCGGAACTTCAAACATTTAATATTTCACGGCTCTCGAAAGTCTCAAGAAAGCCATTAGGCCTTAATGATCCCGTTAGTGTTTCATAACTTCAGGAGATAACGGGGCTAACAAATTGGTCGCCATTACATTGTGGCCACAGAAGAGAGACGAGAGGTCTAACTAGAAATATAGTATTACTAGCTTGTGCCCGCGGCTTCGCCCGCGTTTACATCGTTTTTATGACTGTCTTAGAGGATACGGGGTGCGCGAGTCGCTTGCCTCAAGAAAGCAATTAGGCCATAATGATCCCGTTAGTGTTTCATAACTTCAGGAGATAACGGGGCTAACAAATTGGTCGCCATTACATTGTGGCCACAGAAGAGAGACGAGAGGTCTAACTAGAAATATAGTATTACTAGCTTGTGCCCGCGGCTTCGCCCGCGTTTACATCGTTTTTATGACTGTCTTAGAGGATACGGGGTGCGCGAGTCGCTTGCCTCAAGAAAGCAATTAGGCCATAATGATCCCGTTAGTGTTTCATAACTTCAGGAGATAACGGGGCTAACAAATTGGTCGCCATTACATTGTGGCCACAGAAGAGAGACGAGAGGTCTAACTAGAAATATAGTATTACTAGCTTGTGCCCGCGGCTTCGCCCGCGTTTACATCGTTTTTATGACTGTCTTAGAGGATACGGGGTGCGCGAGCCGCTTGCCTCAAGAAAGCCATTAGGCCATAATGATCCCGTTAGTGTTTCATAACTTCAGGAGATAACGGGGCTAACAAATTGGTCGCCATTACATTGTGGCCACAGAAGAGAGACGAGAGGTCTAACTAGAAATATAGTATTACTAGCTTGTGCCCGCGGCTTCGCCCGCGTTTACATCGTTTTTATGACTGTCTTAGAGGATACGGGGTGCGCGAGCCGCTTGCCTCAAGAAAGCCATTAGGCCATAATGATCCCGTTAGTGTTTCATAACTTCAGGAGATAACGGGGCTAACAAATTGGTCGCCATTACATTGTGGCCACAGAAGAGAGACGAGAGGTCTAACTAGAAATATAGTATTACTAGCTTGTGCCCGCGGCTTCGCCCGCGTGGACATCGTTTTTATGACTGTCTTAGAGGATACGGGGTGCGCGAGCCGCTTGCCTCAAGAAAGCCATTAGGCCATAATGATCCCGTTAGTGTTTCATAACTTCAGGAGATAACGGGGCTAACAAATTGGTCGCCATTACATTGTGGCCACAGAAGAGAGACGAGAGGTCTAACTAGAAATATAGTATTACTAGCTTGTACCCGCGGCTTCGCCCGCGTTTACATCGTTTTTATGACTGTCTTAGAGGATACGGGGTGCGCGAGCCGCTTGCCTCAAGAAAGCCATTAGGCCTTAATGATCCCGTTAGTGTTTCATAACTTCAGGAGATAACGGGGCTAACAAATTGGTCGCCATTACATTGTGGCCACAGAAGAGAGACGAGAGGTCTAACTAGAAATATAGTATTACTAGCTTGTACCCGCGGCTTCGCCCGCGTTTACATCGTTTTTATGACTGTCTTAGAGGATACGGGGTGCGCGAGCCGCTTGCCTCAAGAAAGCCATTAGGGCTTAATGATCCCGTTAGTGTTTCATAACTTCAGGAGATAACGGGGCTAACAAATTGGTCGCCATTACATTGTGGCCACAGAAGAGAGACGAGAGGTCTAACTAGAAATATAGTATTACTAGCTTGTGCCCGCGGCTTCGCCCGCGTTTACATCGTTTTTATGACTGTCTTAGAGGATACGGGGTGCGCGAGCCGCTTGCCTCAAGAAAGCCATTAGGGCTTAATGATCCCGTTAGTGTTTCATAACTTCAGGAGATAACGGGGCTAACAAATTGGTCGCCATTACATTGTGGCCACAGAAGAGAGACGAGAGGTCTAACTAGAAATATAGTATTACTAGCTTGTGCCCGCGGCTTCGCCCGCGTTTACATCGTTTTTATGACTGTCTTAGAGGATACGGGGTGCGCGAGCCGCTTGCCTCAAGAAAGCCATTAGGCCTTAATGATCCCGTTAGTGTTTCATAACTTCAGGAGATAAGGGGGCTAACAAATTGGTCGCCATTACATTGTGGCCACAGAAGAGAGACGAGAGGTCTAACTAGAAATATAGTATTACTAGCTTGTGCCCGCGGCTTCGCCCGCGTTTACATCGTTTTTATGACTGTCTTAGAGGATACGGGGTGCGCGAGCCGCTTGCCTCAAGAAAGCCATTAGGGCTTAATGATCCCGTTAGTGTTTCATAACTTCAGGAGATAACGGGGCTAACAAATTGGTCGCCATTACATTGTGGCCACAGAAGAGAGACGAGAGGTCTAACTAGAAATATAGTATTACTAGCTTGTGCCCGCGGCTTCGCCCGCGTTTACATCGTTTTTATGACTGTCTTAGAGGATACGGGGTGCGCGAGCCGCTTGCCTCAAGAAAGCCATTAGGCCTTAATGATCCCGTTAGTGTTTCATAACTTCAGGAGATAACGGGGCTAACAAATTGGTCGCCATTACATTGTGGCCACAGAAGAGAGACGAGAGGTCTAACTAGAAATATAGTATTACTAGCTTGTGCCCGCGGCTTCGCCCGCGTTTACATCGTTTTTATGACTGTCTTAGAGGATACGGGGTGCGCGAGCCGCTTGCCTCAAGAAAGCCATTAGGCCATAATGATCCCGTTAGTGTTTCATAACTTCAGGAGATAACGGGGCTAACAAATTGGTCGCCATTACATTGTGGCCACAGAAGAGAGACGAGAGGTCTAACTAGAAATATAGTATTACTAGCTTGTGCCCGCGGCTTCGCCCGCGTTTACATCGTTTTTATGACTGTCTTAGAGGATACGGGGTGCGCGAGCCGCTTGGCTCAAGAAAGCAATTAGGCCATAATGATCCCGTTAGTGTTTCATAACTTCAGGAGATAACGGGGCTAACAAATTGGTCGCCATTACATTGTGGCCACAGAAGAGAGACGAGAGGTCTAACTAGAAATATAGTATTACTAGCTTGTGCCCGCGGCTTCGCCCGCGTTTACATCGTTTTTATGACTGTCTTAGAGGATACGGGGTGCGCGAGCCGCTTGCCTCAAGAAAGCAATTAGGCCATAATGATCCCGTTAGTGTTTCATAACTTCAGGAGATAACGGGGCTAACAAATTGGTCGCCATTACATTGTGGCCACAGAAGAGAGACGAGAGGTCTAACTAGAAATATAGTATTACTAGCTTGTGCCCGCGGCTTCGCCCGCGTTTACATCGTTTTTATGACTATCTTAGAGGATACGGGGTGCGCGAGCCGCTTGCCTCAAGAAAGCCATTAGGCCATAATGATCCCGTTAGTGTTTCATAACTTCAGGAGATAACGGGGCTAACAAATTGGTCGCCATTACATTGTGGCCACAGAAGAGAGACGAGAGGTCTAACTAGAAATATAGTATTACTAGCTTGTGCCCGCGGCTTCGCCCGCGTTTACATCGTTTTTATGACTGTCTTAGAGGATACGGGGTGCGCGAGTCGCTTGCCTCAAGAAAGCAATTAGGCCATAATGATCCCGTTAGTGTTTCATAACTTCAGGAGATAACGGGGCTAACAAATTGGTCGCCATTACATTGTGGCCACAGAAGAGAGACGAGAGGTCTTACTAGAAATATAGTATTACTAGCTTGTGCCCGCGGCTTCGCCCGCGTGGACATCGTTTTTATGACTGTCTTAGAGGATACGGGGTGCGCGAGCCGCTTGCCTCAAGAAAGCCATTAGGCCATAATGATCCCGTTAGTGTTTCATAACTTCAGGAGATAACGGGGCTAACAAATTGGTCGCCATTACATTGTGGCCACAGAAGAGAGACGAGAGGTCTTACTAGAAATATAGTATTACTAGCTTGTGCCCGCGGCTTCGCCCGCGTGGACATCGTTTTTATGACTGTCTTGCGAGCCAGAAGCGGCTCGCGAGCGTGGACATGAACTTTCTCCAGATTCCTCGGGAACTATGTCAAGATATGCTTATTAGTTAATTGTGTCATTTCCCACCACCTCAAACATCTCTGTGCAAAAAATCACACTATCCATTGTTCCGTTGCGATGTTAAAGAAATTAACCAAAAAGAGTATATTTTCAGTTCCCTCAGGAACTGCATCGGGCTATGCTATTTACATGGGATAAAGTTATATACGTCCTCATGATACAGGCTACCTTCATGCCAAATTTCATTAAGATTTGTCAAGGCGTTGAAGCGTGAAAAGGTAACAAACGAACTAATTTTCACATTTATAATATTAGAAAGGATTTGACTACTACAAGTAATTGGAGTTACTAACTCAACACTCAAACCGCTTCCGTGGCGTATTTAGCTTCATTTAAGGAGGTCGCGAATTCGATTCCCGGTGTAGTCTAACTTTGTATGACTCGGTTTGGTAGGTGGAAGGGTATTTTCTAAGCTCACCTGGCTAGCTACCACCATCTTATTTAAGTCTTGCCGCCAAGCATCAATATTAAAGCATTGATGAGTTCCGGCTTGAAAATAAGATAGCCAGTTCTCCATTGCTTTGGGGAATCTTGGTAAGCTCGCTTACATCTTCGACATCGTCGTCACTTACCATCAGGTGAGCTGATGTCAAGGGCGAATCAATTGTCAATTAAAATAAAGATCAAATGAAATTTCTGATAGAACCTCACGTAAAGTCAATGTGAAGCCAATTAAAACCACTCCAAATCTATACGTATACTGTGTACACGCACACATAGTCATAAAAACTACTCCAAAATACTCTATAGTTGCTAAGATAAGACATCGTTAAAGACACGAACACACACATAATACCACAGATTACTAAATAGTTACTTCGATAATACACCGATACCACAGTATTACAATATAGCGGCTTACAGTAGTGTAACGAATGTACTTACGCAGAGCAACGAAAGGTACTTGGGGGCAGCGGGCGGCGGGGCACAGCCTGTCAAACTCGCGGAGTAGCTACAGGCTAGTACTGCTACGCCGTGGCAGCATCGTCGTGCGGCATCAAAGGCGTTGCGCTACTGTAAGCCATATTGTGATACTGTGCCGATATCGCACACATGTTTCAAGAAGTCGCTTCAATTTGACAGTTCGTAGCATTCTATCCGACCTTTTATTTGATCTGAGCTATCAAATGCGATATTTTGTTCTGAGATGGTTCAATGTAACTGGCATGTGACGTGATGGCCTTTGACCCAATAATTTAGTGATTTTAATAAATGTAGAAGCGTCGGTGGCTCAACCGGTAACTACTCGATTCTCCTAGCCAGAGGTGCCGGGTTCAACTTACGTACATTTCCTCACCGATTGCTTTTACGGTGAAGGAAAAACATCGTGAGGAAACCTGCACACACATGCGAAGAAACTCAAAGGTTGTGTGTGAAGTCGACCAACCCGCACTGGGCCCGCGTGGTCGACTAAGGCCCGATCGCCCTAATTCAGGGTATGCTCGAGCCCCTCGGTGGGTACGTATAATTATGAGCTGATATGATGAATAAATGTATAATTAAAAACGGATTAAAATATCATATGAGTAAGTTACTGTGCTGTTGTAGGAGAAATGCTATCTAATGAATAATATTTTAAACTAACCGTCCGCCCGCGGCTACGACCGCGTTGTTTTCAATTTTCTTGTGGGAATAACACGTTTTTCCGGGGTAAAAATTAGCCAGTGTCCTATTCCAGAACCTAAACTGTATGTGTGCTAAGTTTCATCCCGATCGGTCCAGTAGTTGAAGCGTGAAAGAGTAACAAATACATCCATAATATATACAAACTTTCACATTTATTATACTAGCTTTTTCCCGCGGCTCCGCCCGCGTGGATATCGTTTTTTATGACTGTCTTTAAGGGTAATAAGTAAATTATGTCGTTTCCCACCTACTCTACCATCTCTGTGCAAAAAATCACAACAATCGAGTATTTTTTTAGTTCCCTCAGGAACTGCATCAGATTAAGCTATTTTCTCGGGATGAAAAGTTGCCTATGTCCTTCCCCGTGACACAGGCTACCTGCATGCAAAATTTCATAAAGATTCGTCAAGGCGTTGAAGCGTGAAAAGGTAACAAACAAACAAACAAACTAACAAACACATTTTCACATTTATAATATTAGTAAGGATTAGGTCTTTACCTATGAAATTGCCGATTGTATAAAAAAAGTTTAAAAATGAAAATTAATATTAAGAACAATAGTTATTAAAACAAAATTTATTCTCAGAATAGCATTAGACTATTAGAAATTAAATGGTGGTAAACATATGCCTATTGTTTAAATATTTTGAGAGCAGGGTAGGTTTAACCCCATGAAGTCGGGCTTTTTTACCTGAAAATATCGCCTTTATTGAGGCAAAAAATACACATTTTTAATTTTAAAGCTGTAGAGTTATCGCAGCAGTTTCTTCGTTACTAATGTCATATTTGGGAATATTCCGCATAAGATTTCGTCCCTTTCAGGAAAATTAAAGAAAATTAACTAGTCTTAAAAAATTGCCCCATCTGACCACTAAGAAAACACTTTTGTTCCATTCAATAGTACATAGCTCAGGGGATTGGAACATGAACGACATGCCACTAGTTACTAATAAAGACCATAAGTAGTGTCACCATAAGGTCATCGTCACTTACCACCAGGTGAGATGTTGTCAAGAGTTTAACCAATTGTGAAAAAAAAAAAAATCTTTTTTTTATTTTCAATAAAAGTTGGCATTGAACTTTAAAAACTGAATCGGCAATTTCATAGGTAAAGACCTATTATTATAGTAGGATAGGATAGTAGAAATTTATTTCATACTGACATTTTTTTTTCAATAATTTTAGCCCGTATTTTGAGGTAGATAATCTGTTTTATAAATAATACTGTGCACAGAGTTATTATGTTTTGAAAGTTTAACCGCCTCCGTGGCGTATTGGTTAAGTACAATAGCTTCACATCAGGATATCGCGGGTTCAATTCCTGCCGGAGTCTAATTTTGTAAGAATCGGCTTGACAGGTAAAAGGCCATTTTCCAAACCCACCTGGCTAGCCACCACCATCTTATCTGAATCTTGCAGCCAAACATCAATGTTAACAGCATTGATGTATTCTGGATTGAAGATATGATAGTCAGTTCCCTATTGCGTTGGGGAATCTTGGTAAGCCCTCATCATCATCATCATCGTCACTTACCATCAGATGAGATGATGGGCTTAGCAATTGTGGATAAATAAAACTTCTTTCCCCTATCGCCCTGATTCAGGGTAGGCTCGAGCCCCTCGGTTGGGACGTATATGAGCTGTAATGATGAAAACTTCTTTAGATACTTAAAACATCGTCTGATTGCAAGGGTTATGCCATCATTGACGTCAGGGGAATCAGCTAATCAATTTGTATGAGAAATGTTTTTTTGCGATTTCATTATAATTATAGAACATAAATTATCTATAGTAGCATGAGTAGAAGCTCCTAAAATGTGGTTAATTTTACCCAAATCCTTTACTTGTTTTGTCGAAGAGTTCCTGTTTTTTTCAATTTGATTGCGTCTGGCTGTACTTCATCTGATAGCAAGTGCCGTGGCAGCCGAGGATGTAACATGCAAGTTAAAATAGTGCCTATTCAATCTTGTCTTGAAAATTCGGATCGGGCTTCACAGACGCCGGCGGGTATTTCCACTTCTTGGCCGGTCGCATGATGAAAGATGAAGCAAAACGCTTGGTGTACCATAACGAAAAAGGAGTGAATGCCCCTCCCCCCTACCCCCTACCCACGCCTGGTCATCCGATGACGGAATGAAGAAGGGGGTATGAGTTCGTGAAGCTCCAGGGCACACTCTCCGAAATGAATCCTGTAGAACACCAATAGGCAGGCGACTTTATGGCTATGCTCGAAGCATTGAAGCTTGTTCGATACAATTTCCTCGTCACCAATGAGTCTCCTGGCGCGTCCGTCGATAGAATCCAGGGCATGTAGCTGGTAACGAACCGATCCGATTAAAAAAGATATTCATAGAAATAATAGATTTTACACCTAACTCGTTTATTATTACTAAACAGATATTTATAAGAAATCTTCTTCTGAACCAGGATCTAATCGCCAGTCATCATCTCCATAAACTCTGAAAAAAAAAGAAATCGCAGTTTAGGCGCGAGTTGTTGAGAAGAATCCACTTTCACATCAAGGAGGAATTTTGCTTTATTGAACTCCGTAACTCCCACTCGGTGGACCGATGACCTTGTGAAGGTCATCTGGTGGAAATCCTTGGGGGAGGCCTATATCCAGCAGTGGACGTCCGTCGGCTGATATGATGAACTCCGGAAGGGCTTAACCAATCTGACACTCTTGTCTTTGAGCGTCTCTAGTAAAACTTGGGCACACATGGTGGCCGACAATGTTAGTTCAAAGCAAAGTTTACCCAGTGCTTATTGTCGTAAGGTTTGATTTTCTTCACTTTATTTCGTTATTGTATAAAAAGCTAGTTCTTTAGAATATATCAAAAAAAACACGTTTTTTTTTTCACGTTCTTTGATTTTAGTCCCATTTTACAGAAATTGTTGAGAACGAAATATTCCTTGTAGTTTTCTAGCTATCTTAAGGCAGAAGTGATTTGATTCAACTATTTAGTCAGTTTCAAAGAAAATATCTCTAAAAATATTTAGATTGCTCACAAAGTTAGTCGTAACCGCCACGTCACGGTGCGCACTATTATGAACGTTATTGCAGTGTAGTTTCGATCGAAATTTGTGCTGACGCGAATTTACGAGTAGCTGCTGATTTAAAGTAGGTCAGGCTCTTAATTAGTACTAATATAATACATACTTTGCGCTTAATGTAAACAAATATTGAAGCGATTGGACTACAGCCAATTAGTAAAATTAAAAATAAAAAGGCTGAAAATGGGCTGAAATTTGGTCGGGAGACATACAGACACAGACACACAGTCAGCAAAACATAGGTTTCAAACTTATAACACCTCAATTCTTCTCGCGTCGGGGTAAAACAGCACAGGTTAAATTGGTTATTTAGATGGGTGAGAATTCCATGACGAGTATCAAAGACGACGCGACGGTGCTAAATCTGAAGTGATCGGATATTTAAAAGTTTTTCTCCGGAACCGTTTGTCTACTAAAGAGACGTCATTAGGATATTGAATCTCAAAGTTAATGAGTTCACAGATCACAAGATGTCATTTGATGATGAATAGTGAAGAATTTCCTTCCAAAGATCTATAAACTTCAAGGCTTAAATAATTAATTACACCAATTTGGGAATTTGGTTTTTTTTCATTCCCGAAGCGTTTTTAAGTCCTACGTTGACCTAATAAAAGGTAAGGATCGGCAGATTTAACCACCTCCGTGGCGTAATGGTTTAGCCCATCAGCTTTACATCAAGAGGTCGCGAGTTCGATTCCCGGTAGAGTCCAACTTTGTAAGATTCGGTTTGGTTGGTCGAAGGGCATTTCTAAGTATTTCCGTCAAACATCAATGCTAATAACATTGAAGTGTTCCAGCTTGCTTGAAGATAATATAGCTAGTTCCCCATTGCGTTGAGGAATCTTGATAAGCCCACTTCCATCTTCAGCATCATCACTTACCGACAGGTGAGATAATGCCAAGGGATTAACAGAAGTGAATAATTAAAAAAACCGTTAGTACTAAAGAAACCTCATGAAGATGTTGAATCTCAAAGTTAATGAGTTCACAGGTCACAAGATGTCATTTTTTGAGGAATAGTGAAGCAATTCCTTCCAAAAAGACATCTATTTGGCAATTTTGAAAAAAATGTTTTAAGGATTGGCAGATTTCCCTACGTGTTCATAAAGTTACAATTACCTATTGGGAGTGTTGTAGCCACCTCTCATCAGATCATGCCGTCAGCCAATTCTTGATATTGAAAAGAAAATTTCAAAGAGTTGATACTCATAGGTAGTCTTTACTCTTCACGGCACCGGTGACGGTATGGCACAGCGTTCCCCTACACCACCATAATCACAGACACACCGCTACCAAAGTATATATATTAGTACCAACATACAGTATGGACACTCCTTGCCTTGTCATTTCTCAGCCGTTGTATGAAGTGTCCAGGGTGTGCCGCTACTGTTACATAATTGCGCAAAATTTAGGCACTTTTACCGGTCGCCGAAAAGCTTGTTGTCATCGCCATGCCATTGCCGCTGCCAGACAGGGAAAAACACCCACGTTTCATGCAATTTTGCTTCTCCGGTAGCCGTGCCCTCGCCGTCACCGAGCCGCTGCTGGTGTCGTGTCATCTATAGTGTAACACCCAATGGACGTACCGTCAAAATCAACGGTGCCAGAGTCATCAGTATCGATCTCAGCGATCATTTCGTTGAGCTGGTCCGGGGTTAACTGGTCATCCAAAGCTGCCAGTATCTCCCGCAGTGACGACGTTGGGATGTAGCCATTACCTGAAATTTTTACAAACAAATTTTAGGAACAGCTCCAATCTCCATGTTCTAGTAAGTAATTTGCCAGGGAAGGCTGACGACGCCGGCGTTTAGCTGATGTAACTAGGGACACTTGTATTCTCTTTGCTAGTGCGGTACGAACATCTTATCCAATTTCAACTGCCAAACAACAAACTACTTAAAGTACTCCCTTTCTACCTGGATGCTGGCTTTAGCATCACCTGCAGACATTGGCCTGTGATGCGGCCCTAGAATAGTACCACCCCATCTCTTCCTGAGGGTGTCGTAACCCTAGGATGGACAGCAGCGTCCCTTCCGCGTATACTGTATTGCCACCACACTGCACACTGAGACAGCCAACCCGCCCGCCAGGCCTGGCGGTTACGGCAAAACCCCCTTACTCGGGACAGGCCTAGGTAAGAAATGGATGTCTTTTGACTGATGTAATGATAGTCACCATCATCACGCGCCATGCAAGCTGACTAGCATTCAACTGCAGGGTATTTAGATTTACACCTGTCTTTTATACAAATCTGGTTTCACTCAGGATGTCTCTTTATGCCACTACTGGTAGTTCTGCTGGTAGTGCAAGAGGAAACGCGCGAAAAAGTGTAGTGTGTTGTCAACTAGCTGTGCCCGCGACTTCGACCACGTATAGGTATTGAATTTTCCACGGGATCTCTTAAATTTACCGGAATAAAAAGTATCCTATATGTTAACCCGGGCTTTAAGGTACCACCATACAAAATTTCATCAAAATCGGCCTGGTAGTTTTTGCGTGATGCGCGAACATACAGAAAGACAGACGAAAATTCCAAAAGTTGTTGTTTTGGCCTCCATATCGTTAGTAATGTCCATCAAAGTTATTATTTTCCAAAAATATTTCATGTACAGACACGGCCCCGTTACAGTTTTATTATATGTATGGATACGGCCACAGAGGTTTGAACCCAGTTTTTATGCTCTCACTGTATCGATTGTTTGGCAAAAGTGGTTCAGTTTCAGTAGATACTATTGCTAAGATTCATCATATCAGCTCATGTAGTACGTCCCCACCGAAGGGGGTTCAAGCCTACCCTGAATTAGGGCGACCTTAGTCGACCACGCGAGCCCATTGCGGGTTGGTTTAGTTCACACACAACCTTGAGTTTGTTCTCAGGCGTGTGCAGGTCTCCTCACGACGGATTCCTTCACCGTAAGAGCGTCGGATAAACGTACTGTACAGTCTTTCAAAGGTTTATTGAAATATAGGTCTAATTATTTTATATTTTTACAATTTTAGACGTCTCGTCCCGTGTCAGGTCCGATGTCAGCGTGGGTACAAAGATTCCTTCATAATCTCAAATATGCCGAAGACAGGCGGACTGGAGAGTTGGCCTCTCAAGAGGTGTCTACGGCGGAAACGATCTGGATAAAAGAGAGTCAGAGGAGAACGTATGCCACGGACATACGTGACTTAATAAGAAATGGCGCAGTGAGCAACTCCAGTTGTTTTCGCCAATTGACGCCTTATGTAGATGCTGACGGTCTACTTCGCGTGGGTGGGAGAATTGAGCGTGCAGCCATTGACGAAAACACAAAGCACCCGATCATTTTGCACCCGAAGGATAGATACACCTTGCTGCTCATGCTCCAGTACCATAAGGACGCTGCTCACGTAGGCCGAGAACTGGTCTTGAATAACCTACGACAAAAGTTCTGGATTGTTAAGGGACGAAATGCAGTGAAGTCAGTGTGGAACTATTGCCAAGAGTGCAAGAACAGACGAGCCAAATCAGTACCACCCCTGATGGGACAATTACCAGGCATAAGATTGGAGCCTAAAGGTAGGGCTTTTACATACACGGGTCTTGATTATTTCGGACCTGTGACGGTCAGGGTTGGTAGACGGCACGAGAAGCGTTATGCAGCTCTTTTTACATGTCTTACTGTAAGAGCTCTACATCTTGAACTGGTCCACGATCTCACAACAGCGAGTGCTTTAATGGCACTACGTCGTTTTGTTTCAAGACGTGGAACCCCCAAGGAAATGTGGTCTGACAACGCAACTACCTTTAGAGGGGCTGACAAAGAGCTGAGAAAAGCAGTACTTGCGATTGAGAACGGTTCAGCTCTGTCCGCTCAATTAAATGGAAGTTTACTGTACCGAATGCTCCACATATGGGTGGTTGTTGGGAACGCCTTGTTCGCTCGGTCAAAATAGCGCTCAGGGCTACACTTAAAGAACAGTTCCCCACTGAAGAGACACTACGAACTCTAATGGCCGAAGCAGAATTTATGACTAACAGTAGACCTTTGACATACGTACCGCTGGATCACAACGACGACCTGCCACTCACCCCGAACGATTTCCTGATGATGACGATGACCTACCTTGACTACCCGACTGGACATGTGACGACTGACGGGAGTCTAATACGACAGAACTACAAACAACTCCGACAGCTTACTGACCTTTTGTGGCGGAGGTGGGTCAAAGAGTACTTACCCACCCTTACCCGACGGGACAAATGGTTTGGACCGGTGAAGCCTTTGGTCGTAGGTGACGTAGTGGTGATCGCGGACGACCAGATGCCACGGAACCTATGGGTGAAAGGCATCATCACTCGCACCTACCCTGGGAGAGACGGGCAGGTAAGAGCAGCTGACGTGACGACAGGACAGGACCGACGGACTTACACCAGACCGGTACTGACACTGTGTAGGCTGGATGTACGCCCCTCAACTTAAGTATCAGCTCTCTGATACTGGAGGTGGGGATGTCGTGGCCTTCCAGCCTTCATGGTGACTGACTGAACTGGCTGGCTGGTTACTGATGACGACATGACAAATGACACTTGGAAAAAAAAGCTGACATCGGACCTGACACGAGACGAGACGTCTAAAATTGTAAAAATATAAAATAATTAGACCTATATTTCAATAAACCTTTGAAAGACTGTACACGTACTGAAATCAAAATTCGAAACCATTGGTAGGTACGTTGCTAAGTTTAAAAACCCAACTATTTCAATTTCACCCTTAATGTATGAAAAACACGCTGGCCGCCACACCGCAACGGCCCAATGTCAGCTTTAATATTCTATTTGTTACATTTTAGTCCATCCGAACCGATAAAATTCTTCAATACAATATATCGCTAAAAAAATCTTAACACTCCAGTTTCGTGGCAGGGGACAAACTTGGAACGAATCCAATAAATCGATTCCGACCGTTCGTTATTGCAAACAATTATCGCGAAAATTCATTTCTTCATTCTCATAAATCAAACATTCTGTATATTCGTATGCCGGACAGTATACAGGGGAACAATAACACAAAAACATTTATCTACGCGCCGCGTTTCCTTTTCCCGATACAAAATATTGCTTTTTGTATTCGATTAAAATTGTATTATCTGTTGTTTATTGCCTATGAGTCAAATAATCACACTTTATAACTAAATCAAAATATTTTTTACTATTCATAATTGGTAAGCCCTTGGTGTCATCTCACCTGATGGTAAGTAACGATGATGCCGAAGATGAAAGCGGGCTTACCAAGATTATCCAACGCAATGGAGAACTGGCTATCTTATCTTCAAGTCGGATCACATCAATGTTGTTTATACTGATGTTAGGCGGCAAGACTAAGATAAGATGGTGCTAGCTATTCAGGCGGGCTTAGAAAACGCCCTACCACCAAACAAACCGAGTCTTCCAAGTTGACCTAACCGGAAATCGAACCCGCGACCTCCTGGAGTGAAGCGAATGGACTAACCATTACGCCACGGAGGCGGTTATCATCAATATCTACTTTTTGTAATATTATTTAAGAAACGGTTTTTATGTATTGATAATAAAAAGCACCAAACCGATTTTTATAAGATTTGTACGTGACCATAACCTATCAAACAAAAAAAAAACAGGCCGAGTGCGACTCGGGGTCACACAAACAGGGTTCCGCGCCAAAACATTTACTACCAACAGAACAAGACCTTTTAGTACAAACTTTGCTCTAGGTAAATAGGGGTCTACTTATTCTGTACATTAGAAATTTAATTTTTACTGTGGGAACGGAAGGTTTTAAGATTTCTCATCGATTTTACTCTAATCTATGCATTCAACCCTTAAGTGATTTTTTCAAGATTTTAGACTCATTAGTTTCGGAGATAAGGGATGGTTGATGGTCAATTTTCGTCAATTTATAATTTCAATTTTAATTTATAAGGGATGGTCAATTTTCGTAAATTTTTGTAAATTTTCTTAAATAACTCTAAACTCTTTATTTTAGAACTACAAAAAAATATATTAGTCTATTCAGTTTATTATTCATGTTTACAGACCCTGAGAAAAGCGAAGTGCATGTTGTCAAAATGTTTACAATACAAAAATTACGCTGTAATTGTTTCATTCTGTTATATCAATATTTAGTTGAAAAGGAATCTAGAAGTGCTTAAGACATTGAAATTGCAGGAGCAGGATGCAAGCGTGGCACTGGAGAACAACCTGATATTTAATCTTATGGAATCAGCTTATAATTCAATTTCACATGAGTGTTTTAACGCGACCTACGACCTTTACTTCGGGCGTAACTGCACATTTTTAGGGTTCCGTACTCAAAGGGTAAAAATGGGACCCTATTACTAAGACTTCGCTGTCCGTCCGTCTGTCTGTCTGTCTGCCTTTCTGTCCGTCTGTCACCAGGCTGTATTTCATGAACCGTGATAGCTATATAGACAGCTGAAATTTTCACAGATTATGTATTTCTGTTTCTGCTATAACAACAAATACTATAAAATAAGAAAAAGTGGAAAAATAACATCAAACAGGTTTCCATACAAAACCGTGTTTTTTTTTATTATGTAGATGTAGAAACTAACGCCATCTAGTATGATGGTACGGAACTGAAGAAACTAGCGCCATCTAGTATGATGGTACGGAACCCTATGTGTGCGATTCTGACTCGCACTTGCCCGGTTTTGTTTATTGCGAGCTTATTTCAGTTTATTCAATACCTTTAATCTCTTACAGCATTTATTTAATACGCCTAACTTATGTAGTGTAGGAGAAAAATCCATTAATCTCTCAAAACTGCAGAGTTTTACAAAATAAAAGGTATCGAACGAAAACCAATAAATCGTGTTTTTGTTTTAACCACACAAAAGAAGAAGATTCATAGTATCAGCTGTGTAGTTTTCACGTTTAGCAAATTTGCGGCCGACTCAAATATTCTAGCAAAAATTCACTAATTTTGGCAGCCTATTATGAAAAAATTATTATCAACAATGTTTGCGTTATTACCTGTTCACTTCACTTTTCAAACAGAGTTGTTGTGTGTACAAACAAACGAGAGTTTTAGACATAAAAACTGTTTTGTGCTTCTACAGTTCCTATGTACGTATCTTGTCGTAACACAGTAACAACACATACCTAAACATCACCAAGGGAACAGCAAAGAATATTACGATAAAAATGTTGAATCATCCGTCTTCATACTTATCCTAAGTAACGAATTCTAATTATTCTATAGATAGAAGGTTATATACATAACACAGTTCGCAGAAAAATATATTGAACTCTTCATACAAATCGTTGATTGAACATTTTCTATGAAGTCCAATTAAAAAAAATACCATAGATTCCTTGGGAAAGTGTGATGATTAAGAATCCGTACTTATCGGCTCCTATACTAATTTTGTTGCCATCTGCATATTATGGTCCTAATTTATTACCTTGTGTGTTTAAGCATTAGCACAGTTTAGAAAGTTAGAACAGGGCTTATGCCCGTGACTCTGAACTACCTTGACCAAGGAAGTTATAATCAATTTCCAAATCGAACCCAATTTTTTTTTGCGAATTTACCATAGCTTCCTTAGGGAAAGACTATCAGTATGTCGACTAGAAGACATACTTAAAAGATGATACCTTTTATATTATTGACCTGGAGTAACAAAACTGGTGTAGGAGCCGTCAACTGGGGCTTCCTCTCATCATACTCTACAACTTTTTCAAAAGACCTAAAGGTCATTTGCATAAGAAAAAAAACTGAACTCATGATACGAATCGATCAGTTAATTAACCAATTTTGTGAATTTTTGTACGGCGCGTCAATTTCTTTTAAAGAATTGTGGAGATAAGACAAACAAATAAGCCTTCCAGTCACTTAGGATTGGTAGGTATAAATAAGTCTGGAGATCCATGGTTTACTAATTTTCAGTATTTTTGTATGGCGCGTGGATTTTTTTTAAAGAATTGTGGAGAAAAACAAATAAATAAGCATTCTAGTTACTTAGGATCTTAAAATAGGTAGGTATAAGTCAGGAGATCCATGGGTAAAGTTTTACGCATCTACCGCTCGGGGTTGCCATTTTGTAGGCGCTGCATGTGTTACCCTTTATTTGCTTTTTTCCCCCTACTGCCATTAAAAAAATTATCTTTGATGAATTGTGGAGGACATGCAAGGAAGTAATTTATAGTTGAATGTTATGTTCTGATAAAAAGTTTGATCCGCCTTCGTGGCGTAGTGGTAAATCTATTCACGTCACATCGACCGCGGGTTCGATTCCCAGCGGGGTCTTACTTTGTTAGAATCGGTTTGGTTGGTGGTAGGGCATTTTCAACCGACTTCTAAAAAAGAGGAGGTTCTCAATTCGACGGTGTGGTTTTTTTGTGTGTGTTACCTCAGTACTTTTGACTGGGTGAACCGATTTGTATAATTCTTTTTTTATTTGTAAGCTAGTGCTTCCCGTGTGGTCCCATATAAATTTTATCAAAATCGGTGTAGTACTTTATTAGAAAATTAACAAAAAACAAAAATAATAATGCAAAAATGTACTAACTTGTTTCGATGGAAGTCGGTTTTTTAACGTGTTTAGAGTTTTCAATTATCTTCCATTATATGGCTCTCCATAATTCTAGGTGTGTTTAAATCAAAGGGTTAAACGGACCTTACCCTCTTTGTCATAAAGTCTGAAAGCCTCTTTTAGCTCCTTCTGCAGCGCCTCATCGTCCTCGTCCAGGAAGTGAGTGGCCACGCGCACGAAGGAGTCGAAGTTGAGCTTGCCACTGCCTGGAATTATCGAAACTGAAATGAGATTCAGTTTTTTTGCTATCCACCAATTTATTTAAATTATTTGGCATCATTTCACCTGATGGTAAGTGACGATGATGCTGAAGATGGAAGCAGGCTTACCAAAATTCCCCAACGTAACGGGGAACTGGCTGTCTTATCTTCAACACATTAATGTTTGGCGGCAAGACTTTAAGATAGATACTTAAAGTCAAAGACTTTTGGAGCAATTTTTTTTCTCCTCCTTAGTCAAAGACTCTTGACATAATGGTCGTGTTAATGATGATGCTGTCCTCGTTGTCTTATCTACAGCAGCCCTTGCGGTGTGAATTCACCTAATAAGTAATTTTTCTTGTTGGATAATTTTTAACCGACTTCAAAAAAAGGAGGTTCTCAATTCGACTGTTTTTAGGGTTCCGTACCCAAAGGGTAAAAACGGGATCCTATTACTAAGACTCCGCTGTCCGTCCGACTGTCTGTTTGTCTGTCCGTCAGTCACCAGGCTGTATTTTATGAACCGTGATAGCTAGACAGTTAAAATTTTCACAGATGATGTATTTATGTTGCCGCTATAACAACAAATATTAAAAATTAGTAAAAGTGAAAGTTTTCATACAAGTAACTTGTTTTTTTAAACGTGATGAAACGTGATGATTTGTGCGCGGTTCTGACTAGTACTTTACCGGTTTTTTTTATCTTCAAAGATAGTGAACCGATTTTGATGTTTTTTTTTATTCGATACTACTAGGATATTATGAATTTTATCCAAATGTTGAGTTTTTTTGAAATTAACACAAACCAATAAACGTACTAAAATATTAACTAGTTTTTGCTATAGAGGTCGGGTTTTTAACGTTTCAGCTTATTAAATTATTATTTCAATATTTTATTCTGCTTCGCGGCAAGTCTGATTGTTTGTTTGTTTATGTTAAGATACAGAGTTTACAGAGTAAAGACGGACAACAAAGCGATCCTATAAAAGTGGCTTTGTAGGATTCCGTACCAAAAGGGTCCCAACGGAACCCTATTACTGAGCCTCCGCTGTCCATCCATCTGCATTTCTGGGCTGTATTTCATGAACCGTAATCTTGGTAAGCCCGCTTCCATCTTCGGCATCATCGTCACTTACCATCAGGTGAGATGATGCCAAGGGCTTACCAATTGTGAATTAAAAAAAAAAAAAAAACCGTAACAGGTAAACAGTTGAAATTTTCACAGAGTGTGTAATTTTATTTTCGCTTTAGGAACAAACAATAAAAATGAAATTGAATAAAAAAATTAATGGGGCGTGTTTTTTTATTGTACGATGGGACCTACTGAACCCTTCGTGTACGAGTTCGACTCGCACTTGGCCAGTTTTTCCTTTTAAGGTGCAAAAATCCTTAAAAATTACACACACATTTTAATTTTTCGACGTTCCACCCACTACACAAAATAACATTTTCACTTGATTTTTAAAAAGATTTAACACGACAACTTTAATATCTCTCTTGGTTACATAAATTTTAAATACAATAAGCCAGTTACACGTGTGGTTCAAAATTAATTACACCACAACGACCCAACACAAAACAAAACCCGAAATGTCTGAAATATGTTCCTAATTTTGGCTGAATGCACACCCAGGGCCGAAATAAGGGATCAGAAACCCAAGAAAACATATAACAGTTTTTTTAAAATATTTGCAAAGATTTTTTTGTAAATGTTCGTGTTTATTCTACTAATATGTGTTATTAAGTTCTGGCACAAAAAGTTGAAGCTCTAGAAACAATGCTAAAGTATCACACACACAATTACATTTATTGCAGTGCACGCAAGTATCTTTATACATAGAAGGTACTGTAGAGATAGTATAGCTCTACGCTCATTCATTAAATCTCCTTTTGTAATCTTCTGTCTTATTTTCTTCTTCTTCTTTTCTTCCATCTGCTTCTTCTTCTATCTTATTTTTTGGCGTTCGAAAGCTTTTCCAAAAAACAGTTAAGATTTATTCTATTCGTGACCGCGAGCCGGGACAGAGGTCCCTTTTCGAGTGTGATATCCATAGCAATAGTCCAATATTAGCTAGATCTGGTAATCTCATTCTGATAATCATTCAGCCGGCAAAGCCCTATTTCTCAAAGTGAATAAAGATAAGCTCTACCTCTTTTTTCACAACTTACAATTGCATTTTCAATCATATCAGACTCGTTGGCGCGTCATTGTACTTACAGGGCTACAAAGCTTAAATTGTGAATACAGAGCCCCTAAAAATATATGGGTGTCAATTAAATGGTTAGCATAGTATTGTTATTTCTGTGAGCAGAAAAATATAATCGGTGAGCAGAAATAGCTAATTGGTCAGCAACTCATGGTCAGCAAACATTTCAAAATCAATCAGCAATTTATGTCATTCTGGATGGCTGTAATTATTTTAAACATCCCCGTACTACACTCTTCCTACAGTGTTGAGTGGTCGACGGAGCCCCTTCGGGGCTCCTACTTCTGTGTTCTCATGTTAAACCTAACACTACGACTGTGCACAGTCTCCGAACTTAACGGATCCGAGTCGGGGTGCTCCGCAAGTCCGAGCTCGCTTCGCTCGCTCCCGCTTCCATTTAGAACTCCCCGTACCACACTCTTCCTACAGTGTTGAGTTGTCGACGAAGTCGGACCCGCGTGCTTTCCCCGCCCTGATACTCCCACATCCCCCTGGGATCCCGAAGGTTTGTTGGGGGTTTAAATGGGTGGCGGGGGCTACGCCCCTTTTTCAACAAAAACGCAATCCAAGTAGTTATTTTGCTCACCATGTTTTAAATATGCATACCAATCAAATATACTGCTTATAGACATGTTTTTCTGCCGCTCAATCATGAAATCTTGCCGCTCAAGTAGTTATTTTGCGGACTGAATGTTTATTATGCATTTCAAATATATATGTATCAAAATATATTCTTCTCTCTCTGCTTCATGCGGTTCTGTACAAGAGCTTGGGTTAGTCTTATGCTTTCTTTTGTACTATAAATAAAACGGGCCAAGTGCGAGTCGGATTCCCTCATTGAGGATTCCGTAGAACCACACCTCTCGATACAAGTAGAACAATGATAGCTATTCATTTTCAAGCGACTCCCAAAACGGAGGAGGTTCTCAATTCGTCTGTTTTTTTTATGTATGTTACCTCATAACTTTGGACTGGGTGAACCGATTTTTATGATTATTTTTTTATTTGAAAGCTAGTGCTTTCCGTGTGGCCCCATATAAATTTTATTAAAATCGGTCTAGTACTTTATTAGAAAATTAACAAAAACCAAAAATAATAATGCAAAAATTTACTAAGTTGTTGCGATGGCAGTCTGTTTTTAACGTGTTTTGCGTTTTCATTTATAAATAAGAACATCAATGCGAGCGACAGAAAAATGCTTTTTTTTGTAGTAAAAATTAAAAAAAAAGAAAAAGTAAGTGACATAATTCGACCACATACAAGAAATGTGTTTTTATAGGTTTTTGTTTTAAAACGTTACATATACAAGCGTGAAACTTTGTGTTACTATAGTACTGACCCTAAAGGAAAACAATGAATAGTAAAAACCGGTCAAGTGTAAGTCGTACTCGCTCGTCGAGTTCGAACTGAATAAAAAAAAATATAGCATTTATAGTAAATGTAAATCTACTGTGGAGGTCTTTATATCACCACTAACTTTAACTTTATACTGTACGGTATAAATACACTGTCCGTACGTAGGTAAATCCAAGGTCCTGATCTACCTAACGATTTATATCACTCCTTAGGGCCAGAGGAGGGTGTTCAGTGAAACAGGATTTACGTTTTCAAGCGACTTCCAAAAAGGAGGAGGTTCTCAATTCGTCTGTATGTTTTTTTTATGTTTGTTACCTCAGAACTTTTGACTGGGTGAACCGATTTTTACGATTCTTCTTTTATTTGAAAGCTAGTGCTTTCCGTGTGGTCCCATATAAATTTTATCAAAATCGGTGTAGTACTTTAGTAGAAAATTAACAAAAACCAAAAATAATAATGCAAAAATGTACTAATTTGTTGCGATGGAAGTCGGTTTTTTATTACCTTGTATTGTTACACAATAAAATGTCTGTTTTAATTCTACTAGATATTTACTAGTTATACAATTAGAGTACCGAGCACCGGTTAACTTGAGCGCGGACGGGAGGCAACTGCCGGCTCTGTATGCGAAACGGGCGAGCCTCGCCTTGCTACAAAAGTGCTGACACTACTGTGTCCCTACACTACTATTATCAGCGATGATGAATGACGGCGCACGGACAAATCCTTACGGGTTTTTGTTGCACCGGTATCACTGTTTCTTTATTTTAAGTTTTATATTAAAAAAAAACACACATACTCTGTGAAAACTTCAACCAATCACGTTTAAAAAGACACAGTCTTTTAAAAGTTGGACAGACAGACGGACGGACATAATAGTTACCTGGTACGGAACCCTAAAAATCAATTTATTGCAGTTTGAGAGTTTATATTCATTTCTAGACAAACTAATTATTAGTAGACAATTCGGAAAACGTAGCGTAAGCAGGCCTCCCACGCGGTTGACCGACGACCTGGTGAAGATCGCGGGAAGCCGCTGGATGCGGGCAGCGCAGAACCGGTCGACGTGGAAATCCTTAGGGCAGGCCTACGTCCAGCAGTGGACGTCCTGCGGTTGATATGACGATGATGATGGTGAAGTTCCAAGCAGACTGTTCAGTCCATAATAAAATCACGTAAGAAGAAGAATTTGGGGTTTATTTTTTTACTGATGTCCGCGAATTTCGTCTGTTTCTGTCCTGCCGTCATATCGTCGTCGGCAACCTGCTAGCCAGATACGTCAGTAATCATCATCATCATATCAACTCATATATTTCCCCACCGAGGGGCTCTAGCCTACCCTGAATTAGAATTAGAATTAATTATTGCGTAACGGCAAGGGCCGCCGCCTCCTGTCCGGGAGGTCGTGGTTCGAATCCTGCCACGTATATATAGGCCGCCTATTGTATAGGCTTTCTTCTATATTGTCAATTTCTTTTTTTGTGTTGTGATGCAATAGAGAATATTGTATTGTATTGTATAAATACAGAAATCTTTCTTAAAATTTGTGTACAAAAAGCAATTTTGTTACTACCCTATTTTGTACCCAACAAAGTTTCTGCTCGGTGTACATTAGGATTCAATTGAGGCGTTATCATTCGTTGCTCACCTACATCTGTCACATTCTACGAGCAGAATCTGATTGTCCGGCACTGGTTTCCAAAACCGTGAGGCTTGCCGTCCCTACTATCCCGCGAAACGAAGCCAGCTCGCGGCGCCCCCGTAGTTTGCTCGCGGTTCCGCCTTGGCGCACTGAGGCCAGACGCAACTCACCCTTAATACGTGCCTTGGTACTCCTCAATAACTATTCAATATCCAAGAACTCTCAGTTTGATATTTTTGAAGCTTTAGCGGCGTTGTGCACTTTTTTTGTAATGGGTAAAAAATGTGAAACTCGCGTCAGGACACGTGACCTGATCGAAAATTCGTAAGACGGATGGAGTAGTGAAAACTTCTTTAGCGGCGTTGTGCACTTGTTTTGTAATGGGTAAAAAATGTTAAACTCGCGTCAGGACACGTGACCTGATCGAAAATTCGATCGAAATAAACTTTTTTATTAATATAAATTGACATGTTTGTGTACGATAGCGCAATAAATAAATATTGTATTCTACCACATAAATGATAGTACTTTTATACTGATAATCAAAGCAATTCGTTCAAAATTATTCCCTAACCATTCCAAAATATCAAAAATGCACAACGTTAATATTCAAGTTTTCACTTCTGCCGGCACTCCCGGAGTGCAACCCATTTTTTTAGTGATTCATGGCGAATTATATCTGTTGCTTGCCTAAGTACACATATGTCGGTGACTCAAAGACGGAAGTGTAACGTAATTAAATTAATTCACTTTTAGGGGGTTAATTAGAAGATTTTTTTTTTTACAAAATATGTTGCTTGACATATCAAATGAAAGGGCTTGTTGTGAAAATTTTATAATTTTTAGTTAAATAGTTTTAGTTAGTGAGCGTCGGTGGCGTAACGTCTAGGGCCGCCGCCTCCTGTCCGTGAGGTCGTGGTTCGAATCCCGCCACGTACTAAAGTGATTTCGAATTTAGATTTCATTATGTACGTTTATCCGACGCTCTTACGGTAAAGGAAAACATCGTGAGGAGACCTGCACACGCCATTTGTGTGTGAAGTCGAACAATCCACACTGGGTCCGCGTGATCCACTAAGGCCCGATCGCCCTAATTTAGGGTAGGCTCGAGCCCCTCGGTGGGGACGTATATGAGCTGATTAGATGAAGAAGAAAACATTTAATTAAATCCTAACGAAACGACCCACAAAAAATTAAACACACTGGCTTCTGGCATCTCGTTAGTTGCCCATAGAATCTCATGATCCTCTCGTTGATACCGTTTATATCTCGAACTACCGTCAAATGAGGTCGTTAGGCGGTTACTGCGCAGTTACAGTGTAGGGATTAAACTTGATCCTTTGGGTTCATCGCATAGCACGAGTCGGGATTTTGGAAGACGATTAGAACACTGGACTGATCAAGAAAGATTTAAAAGCTTAGTAAGTATACAAGATGTTAGATAAAATATACAATTTTAAGGTTCCGTACTTAAAAAGGTAAAACGGAACCATTATAGGATTACTTGTGTGTCTGTCTGTCTGTCACAGCCAATTTGCTCGGAAACTACGAGTTTGAAACGAGTTAAAATTTGGTACACACATGTCGGTGACTCAAAGACGGACGTGTAATGTAAATTAATGAATTTTAAAAAGGGGGGCCAATTTTAGGGGGTAAATTAGAAAATAAAATAAAATAGTTCTACAAAATAATATGTTGTGTGACATATCAAAGGGCTTCTTGTGAGGATTTTATAATTTTTAGATAAATAGTTTTTAATTTATTTAAGAAAATAATCGTAAATTTACCATCCCCCACCTCCTTGTCTGCGAAACTACGGGGTCTAAAATCTTGAAAAAATCACAGCATAGGGGTTGAATGCATAAATAACAGGAAAATCTATAGTTCCTTCCCACAGGAAAAATGCTAACGTCCAGAATAAGTACACCCTTATATATCTAGAGCAATGTATGTACTAAGAGGTCTTGTTCTGTTGGTAGATAAAGTTATGGTGCGGAGCCCTGTTTGTACGACCCCGAGTCGCACTTGGCCGTTTTTTGTAAGAGGACTTCAACTCATTACAAAAAAAACATTACACAAAATCATTCAAGAATAGCTTAGCTACATTAAATAAGTGAGCCCATGGATCTGCGAACATATCAATATCATCACGCTGAGTGTTTTGGAGAAGCGAAAAAGCTCTAACCGTAGGCGCATGGCGGGTATATTGCTTACTTGCAGGCAGCTGTTGTAGTAGGGGCGGATCATACCAAGTACGATGACCGTTGGGGCAGTAAAGATCTCGAGTGGAGACCGCGCAACCGAAGACCTCCTATCAAGAACGGAAGCCGCTGTGTGTAGGCAGTGCAAGACAGGTCGAAGTGGAAATCCTTAGGGGAGGCCTTTATCCAGCTTCGGACGTCTTTCGGCTGATGTGATGATGATGACGATACCAAGTACTGTGCTCAAAACAAGCTCGGTGATAGATTTATTGTTATCTATATCCTTATAGTTTTGCCTATTTATGAGGTGCTGCTTCAAATCAATTGTCACTCTCGTGTTCGATACCTATTTTTTCTTGATACAGGATGTAACAAAATTGGTGTAGGTCCCGTTAACTGGGGGTTCTACTAGTCATACTAGTCATACTGAACAACTTTCTCCATTAGACAATTCTCAAAAAAAATGGTCCACTATACTAAAATGCACAAAATCGGTCGATCAGCTGATCGATTTGTATGAAGAGTAAAAAAAAATTTACGCTTTCAGCAAAGTCGTAGAACCAAAGTTGTTAAGTATGATGAGTAGAAGCCCCAGTGAACGGGACACCTACACTAATTTTGTTACACCCTGTACACGTTCTTTCAATAACAAATTGTTTTCACAGATTTATTTAATAAAATTTCAACTTAAACCACATTGTACAGAATTTCAAGTGGTTATTTGCAATAAAATGTATTTTGAAATAGAATAAGTTTAAGGACAGAGATTTCATGTAACAGCATGATCTAATTTTACAAGCTTTATATTAACTAGCCGTGTTAGTTAGTTTGTTTGTTATTTGGGACAAATTTTGGAAGATAAATTAGAACCACTTACCAGTTTCTAATTGAGCTGAAGTTTTTGCATACATGTTAAGTTAGGAGAACCATGCATGGTTAGCTAAGTGACATCATTCTAAATTCAATACTGACTCGGTGGCTCAGTGGTTAGTGCCCTTGACTACTGATCCGAGGGTTGTGGGTTCGATCCCCACCCAGGGTAAGCATTTGTGTGATGAGCAGATTTGTTTGCTCTGTGTCTGGGTGTTAAAATATATCTATATATGTATGTATTTAAAACGTATATAAGTATGTATATCAGTCTCTGGTAACCCATAACACAGGGAATCCTACTTTGGGGCCAGATGACCATGTGTGATTTGTCCCAGAATAAAAAATAAAAAAATAATAATATGGCGGACTTCCAAAGATGGCGGACCAGTTATTTTTTTCCCCCTTCATATGGGTAGGTATCAAACTAATGAAAGGGTTTGCTGAGAAGAGGAATATTTCAATTTATTTTCAAGTTAAAGCTTGTACCTATTAAATTGAAGTTTTTCAAAAAAAAAAAATTAAGAAAAAATTGAGTGCGTTTAGCTGCACCTCACGTGATGGTAAGTGCCGAAGCAGCCAAGGATGTTATACGCAAGCTCAAATAGTGCCTATTCACTCTCGTCTAATTATTGACTAATTTCGTCGTCCCCACTGCTGTGGCACGTCTCTTCGTTATCTCGGGTAGGTTAGGCCATAACTCCACACACGGGAACACGTCCAGATTGTAAAGGTGTTTTTAATAAACCGACGATATTTCATAGAATAGGGATGAAGGCAGCATCAGAAATAAATTATGAACTCTTGATCACTAAATTGCCCTCCTACTTAAACTTCGGAAAACCTTACTCGTTTTGTTTTCCATCGAGTCTACGATTTTTAATCCACCAAAATCACATAAATGACGCTGCTAAACTATGACGTCACGCCTAGGTGTTTCCAACATTTTTAGAACAAAATGTCGTTTTTGACAGATGATAAAAAGTAACTTATTGTTAGATGACTACCATTCGTCATCCCTATTGCAACGATTGTCAGGCAGTCGTATTTAGAACTGTTTATATTGACACTTCTTAATCTGTTATTGAGTGTTGGTGGCGTAACGGTTGCGGCCTCTACCTCCTGTCCGGGAGGCCGTGGTTTGAATCCTGCCACGTACCAATGTGTTTTCGTATTTAGATTTCATATGTACGTTTATCCGACGCTCTTATGGTGAACATCGTGAGGAAATCTGCACACGCCTGCGAAGAAACTCGAAGCTAGTATTAATATGTATATATGCTCTGCTCGAAGGTTGTGTGTGTAGTCGACCAACCCGCACTGGGCCCACGTGGTCAAGTAAGGCTCGATCGCCCTAATTCAGGGTAGGCTCGAGCCCCTCGGTGAAGACGTAAATGAGCTGATAAGATGAATCTGTTATTAACGTTTTTGCTACTTCATCCCAATGCTGCTTAGATCTTCTTTTTCGACTAATCAAATTGAAAAGTGTAATAAGTTTTGCTGTAATTTCACTTATCTTATAACAAACATTTTAAATAAATAATAAGTTAATTCATTTCAAAATATAATAGACTCTATCGTAGCGCAACATATCATCATCATCATCATCATATCAGCCGAAAGACGTCCAAAGCTGGACAAAGGCCACCTCCAAGGATTTCCATGACGACCGGTCCTGCGCTGCCCGAATCCAGCGGCTTCCCGCGAGTAAAGTTCTCGATTAGCGACCGCGCAAAAGAAAATGTAGTGCAACATATTGATAATTCCAATTAACTATAAACAGAATATTTTTTTATATTACTGCATTTGACATACTTTTGTAATAGATGATGAAGAAATTTCCTATTTTGATCGAGTCAAAATTATACATAACTAGCTTCGCTCGCGTGTGCATCGTTTTTCAAGCGACTTCCAAAAAGGAGGAGGTTCTCAATTCGTCTGTATGTTTTTTTTTATGTTTGTTACCTCATAACTTTGGGCTGGGTGAACGGATTTTTATGATTCCTTTTTTATTAGAAAGCTAGTGCTTCCCGTGTGGTCCCATTTAAATTTTATCAAAATTGGTGTAGTACTTTTTTAGAAAATTAACAAAAACCAAAAATAATAATGCAAAAATGTATACTAAGTTGTTCCGATGGAATTCGGTTTTTTAACGTGTTTAGCGTTTTCAATTATTTATGACGTTTTTTATTTGATGGTGAGTGGTGTGCGCGCTCCAGATCCCTCAGGAACTGTATTGGGCTATTCTGATTAGCAGTCTATGTCACTTCCCACCCCCTCAACTACCTATATGAAAAAAATCACGTCTATCCGTTGCTCCGTTGGAGCTTCCATTTTTTTTTGCTATTTGACTATTGGTTCCATGGGGAAAATTGTTCAGTATGATGAGTAGAAGCCCCAGTTAGCGGTTCCCATACCAATTTTTTTACATCTTGGGGTGGGGCAGCCAAAACACACATTCCTTGCAGAACAACGGCTAAAGCTCTTACGAGAGATCTACATCCTGTATATGTAGATCTCTCGTAAGAGCTTTAGCCGTTGTTCTGCAAGGAATGTGTGTTTTGGCTGCCCCACCCCAAGATGTAAAACAGTATGTAATTACAGATTGACATAGAACCAAATATAGGCTGTTTCATAGATTAGGTCGGGGAAAAATTTTCTTCGTATATTGTAAGTATAAACTTGTTATCAAATCTCTTTTATTGTATTACTTGTAACTGGCTGATCACATAAAATTAAAAGGTTAACTTTTTTAGTTGTAATTTTTAAAAATCCCACAATTTTTTTTCTCTCTACGAAAATAGACGAGAGTAACGAAGAAATTCGCTATATTTAGAAATTTTACCAAAAAAACGGCCAAGTGCGAGTCGCATTCGCGCAAAGTAGGGTTTCGTTGCCTTTTCACAAAATAAATGTATATTTCAAAAACAAAATTGATTTTGCATTTGCTAATAGGACATCTTGTATGGAAAATCTGTACACTATTTTGCTAACCCAACTGTATATCTTATTTTGGTCGAATGTTACTACTAAACTAATAAATTATACTAAGCCGTGACAATTTTCCTTTTCAATTGATTATATGTTCTACTATTAACATTTTTTCAGATGTCCTGAAATAATGGTTTAGCTGATGATCTACACTTGACTCTAACATAATTAGCACCGTGATAAAACCTAAACAGAAAATAGTTTTATCAAAACCGTAGCACACCCCGGACACTGCATACAACGGTCGTGAAACGACATATCTAAAAACAAATGATGGAGCAAGCAAAATCACTGCGAAATCCTATACGTTCGAGAACCAAACTGCAACCAATCTTTATTAAACTGGGTGACGAGGGGGTAAGGTTGGAATCCAAAGAGCGGCAGGGAGTGTCCATACTGTATGTTAGTACTGATAATATATACTTGTAGTTTAAAAAGGCCTATTTAACGATACCTCACACGATAGGGTAAGTCATAAAAAAATACACCCTTTTTAGATGTAGCGGAAGTACCTACCCTAAAAAATGTTTTTTAAGGTTTTATTTTACCTCTTTGTCGACGTAATTAATAATATAACCATGCCAAATTATATCTTTCTAGTACTAATAGTCTCTAAGCTAAGCCGCGGACAGACGAACAGACAGACATGGCGAAACTATAAGGGTTCCTTGTTGACCACGGAACCCTAAAATGGTAAAATAGCAACAAAGGCCGCGAATATAATTCGTCCTGTTTACCTAAACCCTACCTAATGCAGTATCAGTCAGTAGCACAAACTTCGTTCAAGCGTTTCAAGTCTGGAAATTTCAACGTTCATGATGCAGCTCGCTCCGGTCGCCCTGTTTGAATTTTTTCCCGGTCTAATTTATCCATCTGCCTAGTGTGTCTTAGCTGTTTGAATAAGTATACTAATTTCCTTACCCTTGATACTCTACACCTTTAATGTGTTCAAGAAATGAAAGATTATTGTCAATCATTACTTAAATATTTAACATTGTCTTTGGTCAGTATTTACGCACATTGACAAAGAATTAGGGCAAATATGAAGTTTTTACAGTTCCGTACCCAAAGCAAAGTATATATATTAATACTAACATTAAGTATGGACACTCCCTACCGCTCTCTAGATTACGACCTCACCCCCTCGTCACCCGGATTGATACAGATTGGTTACAGTATGGTTGTCGAATGTATAGGATTTCGCCGCCATTTTGTTCGTTCCGTCAGTCCTTTTTTGAAGTGTCATTTCTGGCCCGTTGTATGAAGTGTCTAGGGTGTACCCAAAGGGTAAAAACGGGACACTATTACTAAGACTTCGCTGTCCGCGTCCGTCTGTCCGTCTGTCACCAGGCTACATTTCACAAACCGTGATAGCTAGACAGTTGAAATTTTCACAGATGATGTATTTCTGTTGTCGCTATAATAACAGATACTAAAAAATAGAAACAGTGAAAGTCTCCATACAAAAAATGAGTTTTTTTTAATCCTCAATAAACTAGCGCCATCTAGTGTGATGAAATGGAACCCTATGTGTGCGGTTCTGACTCGCACTTGGCCGATATTTTTTCGGGCAAGAGTGTACTTTATAATTTTAATGGTTTTTTAAGATTTTAAGAAGTTGTTTCTAATGGAGAAAGCATTGTATTAGTTATAAAAAAAAAATAACCAGTTACATCCTTACTAATATCCTTACTAATATTATAAATGTGAAAATATGTTTGTTTGTTACCTTTTCACGTTTCAACACCTTAACTAATCCTGATGAAATTAAGCATGCAGGTAGCCTGCGTCACTGGGAAAGACATAGGCTACTTTTTATCCCGTGAAAATAGTATAGTCCGATGCATTTCCTGAGGGAACTGAAAATATACTCTTTTTTTGGTTAGTTTCTTTAACATTGCAACGGAACAATGGATTGCTGTGATTTTTTACACATAGAAGGCTGAGGGGTGGGAAATGACATAATTTACTTATTAGCATATCCTGACATGGTTCATGAGGGATCTGGGGAAAACTCATTTCCGCGCTCGCGCACGTCAGCGTCGCAACGGAGCTATGGACTGAAGTGGTTTTTTGTATAGAAATGGTTGAGGGGGTGGGAAGTGACAAAGACTTCTAATCAAATAAACCTGATATCGTTCCTGAGGGATCTGAGGAAAACTCATGACCGCGCTCGCTGCGGCTCGCGCACCATTCACTCTAAATGACAGTAATAAAAACGATATCCACGCGGGCGAAGCCGCGGGCAAAAGCTAGTAATCTAATATAACCTTCTTGGGCATATTTAAAGACTTTATCCTATGAGATTTCACTAAAAGTCTATTTAAGTGGGATGATGCCAAGAGCTTACCAATTGTGAATAAAAAGAAATTTTGTTCGCTTTCTCATTCAACCAGCCATCTTGTGTTTGTTATCTGTATTGTTAGAATCTTTTTTTAAATAAATTTTTACCAAAAATTTTCAAGAAGCACTTACGCAAATAAATAACGTAATACGCCAATTTAAGTCGAGATGTACAGCCACTTCAATTAGACGCCCGAAGTATTTTAGGTCTCCGGCCGCGTCGCAACGCCCGCCGCCGCCGCCGTCTCTGTGAAGTCTTGTCAGTTTGCGGTAGTAATTAAACGAGCCACATTTAAAATTAAAATTTTGCTTAGAAACAATTAAGTATACGTCAATGTCTTGACTAGGTTCCAGTGTATAGAATCTGGCCCGAGCTTTTCCTGATATGGGGAGAGCAAATCCGTCTTCCAGTAGTGGGGACGCTGTTACATAAGTGTTGTTAACTTGTTGTTAATGACTTTTTGTTTTTAAAGTGAATTTGACGAAACTTCTTAGGGCTCAGTGACGTTCTACAACAAAAACGAGTGTGCTCTAGACCACACGACTGAAGTAAAAGCTTACACCGTTCGCGTAACGCATTTACCAGCTTACTCCCCAAATCAAGCGTGCCGTTCACCTCGCCCTATCACACTTTTCGTAACGCTAGAAATCACTGTTCGCCTAACGCATTCACCAGCTTACTCCCCAAGTCAAGCGTGAGTAAAGAAGTTTTACTTCAAAAAGTTTCGTCACGAAATTGATGTGTTTTGGGTGGCTTAGATCTCGAAAACTATAAAGCAAGAAATACAGCAAGGTAAGACATATCGCCTTAAATGTAATTCTTTCAACTTACCTAACCAAGATACCCAATAGTCATCATCATCACCATATCAGCCGAAAAACGTCCACTGCTGGACAAAGGCCTCTCCCATAAACGTATTTCTTTCTTTCTTTCTTTCCCAAAGATTTCCACGACGACCGGTCCTGCGCTGCCCGCATGTATCGGCTTCCCACGATCTTCACCAGGTCTTCGGTTCACCGTATGGTAGGCCTTCCTACGCTACGTTTTCCGGTGCGCAGTTGCTACTCGAGAACTTTACTGCCCCAACGGCCATCTGTTGTACAAGCTATGTGCCCAGCCCACTGCCACTTCAGTTTATCGATTATGTGAGCTATGTCGGTTATTTTTGTTCTTCTGGGGATCTCCTCGTTTCCGATTCGATCACGCAGAGAAACTCCGAGTATAGCACGCTCCATTGCCCTTTGGGAGACCTTGAGTCTTATACACTACTGGTTGGATTGACTTGAAATTTATGTGTTTTTAACTTACATTAGCTTATAAATCCCACACTACTGGTTGGATCGACTTGAAATTTATATGTTTTTAACTTACAATAGCTTATAAATCCCACACTACTGGTTGGATCGACTTGAAATTAATGTGTTTTTAACTTATATTTAGCGGCGGTGGCTCCGACACAGCCCGCCCCTGTACTGCGATCCATTTATTAATAATTTCAACATCAAATTAGCTTATATATACGTCCCCACCGAGGGGGTCGAGCCTACCCTGACTAAGGGCGATCGGGTCTTAGTCGACCACGCGGGCCCAGTGCGGGTTAGTCAACTTCACACACAGCCTTCGAGTCTCTACGCAGATTTGTTCAGGTTTCCTCACGATGTTTTCCTTCACCGTAAGAACGTCGGATAAACGTACATATGAGATCTAAATTCGAACACACGTTGGTACGTGGCAGAACTCGAACCACGACTACCCAGATAGGAGGTAGCGGCCCTTGCCGTTGCGCCACCGACGCTCTTGCACCACCGACGCTTACGCGACCGATTAATAATTTAATAAAATACAAACAATAGGTACTTGAGAGCGAAGACCGACGTGGCTATCTAAGTTTCTGCATCAATACTCGCTCTAACCGTAGGTCACATCAGTAGGTCGCGGGTTCGATTCCCGGCGGAATCAAAATTTTTATGACTTGGTTTAGTTAGTGGAAGGGGATTTTCTAAGCCCGCGTGGGTAGCTTCCACCATCTTATCTAAGTCTTGCCGCCAAGCATCAACGTTTCAACAACATTGATGTGTTCCGGCTTGAAGATAAGATAGCCAGTTCCCCATTGCGTTTGAGAATCTTGATAAGCCCGCTTACATCTTCGTCATTGTCATCAATTACCATCAGCTTAGATGATGCCAAGGGCTTACTAATTGCAGATTTAAAAAAAAACACTTTAGTGTGGACCAGGACTATTTTTAAACACCAACATAGATATAGGCGAATAAGCTTAAAGTTACTTGCCTTTTACAACATAACAACATTATTGACAGCGAAGATTCCCGATTTTTAGATTGACCAACTTCGGCTATGGTTCTTACAAATAGAATCAGTTTTGGCACCACAACATTTAAGCGATCAGGCAAAGTATGACTTGGTTATAAGTGAACTAAATAAAGACGCGATCAGTCAGATAACGAGCTTGTTGACTAATTCACCAGCAACTGGAAAATTTGAAACTTTAAAAAAAAGTAAAAATGTGTATGAGGAATCCGCATCACAATAAAATGAATGTTATCCCTTCAAGTGTGTATATCAAAAGCGCCACCGCAGATCAAGCGTGTTGAGTAGTTTCGTCGCACGGGAGTCCGTTTGGCGCGTTGCCGATACCCAAGGTTTTCTCAGTATTTTTGTATAAAAACTATAAAAAATAATAACTGTTCTAACTAGCTAATGAAATCTTCTTGCTATCTATATCAGTCTCGGAAAGCCGCTGGATGCGGGCAGCGCAGAACCGGTCGTCGTAGAAATCCTTGGCGGAACCTATGTCCAGCAGTGGACGTCCTTCGGCTGATATGATGATGATGATCTATATCAGTCATCGAGCAAGACTTTTTATTTCTTATTTTTTTAGCATTTTTATGTTCCGCCAATAACCTTCAATCAAAGGTGTCATTTATATTTATATAACTGGTTGTTTCCCACGGCTTCGCCCACTCAAATCTAGGTTAAAATTTTCCATACCTATTCTCAGACCTACCGAATATACACAGAAATTTTCATGGAAATCCGTCCAGCCGTTTCGGAGGAGTATGGAAACTAATACTGTGACACGAGAATTTTATATTATAAAGAAGGTAAAGTCTCTAAGAGTTCACCTTGAACTGTCAAGTTGTCTTCTTTGATTTCTAAGAACGCGGGATGCTCCAAGGGTGTCACAAGGGCCCTCTACTATTCCGGGTATTCTTGAAATTTTCGGAGCCAGTATACGTGTTTTACGCAGAAACGAGTTTCTACTGGTTTGGTTTCTGATGCTGATAGAATAACCCCCTCCGTGACGTAATGGTTAATTTCATTAGTTCACATCAGGAGGTCGCGAGTTCGATTCCTGGCGGAGTATTACTTTGTAAGACTCGGTTTGGTTGATGGAAGGGCATTTTTAAGCCCGCCTGGCTAACTACCACCATCTTATCTAAGTCTTGCCAGAAATCTAGTACTGGGTGGCAGCGAATTCAAGTTACAAAAATATCAAAAAAGCGTCGGTGGCTCAACCGGTAACGACTCGGTCCTTCTAACCAGAGGTACCGGGTTCAAACCTGAACGGCCAATGTACCAATGTTTTTTTCAAAAACTTACGTACATATACTTACCGATTGCTTTAACGGTGAAGGAAAACATCGTGAGGAAGCCTGCGAAGATACTCGAAGTGTCGAACCCGCACTGGGCCCGCGTGGTCGACTATGGCCTGATCGCCCTAATTCAGGGTAGGCTCGAGCCCCTCGGTGGGGACGTATATGAGCTGATGTGACATAACAGCTAAAAGGAATAACATAACTAAAAAATAGAGCCGTCCAAGTGCGTGTCGGACTCGCGCAATGTAGGGTTCCAAAGTCTTCAAAAAATAATTGTTTATTTTTAAAAACAAATTGGTAATTGAACATTTTGTATAGAAAATCTATGAACTTTTGACAAATCCAACTGCACATCTTAGGTTGGTCGACTTTTACTCATAAACTTAGGGAGCCTACTTAGCCGTGATAGTTTTCCTTTTAAAATGATTGTTTTTTGTCTATTTACCTTTTTTTTCAGATGTACTGAATTAGCGGTTTAGCAGGTAGGGACGGGGCGGAGGGAGGAGGGGGGGAACTTGACTTAACCAAAAAATGATAATTTTCCGAGGTACCAAACAAAAATTTTTTTTCAAGGTATTTTTATGTACAACTTTGTCGGCGTGATTAATGTCCAATTACAAAATAACAGTTTTCTAGTAGTAATAGTCTCTGAGCTTAGCCGCGGTCAAACGGACAGACATTGCGAAACTATAAGGGTTTCTTGTTGACTTTGGAACCCTAAAACAGAGTATAAAAAAGAAGAGGAAGGATATAAAGATACACTTATATTAAAAGAGGTCTTAACCTTTGTTCAGAGCAGATGTGTACAGAGTCATATTATCTTAGAATAGCTATATGAAAGGACTTAATGATTTTTATTACTAACAGAAAAACAACTTTTTCGTGACTACCCAAAAGCGAACAATGATTCCAATAACACCAACATTTGGGAATGGTCCGCACTTTTTATTTCTCAGTACAGCCCTGTAATTTCTTACCATTCTATAACAAATTCTACAGATTTCAGAGGCAATTTTGATCTCGTGTGGTTTTGGCTGAAACTTAGTTACCACTACATACCAGTATGGGCAGATTCTTCTAATTAGGTTGTTTAAAACTCTTACCATCAACATCCTCGCCATCCAGCATCCTATCGAGCTCGTTGTCATCGTAGCTGTGGACCATCGTGTTCAGGATAGTCCGCACTTTCTCCTTCTCAATCCGGCCCTGTTTGCTCGAGTCGAACATACTGAAAGCTCGACGCAGCACTGTAGAGGAAACAGAGGGTTCAGAATTTGTATTTGAATTGGTCTATATGTGCATATGTATCCAACGGGGTATGTAGTTTATAGAGGTTGGGGTAGATGGTAAAAGAAAATAAATTATTAAATATTCAGGGACAAATCCAGTGCCGGCTCTGTCTATGGTACAGGGTGTGTAACGCACACGGGCGCAAAGTTTTAGGGGGCGCCGTAGACCGCCCCCAACGCCTCCAAAGAGCCATGTGTCGCTCGCGGCGTTCTCAAAGGCCCTGCGCCCGTGTTATGGCCAACGCCAGGCGGGGGTAGGAAAGCGTGCCACAAGCAGCTCCTTTAACACTTCATCACCTCGTATATATATAACGATCTTCTTAATCAGCTGGCCATGTGGGCGGCGCGCAGCACATCTATTTTATTTCGCTGCTCACCACGCTCAATTTATGATAACCTTTGTTCAACGCCACGTGGTATGCCGTCGGGACACGTCGTAAACTTTATCATCAAGCCATGTGGTCTGCTATGACCCTACAAAAAAAAATTACAACAGTTTAGGTGCGAAATTTGTGACCCGGTGGCTGCCCACATGGCCTGCTCGAAAAAAAATAAAAATTAGCAGTTACTTGCTGCACTTGAATTTCTGTGGGCGGCCGGCCGCCCACATGGCGATGAGATTGTTCAAAAAATGAATAATTTAGTTTTATTATTACACCTTCTGCACAGTTAGGTACTTTTTTTTCAACGTGAAATCAGCCTTAAAACAGATAATTTAAATTATATTGGCGTAGTGTTGCATCGCTACCAAAGGCGCTTACCGATATATGTTTTGATTTGTTTGAAAAGACAAAGGAGTGACAACTTATCTACTCGCGCAGTTTGACTAGTAGCCAATTTCGATAATGTTAACGATTATTTTAGCAAACTAATCTAAGGATCTCCTTGAAAACCAGAAGAAACAAACAAAAATTGAACTCGGGCGCTACATGGGCTAGAGCCGGCACTGGACAAATCACACACGGTCATCTGGCCGCAAACTAGAATTCCCAGTATTATGGAAACTAGAGACTGATATGAATACATATTATATACGTTAAGCTACATATAAGTATACGATATAAACGTCCAGACACAGCACAAACAAACCTGAAGAATTTTAGCCCTGTAGAAATCGAATGTACGAGCTATGTGCCCCGGCCGGCCACTGCCACTTATGTTTAGCAATTCCGAGAACTATGTCGGTTTAGTTATTGTACCCATTATTTTTGTTTTATTTCCTTATGCTTTTCATTTATATACGATTATTGTAGAAAATGTGCGGACAGCAAAATGGAAACGCGTACGTAATAGAATGCGTTTTTGGCACCCTGCGAGAAAACTACGTTTCATTCATAGATTCGATAATATTTTCAAAATGAAAGTAAATAAATTAAAAGGCACAGAAACCTTGGTTTCTGAGTTTGACTTTTCAACACTGTTTTAGAAAGAATCAATATTAATAATAGGTATATCTATGCCCTTTTATTAGGTTCACTTGTATCTATCTAAGTAACGGAATCTTTGAACGTGATTTTCACCCACATCAAGACGTCGGATTAAATCAAAAATTTGCACGCGTATTGAGGACCAACCTTGGTAACTTTGACCTGATGCTGCAGCATCACTTGGTATCTACAGTATGCCCCAACCCCTCTTTTTTCGGTAGGGTAAAATGTGTTCTATGTCACTTACGAAATAAAGAAGAATCCAACGCTACCTCCCACTCTAAAATCCATCAAGCCGTTTAGAAGATATAGTGGATTAAACAAACATACATACATACGTAAGACCTAAAAAAAATACACTCCTTTTTTGTGGGCAGTCGTGTAGAAAAGGGTGTTAGGGGTTTTTAAGTTTTTAATTTATTCATAGTAACATTTGCTAATCGGCAGTTGATAGATTCTGCTCATAATAGTTCCAACAATTGCAACTTCCACGTTATTTGACTTTCCATTGAAGGAACTGTTAATAACTAAGGCGAAATATTGATTGGAACAGTTAGACGTTATCACGTTCAAATGATAGGCAAATTGTAACGTTACTATTGAGACCGTAAAACTACTATAATTTATTGACCACAATTATTTTTGAAGTAAATCTTCTGTATATTTTTCTGTTACGATAAAGCGTTAAGGCCGCTTGGAGGGGGCAGACAGAGAATGGCTGGCGGCGGCATCGGAGAGAGAGCTACGGCTGTATTCGTAGATAGAGAAAAGTTGAGATAGAGATATAAAGCAGGTACTTAGCCTGGGTTACCCTTTACACTGGTCCGTTGAAGTTTCACTTCTACTATGTGTCCCAGTGCACATTTCGGTTTTTTTTTAGTTTCGGGTCATAATTTTACGTCAGTGTACCTAGTAAATTTATTTAAAAAAGTAGCCAATATACAGGTTCTTTCAAATATTTCCTGTCTTGTTTATGTGTATAAGGTAGAATTAGTTCATCTATTCTCAAGAAATTGTTGTCTTTTCTCAAACATGCTTGATTATTTTGACAACATTCTACATGGGAGCAGGGGCCGGCAATATGTATGAAAATCTATATCTGTCGTTTTTAAGCGGCCAAATAAATTACTGTGTAAACTCATATCTGTCGTGTAATCAAAAAATGGAACGATCTTTTTCTCCTAAACATGGCAACCAAGGAGGTAACTCATCAAAGGTTTTATTTAAATTTCGAACTGACTTGCAAATAAAAAATTAACACTTCGGCTTGTGAAAAATTATTGTTGTTCGTTGTTCGTCATTGATTTTGAAAAGTAATTGTATTTTCAAATAAAAATTTCTGCCTAGGTACTTCTTAGTTTTAATTTCAGCGTATTATTAGAGTAAAGTACTATATACAAGCCTTGGTCACAGCCAGGCATAAATTTACACATTCGTCCATCAATGCCTCTTTTGCTGGCCGCTTCAGTAATGTCCAATTAATTTAGAAAAAGAGTATCCCCCCACAAAACATATTCGCTCCAATTGCATAGGTTTGTTTTGGGAAAGTTGTTCAGTTTCATTTATAGCACCATTGTACCATTTGCCGTTTTCCATCGAAAAATAAGTCATCCTGTGTTTTATAAACAATGCTGTCGGCAGAAAGTTCATAAGGTTATATAAACCGCACAGCGCAACCCTAGCTTGCAAACGTTTCGGAAATTTGTTTTCACCAATTATTTCCTGACAACTGACTTCCGAACTTCGAATACGTACACACGATACGATGTTGCACAGCCAGCGAAACAATTTAAAACGAAAATTGCTCGAAGTTCGGAAAACCATGGAGAAGTTTAGCCTGCTCGCTCATTTAATAAGCGGTTATTATATACAGCATGTTTTGTGAACGATCTGGAAACTATAATCTTTACTAATGATTTTGAACTACAGTGTAAACTCTATATAGTGACACTCAAAGGACTGGCCATTTTGTGACGTTATTGAGAGTTTTCGTTGTACAGAGAGAAATTTGCGTTAAAGTAAACCAACTGGAACCAGAAAGTTTTGACGTTTCAAAGAGTGAATCGTTATATCGAGTGACGTTATACAGAGTTTACACTGTATAAAAAAAAACGATGTTGTCTGTAAAGTCGGTTTACAGACGATAATTTTACGTGATAACGTGTCACAAGCCGAACGCTTGTGTGCTTTAGACCACACGACTGAAGTAAAACTTCTTCAGCTCTATGTTTAGGGAGATGTAAGATACCGCCCATAGTCTGGTGAGTTAACTCTTTGGCATTTCCTCACAAAGAATGTACCGAATTGGAACACCTCTTGTAAGATCCTGGAAGCCTAGTACTTTTAATCCTTTTAACTTAACTTGAGCTTGACCTTAACAGGCCCCAAGCCCCAACCCCTAAGCAAGTATACAAGTGTAACTCTCGGGACAATGACGTCACGTAACGGGACACTTTTTCGTTCATGCAGCCCGTGTCATCAATTTATAAGACGTTATCACGTGAAAAACCGCCCAAGTGGTAGTCGGATTCACGCTCCGAGGGATCCGTACCACCACACCTCTCCACACAACTATGACAATAATTACACATTCACATTACAAATAAAAGAAAATAGTATTTTTGAAGTGAAAACTTCTTTAGGCGCGTTGGGCATTTTGAGATGGGAAAAAACCATTGAACTCGCGAAACTGTAATGTAACGTAACCGAAAGTGTACCAGGAACACTCGGAGGGTCAAAACTTATAAAAATGTAATAAGTTTTCACTTCTGTTGGCACTCCCGGAGTGGTTAAGTTTGGTTATTTTTAGGGTTCTGTACCCAAAGGGTAAAAATGGGACCATATTACTAGACTCCGCACAGTCCCTCTGTCCGTCTGTCTGTCTGCCACCAGGCTGTATTTATTATGTAAGAACGATTTTTGAGGGAAGTGAAACTGGTTTTATTAAACCCATAAGGCGAGGTATTGATTGCAACAGTTGACTCTGTCTTTTTCTTTACGTGTAAAGAGTTAAGATAATAACCACACTTTTTCAATGGTTTTTCGTTTTAATCAAAAACTACAATGAAAGTATAAAAAATTATAACTTCAATCAATTTGTATTATCCTAACAAATATTGCTGTATATTTTTTTTATTTATATTTCAAAATATACCTACCTATTTTTGGGATTTTTTTATATCGAGCCAATACTGATCAATCGTGTTTCTAATAACTTTTGACTTTAAAAAACATCAACAATAAGGGTATTTTTTTCAACATTGAGTTTTCTATCGTTTAGTAGTAATTGACGTCAAAAATAACGAAAATATGTAATATTGTCGCCTTAATTGTTTCTTTAATCTTTTTGTTCCTCCCCATGCGAGTATTCGGTTAAGCAAGGGAATTTAAAAAAGCTCACGTTAGCACAATTGGCAGACGGTCGTTACGAATTCGAATTTCGAATTTCATTCGGAGTACGGACCGTTTAGGATGGTAATGCGGTATAATGCGGTTCCTAATACAAATCCCTCCAATTTTGTGAAACAAATTAATAAAGGACCTTCTTTCAGGAATAGGCTTGTACGTGAAAAAAACTTCTAATTACAGCGTAAACTCTATATAGTGACACTAAAGGGACCAAGCATTTTGTGACGTTATTGAGAGTTTTCGTTATAAAGAGAGAATTCACGGTCAATGTAAACAAACTGGAGCCAGAAAATGTTGACGTTTCAAAGAGTGAATCGTTATATCGAGTGACGCTTTACAGAGTTTACACTTACACATACCTAAATAATTATAAACATCTATCCGAACGGATTCGTAGTGTAATTATTAATTAAGTAATAAATTTATTTTGTAAACAATATCTCTTAAAAAATTGTCGTGAGATTCAGTTAGGGAACGAATTTTAAGTATCAAACGAGATGGAAAATGTGGTCTTATAGCATCGAATTTAGAAAAAGACATTTTTTTTTAATTCTATGGATATAAGTGACGTTTATTCGCAAAAAAAGTCTTCTTTGCTAGGCTAATATTCGCAACGTGACAAAATTTTGCTATCGCCTTATATCGTCATCTTCATATAAAAATTACTAGAAAAGCTACGACAAAAATTTTCCTCGACGTTCATGTAAGGCCGGCTGGATGCAAAAGTAAATTATTATAATGTCCCACATATTCAAACCTTTTATATTAATTTGAGAGATACTTGTTCATAGTAACATACCTTATTTTTTTATAGTCAGAATAAACTTGCTATCCATATTATTTTGAAAATTACTTAAGTCCAGTAAAATATTTTATGATAGCATCCTTACGACCATATATCATTAAATGTGAACATGTTTTTGTTTGTTTGTTACCTTTTCACGTTTCAACCTCTCAACCAATATTGACGAAATTTGGCATCCCGGTAGCCTGTATAATGGGCGACATTAAGCTACTTTTTATCCTGTGAAAATAGCAACGTCCGATGCAGTTCCCAAGAAAACTGAAAAATATCCTCAAATTATATAAAATTAAATATTATGCACTTAGTGTACAAGGTTCACTAAATATATAATAAAAAACGCTAAACACGTTAAAAACCGACTTCCATCGCAACAACTTAGTACAATTTTGCATTATTATTTTTGGTTTTTGTAAATTTGGTAATAAAGTACTACCGATTTAAAAAAAAATATATGGGACCACAAGGGAAGCGCTAACTTTCAAATAAAAAAAAGAATCATCAAAATCGGTTCACCCAATCGAAAGTTCTGAGGTAACAAACATATTAAAAAAATATAGTCGAATTGGAAGTCCTTTTTGGAAGACGCTTGAAAATAGTTTTCACCGATCATATTTGAAACGGATATGATATCTCAACACACACAATATAAATGTATTTTTATGCTGAGTTTTTGACAATTTCGTTACGAAGTGGCGAAAGCTGTCATCTATTAATCGAACTATATCTTTCAATAGTCTTATTTGAAATATAAAGCGGTGCCAAAAGCCATATTTATTGCAATTTCCACGCGCAAGTATGTATTACTGATTTAAACGGAGATTATATATAGCATATCTCTGAATTTAAAGGTGTCTTTTTTAAAGTTCGGAAACCGGTTAGCTCCACTCACAAAACTGAACAACATTCACTAAGGATTCCACTGCATATTTTTAAGGTTGTTCAAATCAGCTTATTCAGTTAAAAAAAGTAATTAAAACAGCAATGTGGGTTCCCTGGGAACAGTTGTTCAATTTCATAAGTAGGACCATTCGTAGAGGCTCCCGTTGAAGGCTTCATCATATGCTGAGCTGCTATATACCTTTTCAGTGATAAGTACAAACTATTGTATTTTAAAAACTACGCAATATTTCACTTGTGTGTACTCATCACTGAATAAACATTTATTCTATTTTATTCTATTCTGTTTATTTTCTTCATTATACTAGCTGAAAGACGTCCACTGCTGGACATAAGGATCCTCTAAGGATTTTCACTACAACTGGTCCTGCGCAGCCCGCATTCAGCAGCTTTACCAGATCTTCAGTCCACCGAGTGAGAGGTCTACCTACCCTACGTCTTCCGGTGTGCGGTCGCCACTCGATAGCTTTACTACCCCAACGGCCATCTGTTCTGCGAGCTACGTACCTCACCCACTGCCACTTAAGTTTAGCGGTTCTGAGAGCCATGTCGATTAATTTGGTCCTTTTACGGATCTCCTCATTTCTGCTTGTTCACATTTTAAAAACACTCTGTAGATTCGAGGAAAAACAAAATTGGATTTTATGATTCTGATGGACTTTGTGGTTGGTTGCGCGTGAAAAACGCTGGAACTCTGCGTTGAAAATAAACTCCACAATTTTATAATCTGTTCACAAAATTTCATCTGCAGCCACATAGTTTTAGTAGATACCTATAATATGCGTTTATTTATTTTCTATGTCTTAGCCTTAATGTTTGTATTTAAAGTTAAAACTCAGTTTGAAATAAACAGGATGTAACAAAATTGGTATAGGTTCCGTTAACTAGAACTGCTATTCATCATGCTGTACAACTTTCCCCAAGGCAATCTATTTAAAAAAAAAATTGGGCGTACGTACCATACAAAAATACACAAAAGTGGTCATTCAGCTTTTTGATTTGTGTGAAGAGTTTACAGTTTCATCATCATCATTATCATCATATCAGCTGAACGTCCACTGCTGGACAAAGCCCTCCACCAAGGATTTCCACGACGACCAGTCCTGCGCTGCTCGCATCCAGTGGCTTCCCGCGATGTTCAGCAGGTCGTTGGTCCACCGCGTGGGACGACTTCCTACGGTACGTTTTCCGGTGCGCGGTCGCCACTCGAGAATTTTACCACCCCAACGGCCATCTGTTCTACGAGCAATGTGCCCTGCCCATTGCCACTTCAGTTTAGCTATTATGTGAGCTATGTCGGTTATTTTGGTTCTCCTGCGGACATGCACATTTTTCACACACATTTTTTACACACATCTTTTTTTTTATGCACAATTGGTAAACCCTTGACAACATCTCACCTGGTGGTAAGAGACGATGGTTTTAGTATGATAGAAGCCCCAGATAACGGATCCTACACCATTTTTTTCATACCCTGTATAGGTGACTATGACTCACTGAAAGCGGAAAATTGAAGATTATGCTCAAGAAACTAAACCGTTTTCACCAACAAATCTATATATTAAAAGCTAAAAAATTTTTTTGTATTCCTATATTGTCATTAATTAGTCGATTTGCAAACTTTGTATGGAAAGTCTTAAGCTTTTGTTGCTCCGATTGTGCCCTGGGGAAAGTAATTCACTTTCATGAGTAGAATTTACTTTGACACTTTTCAGCAGGTAATAAGCCGTATAAAATAAAAGATTAAACATATGTTAAGGTAGATACTAACATGCCTAATAATGTATTTTATTTAAAGTATCTATGTCTTGTTAATTTAAAAAAGTTTTTATACAGGGTGTAACAAAATTGATGTAGGTCCCGTTAACTGGAGCTTCTACTCATCATACTGAACAACTTTTGTTCTACGACTTTGCTGAAATCACAAAAAAAATTTTTGCTTTTCATACAAAACGATCAGCTGATCGAGCAATTTTGTGCATTTTAGTATGGAGGGCTAATTTTTTTTTTTTGAGAATTGACTATGGGTTTCTTGGGAAAAGTTGTTCAGTATGACGAGTAGAACCCCTACTTAACGTGTCCTACACCAATTTTTTAACACCCTGTATATCTATGGGCCTGTACTTTAGTACTAAGTTGCCTGAAAGTAAATGAATAATAAATAAATAAAAGGTATATTTTTACCTTCCACTCCTCTACCACAAAAATCAATTGTGCCATAAATAATATGAGAATGTAGTGACGACCAGAGTAGTAGCATTCTACATCGGCATATATTTTTTTAACCGACTTCAAAAAAGGAGGAGGTTTCTCAATTCGACCGTATATACATATATCGCGGATAACTTCGTCGTTTATGAACCGATTTTGTTGATTCTTTTTTTGTTGGTAAGGAGATATCCCAAGGGTGGTACCATGATAAGAAAACCAGGATCTGATGATGGCATCCCAGAGAAATCGAAGGGAACCTTCGAAAGTCGTAGTTGCGACTAGTGCATTGAAGTCAGTTTTTTTTGTTTACAATTATTCTTGTACAATGTCAACATCAGCGGTAAAGATTATTAGTTTACATTCATTGGCAAGTTCAAAGTTCATGCGTTTGAAGTCGGTTTTTTTTGTTTATAATTATTAATTTTACGCTGACCAGAATGGATTTTTATATGAAAGGTCATTGGGCAGCATAGTATGAAACCTATACCCACGGCCTACAGAAAAAAAATTAGGTAGGATGTTTAGATAAACGTCTCTAGTTCACGAATATATATGTCGCATTAACGTAGTTAATGGGATTCAAGCCAAAAGCTTAAAAAAGAAAAATATAATATTGAGGTTAAAACGTTCGTGTTAGCAACGTGACAGAACGTCCTTAAACGTTCTTGAGGTAAAAAAAAATAGATGGAGCCTATTGCTAGTGAAAAGCAGAGTTGTACAAATCGATGGAGCCTCTTGCTAGTGAAAAGCAAAGTTGAAAAAATGGATGAAGCCTCTTGCTAGTGAAGAGCAGAGTTGAAAAAATCGAAGGAGCCTCTTGCTAGTGAGGAGCAGAGTTAAAAAAAGTTGAAAAAATAGATGGAGCCTCTTGCTAGTAAGGACCAGAGTTGAAAAAATCGATGGAGCCTATTGCTACTGAAAAGCAGAGTTGTACAAATCGATGGAGCCTCTTGCTAGTGAAAAGCAAAGTTAAAAAAATCGATGGAGCCTCTTGCTAGTAAAGACCAGAGTTGAAAAAATCGATGGAGCCTCTTGTTAATGAAGAGCAGAGTAAAAAGAAGTGATGGAGCCTCTTGCTAGTAAAGACCAGAGTTGAAAAAATCGATGGAGCCTCTTGTTAATGAAAAGCAGAGTTAAAAAAATCGATGGAGCCTCTTGCTAGTAGAGTACGGAGTTGACAAAATAAATGGAGCCTCTTGCTAGTGAAGAGCAGAGTTGAAAAAAAAGAGGCTCCATCTATTTTTTCATTTCTGCTCCTCCCTAGCAAGAGGCTTCATCGATTTTTTAAACTCTGCTCTTCACTAGCAAGAGGCGCCATCGCTTTTTTTCACTCTGCTGTCCATCAACAAGAAGCTTCATCGATTTTTTCAACTCTGCTTTTTACTAGCAAGAGGCTCCATCTTTTTTTTCAACTCTGCTCTTCACTAGCAAGAGGCTCCATTTATTTTGTCAACGCCGTACTCTACTAGCAAGAGGCTCCATCGATTTTTTTAACTCTGCTTTTCATTAACAAGAGGTTCCATCGATTTTTTTTCAACTCTGGTCTTTACTAGCAAGAGGCTCCATCACTTCTTTTTAGTCTGCTCTTCATTTACAAGAGGCTGCATCGATTTTTTCAACTCTGGTCTTTACTAGCAAGAGGCTCCATCACTTCTTTTTACTCTGCTCTTCATTTACAAGAGGCTGCATCGATTTTTTCAACTCTGGTCTTTACTAGCAAGAGGCTCCATCGATTTGTACAACTCTGCTTTTCACTAGCAATAGGCTCCATCGATTTTTTTATTTCTGGTCTTCACTAGCAAGAGGCTTCATCCATTTTTTCAACTCTGCTTTTCACTAGCAAGAGGCTTCATCGATTTTTTTAACTCTGGTCTTCACTAGCAAGAGGCTTCATCGATTTTTTTAACTCTGGTCTTCACTAGCAAGAGGCTTCATCCATTTTTTCAACTCTGCTTTTTACTAGCAAGAGGCTCCATCTATTTTTTCAACTCTGCTCCTCCCTAGCAAGAGGCTCCATCGATTTTTTCAACTTTGCTTTTCACTAGCAAGAGGCTCCATCGATTTGTGCTTCACTAAAATTGTTTTATTTACGCATTTATATATTTTTTTTACATTTTATTCCCATGGTTTAAAAAAGAAAAAAATATTTGTAATGAAATGTGGGTTAATACTTAACAATTTAAAACTAATTTGGTTTTTGTAGGATAACTTTAGTTAACCGGGTCAGATTTTGCCCAATGACCTTTCATGCCTTCCACTTGGTGGACCCACGACGTGGTGAAGGTAGCGGGAAGCCGCTGGATGCGGGCAGCGCAGGATCAGTCGTCGTGGAAATCCTTGGGGGAGAGCTTTATGGACGTCTTTTGGATGATATGATGATGATGTAAAATTTAATTAAGTAAGTTATTACTGCGCAGTAGAACGCTCTAGATAGTAGAGGTACTTACTTGCGATTTTTTCGTCATCTAATTGGTTTGTCTGCAAATAACAGAAAAACTTATATCAATCGATCACTCTTACTCGTATACCAACTTATACAAAACAAAGCAAACACTGTAAAACAAATAATTATAAGGCGGTTAAATAGAACACACCATTTTGAAATTCAAATTTGGAATCGCACGTTACTGGCGGTAGAGTACTGCGAGCTGTCAATGGGTGCGCGATCGGCAGGCGCGGAGACAACTGGCAGCACACACGTTCGAAAATAGGGCTGGAGATGGAGGAACTGAATAGGTAGCCAGGTAGTAGGGTTTACAGAATTAAAAACTATTTTCTTTAAAAGATATTTTCGAGCAAAGAAAAAGTAATTAGAAAGTTATGTGATCGTGTCATATTGTTTTCATGTTCTAATGACATAATCTGATTTATATCGAGTATTTAATTTTGACGTTATTAACTAATATTTGTTTATTTCTTAATTCTTCATAAATTAAATTGTTATCATTATTTTATGACTATCAGAAAGAGTGTAATTTGCACCTATTTTGGAAAAATATATGTAATTGAAAAAAAAACGTTTTTATCAAAATCTCGAAGTCGAATTTTTGGACTTCGAGATTTTGATAAAAACGTTTTTTTTTTTCAATTACATATATTTTTCCAAAATAGGTGCAAATTACACTCTTTCTGATAGTCATAAAATAATGATAACAATTTAATTTATGAAGAATTAAGAAATAAACAAATATTAGTTAATAACGTCAAAATTAAATACTCGATATAAATCAGATTATGTCATTAGAACATGAAAACAATATGACACGAAAAGTTATACATAAAAATCATTGAATTTATTTAACAATAGTAGGTCATTTCACACGGACAGCACCCGGTACTCTATATCACTAATCGACACTTAAAGAAGAGTGATCAAGAAAAAAATGAAATTAATTAAGTAAGGGAACTTCTAGGCTGATTTTGATGGAATTTGCAAATTGAAGTTCTAAATTAGTCACCTTTTTTAATTTCAAAATATTAAGATTTACCTCCCATTCCCAAAAATATACATTTTTTTTCGAAAATGGCTTCAATGATATTTTTCAATTTTTTGTCGCAAGTAACAATAATAAATCTATTTTCTTATTTCGACAACAACCGATTTTGTGCTGTCCGCATCCAGAGGCTACCCTTGACTTCCGTTAAAATATTACGGATTAAAAAATAAAAAACCGGCCAAGTGCGAGTCGGACTCGCGCACGAAGGGTTCCGCACTATTATTATTATTAATATATATATTTATATAAACGACGTATTAAAAAAAACTACTTACTAGATCTCGTTCAAACCAATTTTCGGTGCAAGTTTGTATGGTAATGTTCACCATATTTTTTTTAGTTTTATCATTCTCTTATTTTAGAAGTTACAGGGGGGGGGGGCAAATTTTACCACTTTGGAAGTGTATCTCGCGCAAACTATACAGTTTAGAAAAAAATGATATTAAAAACCTCAACATAATTTTTTAAGGCCTATCCATAGATACCCCACACATATGGGTTTGATGAAAAAAAAAATTCGAGTTTCTGTTCTAAGTATAGGGGAACGCCCAATATTTATTGTTTTTTTTTCTATTTTGGTGTGATAATCTTAATGCGGTTCACAGAATACATCTACTTACCAAGTTTCATCAGTATAGTTCTTATATTTTCATAAAAAAGTGGCTGTGACACACGGACGGACAGACAGACAGACATGACGAATCCATAAGGGTTCGGTTTTTTGCCATTTGGCTATGGAACCCTAAAAAGAAAATAACGACCCTCATTACGGAGGGTTCTTTGCAAAAGCAGATAACAAAATTTTTCATCTTTTTCTCTAAATGACTAATGACCAAAAAAAGACTTCAGCTTAAAGACACGCATTTACTAAAACTGTTCTTTTGACTGATGATGCGATTTTTTTTCGTTCTTGACCTTCGATCTTTCTGCGTAGTTTATCTGCTGTCAGTTAATTATTGATGCAACGAATAGTACTTTTATGAATACGAATATTAAGGCTTTAAGATCACTCAGTCCGACCACGTTGATACGTGTTTAAATAATATCGAACGTAAGTCTATTCATTTAAGTTCAAATTTAATGCGGGCTTCAACGCGGTTGTTACGTTGTAACCGAACGCCCATTCTAGATTTTTACATATTTTTATTACTTTTCATTACTTTCAAATAAGTTTAAAAAATGTGTTCAATTAATGAAAGGTCTTAAAGTCACCAATTTTTGTGTGTTAATTTCATTCAACATTAACTATTTGTTTCCCCTAGATGTGTTATGCACTAACAATAGTTATTTATGCCATTGCCAAGTAATGAGAGCTAACATGAGTGCTACTTTGTGCCACGGAGCGAAGCTAAGTTTTTGAAACCAAACCATAGAAATTTGTAAAAAGTTTCATTTTAGTACAGTTGTCTTGTTTTGAAATGATCATTGTAAAACGACTTGTAGGAATTAATGATTTCGTGATATGATTTGAGGTTATGTATTAATTAAATAACCTCAAATCAAATTACCAAATGGAAGTAGAAAATAGCTATTTATGCAACTGTTGCATAATGAGGGGTATTTAACACGAGTGTGGTTTATGAAACGAGCGCAGCGAGTTTCATAAAAGTATACACGAATGTTAAATACTAACTATGTACAGTTGCATACAATAGTTTATCTACACTCATACAACAAATTTAAATTAAAGACAAAATAAAGTAATAATTATTGACATTTTGTATGGTACAATTATTAAAGGTTATTTTAGTTGCTGTTTCAAGAATATCCGGGGATGTCAAATTTTCGTCTATATCACTATCAGTTTCAGACATTTTACTGGGTTTTTAGTAAAAAAACTTGTAATAACGACTTACTTATTACAACGAATAACGAATTACATATTATACAAACTGCATATAAGGAAAAATACAAACGTTAATGGCGCGAAAATAAATTTGCAGTAATATCGCACCGCGCATGCGCGCCGCCAAGGTTGCGTTCCGAAACACGCTAGTGTGCTCAAATAGCAAGCATCTGCGTAAAAATTAAAAAAAAAAAAACTTCATTTTGTTACAACTTTGCGATAACGAAATGAAATTTGTATGGATCCTTAGTCACGGCTCCATCGAAAGGTATATCATTTGCTTAGCGTTTCTGATAAGTAAATGAAGGATTTACGACATGAGTGTAGATAAACATCATTTTAAAACCATACTGTTTACTCACACGATAATATGTTCGATTTCGTTGCTTAGAATTGCTCTGTAAAAACTGTAAGTAGATATTAGGCATAGATAATATCACGCAAATATTAAATCTTAAACGTAACATCTAAAGTTAAATACCTGGTGAAGGTCGTGGAAAGCTGCTTGATGCGGGTAGCGCAGGACCGGTCATAGTGGAAATCCTTAAGGGTGGCGTATGTTCAGCAGTGGACGTCCTTCGGCTGATATGATTACGATGATGAAAGTCAATACATCACTGTAGAACGTATATAACTTTTAAGGTTATGTTCGAACAATTCTTTTGTCGAGCATAAAACGTGCTAAATACGCCATCTTTTCAAATATATTGATTGGTATATTTATCTATATAATAACTATAGATACAAATATGTCGTCACAAATATATAAAGTTTGTTACAAACTACTTTTGTGATTTATTGAGTAAATATTGAAATTAAAATTAGTTAATAAGTCAAAAGTAAGGTTTTCAGAGATTTTAATAGGTACGCCATTTGCTGAATAATATTTTTATATGCTTTTGATACTCTTACAGTATTGGTTTAATGCTCTAAGTTGATACTGGATAATGTGTGTATGAAGTTGACCAAACCTTAGGGCCCGCGTGGTCGACTATGGCCCGGGTAAGCTCGAGCCCCTCGTTAGGGATGTGTATGAGCTGATTTGATGATGATAATGACTGGATAACACCCTATTCCTTCAATATTTCGCAGAACCCTGACTACCGTTCCTGGAAATACAGTCGTAATACGACTTAGTGCTATGTTATCACCGTTAGCAACACAAAACAGATTTCGTTCTGGGACTAATTGTCAATTTGACGAGGGTCGCGTGGCTATACTAAGCTGATATGATGATGATTTTGATTGGTTATCACCCTATTCCCTCAATATTTCGCAGAACCCTGACTACTGTTCCTGGAAATACAGTCATAATACGACTTAGTGCTATGTTAACACTGTTAGCAACACAAAACAGATTTCGTTATGGGACTAATTGTCAATTTGACGAGGGTCGCGTGGCTATACTAAGCTGATATGATGATGTTGATGATGACTAGATAACAGCCTATTCCTTTAATATTTCGCAGAACCCTGACTACTGTTCCTGGAAATACAGTCATAATACGACTTAGTGCTATGTTAATACTGTTAGCAACACAAAACAGATTTCGTTCTGGGACTAATTGTCAATTTGACGAGGGTCGCGTGGCTATACTAAATTAAGCGATTCGTCACGAGAGCGTATTCACAAAATCGTTTCCCATACAAACTTACAATTACTATTTCTTGAAAATGGATGTTTAGATTCTAATGAAACTTTATACACATAAGCAAGTTAAAAAATACTAGTTTAGACAGATTAAAATACTTTATTTTAAAACAGATGAGCTAATTTTATAATTACTATGAAAACCTTAAAATCACTGTATTTAACTCATTTTTTTCGAAAATGTAATCTATCCATAAACTCAAATGTGAAAGTGACTTGCTTATGTTTATTCCTAAAGTTTCATTAGAATTGACACGTTATTTTCAAGAAGTAGTAGTTTTAAAATTGTATGGAAAACAATTATATGAATACGCTCTTAAATCAAATATACAAGATGTAACAAAATTAGTGTAGGTCCCGTTAACTGGGGCTTCTACTCATCATACTGAACAACATTTGTTCTCCGACTTTGCTGAAATCGCAAAAAAATGTTTTTACTCTTCATACGAATCGATCAGCTGATCGACCAATTTTGTGCATTTTATTATGGAGGGTACAATATTTTTTTTGAGAATTGACTATGGGTTCCTTGGAGAAAGCTGATCAGTGTGATGAGTAGAACCGCTTAAGTAGGGTTATGTTTTTGAGTGTAAGAATGTATGTATATTTCCTTGGCACGCTATTTAGCCTAAACGGCTTGATGGATTTGAGAGTGCGAGGTCTTGTTAGATTCGTCTTGATCCCGTATGTGACGTAGGAAACATTTTTACCCGACTGGCCAAAAAGAGGAGGTAAGTTTTTATGTGGTCAGGTTTTATTTTTTATTAATTCGTGAAGTTATTTTTTATTTTATTTTCTTTTACTTATTTTGGGAAAATTAATAGCATTAACAATTGTTAAAGATAATATATACGAGTATGTCACAGTCAACACTCATAACCAGTCTAAACCACTTTTGCAAACCACTGCAAAAATCAGGCAAAAGTGGTATTGACCGATGCCCTTAGTCTAAAACCGCCTCCGTGGCGTAATGGCTAGTCCATTCGCTTCTCACCAGGAGGTCGCGGGTTCGATTCCCGGCGGGGTTAACTTTGTAAGACTCGGTTTGGTTGGTGGTAGAGCATTTTCATAGTCTGCCTGGCTAGCTACTACCGTCTTATCTAAGTCTTGCCGCCAAACATCAGTGTTAACAGCATTGATGTGTTTCGGCTTGAAGATAAGATAGCCAGATCCGTATTGCGTTGGGGAATCTTGGTAAGCCCAATTTCATCTTCGGCATCAACGTCACTTACCATCAGGTGAGATAATGCCAAGGGCTTATCAATAGCGAATAAAAAAAAATACTGATTTTTGCAGTCTAAAGTGCTTTTGACCGATGCCCTAAGTCAAAAACAGTTTTGACTGTGATAAAAAAATCTACTGTGTAAAAAAACTGTAAATGAGCGAGCGAAGCAAGCGATGTTAGCTTCGATCAGGTTTGATTGATAATACAGTTTGATTATTGATTATACATGGGTAGCAGAATGCGTCGCAGAAGAAGGAATCATCGGTTTTATTCGGAGTTTCGTAGTTACGAATTGGCGTTTTCAAGTTATGGCGTGACCAAGGGAAATAGCTAGCCAGTTCCCCATTGCGTTGGGGAATCTTGGTAAGCCCGCTTCCATCTTCGGCAATATCATCACTTACCACCAGGTGAGATGTTGTCAAGGGTTTACCAATTGTGAATAAAAAAAATTAAAAAAATAGGGATTCTAAATAGATTCCAAGTCCAAGTACTTTTGATTAACATTCTTAATCAAAACCCCTTTTAACCGATACAATTTTGGACACAAACACTATTACACAATATTTTTACAGTTAAATGTGGTTTTGACCAACGTCCATAAATCAGTCAAAACTGTTTTCAACAAAGGGCATCGTTCAAAACGCCTTTTGCCTAATTTTTTGCTGACAAACGTGGTTTTGACTGATTATGAGTATTGACTGTAACATGCCGCTCAGCTCATAAACGTCCCAACCGAGGGGCTCGAGTCTACCCTGAATTAGGGCGATCAAGCCTTAGTCGACCACGCGGGCCCAGTACGGGTTTGTTGACTTCACACACAACCTTTGAGTTTCTTCGCAGGCGTGTGCAGGTTTCCTCACGATGTTTTCCTTCACCGTTAAAGCAATCGGTAAGTATGTACGTAAGTTTTGAAAAACGCATTGGTACATTGGCCGTCCAGATTTGAACCCGGTAACCTCTGTTTAGAAGGACTGAGTCGTAACATACTTACATAAAACTTAAATAAATACAGTGCTATGAATAAGTCTATAACCCATATCATATCTTCAGTTTTTTTTTCATGACGAATATCTGTTTAAAATAAATAATTACAATAGCAGCGTCAAAGTGTATTGTTCGCTCAGTTTATAAGATTATATTATAGTTTGTTTCAGGGGCTATTAACAGTTTTTATAGCTTTGGTGTCCAGACATGCCACTGTCGATGGCTGGCCGACCAATGTGGACAAGTTTGAACTGCTATAATGTAAATTTTCCATGAAAATTTGCGTTGACAGTTGAATTGACTGCGACCTGAGATCCTAGGCCACACACAAAGTACAGGATGCGCTTTTAGTCAATAACCCGTGCACATGTGCCCTAAAAGTGGCGAAAAAGGAAAGAAATGTGGCGATTTTTTTTGTGGTCTTTCGTCATTTGTGGCGAAAATGCCACTAATTATCTAAACCCATTTTAACCGCTTCCGTGGCGTATTTTTTAGTCTATTCGCTTCACACCAGGAGATCGGGGGTTCGATTCCCGGCGGGGTCAACTTTGTAAGACTTGGTTTAGTTGGCGGTAGGGCATTTATATATCCCGCCTAGCTAGCTTCTCACCAAGAGGTCGCGGGTTCGATTCCCGATGGGGTCAACTTGTAAGACTTGGTTTGGTTGGTGGTAGGCCATTTTGTAAGCCCGCCTAGCTAGCTACTACCATCTTATCTAAGTCTTGCTGCCAAGCATTAGTGTTAATATGATTGATGTGTACCGGCTTGAAGATAAGATAGCCAGATCTCCATTGCGTTGGGGAATCTTGGTGAGTCAGCTTCCATCTTCGGCATCATCGTCACTTACCATCAGGTGAGATGATGCCAAGGGCTAATCAAATGTAAATTTAAAAAAAACCCTAACATTATTTGAAGCAATTACGTTAATTACGCCAACTTACAGATATTAAATCCTAATTTGGCAAATTATAAATAGAAAATCCTACATTGGCAACTAACATAAATGGTGCTAGTTTCAATAAACTAGGTACTGATGTATCTGATATTTTATACAGGGCACCTGTGAATTTGATCAATTTTCCCCAAGAAACATATGGCCGAATCGCAAAATAATGTGGATTTCGCATACTTACTAAGGTGGCCGGCCGATGAGGTGATTGAAATGTTTGAGAAGTACAAAAATTTTCGCAATTTGATCGATTACAGTTTCCTTAGGAAAACTTGTTTAGAATCATGCGCAGAAGCCCTGTATGACATATTGGGTAGGCACTAGCCTTATAAATTTTGAATCTTTTAAAATAATGTGAGATTGCGAATAGAAATGAGTTTTAGGTAGATGAAAGCGCAGGAACGGTCTTCGTGGAAATCCTAGGGGGAGGCCTTTGTCCGGCAGTGGACGTCTTTCGGCTGATATGATGATAATGAAAAAAAAAAAGAAAAACCTAACACAGTTGTTTCTCTTCACCTTAATACACGGCCATAACACGTTCATTCCCCTCTAGTATATACGCTAAAACTACCAGGTTTATGATATAGCGTCCTCACTCACCGACAGCTAGGTGATATAGTGAGGGCCGCTATTCCTGCCAACACCATAAGGTGAAGACAAGGACCAGTTACGGTAGGTCTTGCCGCCAATATGCTTGTCCCGGTACTCTCATAACACATCAATCAATCCTAGCACAACTGTTCACCCCTAAATACATTGCAAAGGCACGGTCAATTCCAACACAGATGTTTCGATTCCCTTTACTACACGGCCAAGACACGGTCAGTCCCAACACAGCTCTTTCGCTTTTCCTTATTACACGGCCAAGGTACGTTGAATCCCAACACAGCTATTTCGATTTCCCTTATTGCACAGCCAAGATACAGTCAATCCCAACACAGCTGTTTAAGTTCCCTTTATTAAACGGCCAAGGCACGGTTAATCCTAGCACCGCTGTTTCAGTTCCCTTTATTACACGGCCAATGCACGTTTAATTCTAGCACCGCTGTGTCAGTTCCTTTTATTACACGGCCAAGGCACGGTTAATCCTAGCACCGCTGTTTCAGTTCCCGTTATTACACGGCCAAGGCATGGTTAATTATAGCACCGCTGTGTCAGTTCCCTTTATTACACGGCCAAGGCACGGTTAATTTTAGCACCACTGTTTTGCTTCCCGTAATACACGGCCAAGTCACAATCAATCCCAACATAGCTGTTTCGATTCCCTTGATTACACGGCCAAGGCACCGTCAACCCCAGCACAGCTGTTTCGTTTCCCCTTATTAAACGGCAAAGGTACGGTCAATCCTAGCACAGCAGTTTTGCTTCTCTCTAATACACGGCGAAGGCACGGTCAATCCCAACACAACGTTTCGATTCCCTATAATACACGGCCAATGCGCGGTCAATCCCAGCGCAGCCGTTTTGTTTCCTCTTAGTAGCTGTTTCGGTTCACGAGAACACGAGAGAGATTTTGATGTCTCATTTATCTTGCATACTATTGATATCTACTTAAACCTATTCGAAGATGTTTTCATCCTGCTAATAAGAAGGAAATTGCCAATGACACTGATAGCGTAACATGTTGGTTGGTATCACTATTCATTTAGTTCCAAAAGTTGTTTCAAATTCTATATATATTTCCTTTAATCAGTCAATGTGAGAGTCTCTGTCGTGTTTCGGGGCGTCCCATTAAAACAAAAACAAAAACGACACAAAAACGTGAGACGTACTTGCAAAAAAAAATAAAAAAATAGTCGCTGCTTTACTACAAGCTATTATTTAACTTGCAATATTCGTATGTACGTTAGTTGAATGCGTGATTGTTAAAACGACCTATATCCATTTTTGCAACTTTTGGGAAATCTATAAACACTGCTTGGTGTAAAAAAAATATACTAAAGGTTTTTGTTTTATATATTTTTTGGATAACAATTTATCTTAGCAATCATGTGTTTAAATTAGAAACCTTTCATATTTGTAGTTTCTTTTAATATCATCACATCAGCTCATATACGTCCCCACCGAGGGGCTCGAGCCTACCCTGAATTAGGGCGATCGGGCCTTAGTCGACCACGCGGGCCCAGTGCCGGTTGGTCGACTTCAAACACGACCTTCGAATTTCTTCGCAGGCGTATGCAGGTTTCCTCACGATGTTTTCCTTCACCGTAAGAGCGTCGGATAAACGTACATATGAAATCGAAATTCGAAAACACATTGGTACGTGGCAGGATCGAACCACGACCTCCCGGACAGGAGGCAGCGGCCCTTGCCGTTACGCCACCGACGCTCTTTTTTAATATAATTATTTTAAATTCGTACATAATAAAGGTTGTTTTTACAGTCAACGCAAAAAACGCGCTTTCTTCAAATAAAAGTCACATCTTCTTCAATCTCAGCAGTAGGCCACAGCAGTATTTCGTCCCAGTTGTCGGCTTCAAAACTGGCAAGTTAAACTTGACACTTTCCGGTTTCCGATTGAGATGAAATTTTGCATACACGTTCAGGTTGGATGCATGTTTGGCTAAGCGACTTCATTCTACATCCAATATGGCGGACTCTCAAAGATGATGGAACAGTTATTTCTTGACACCCCCATGATATAGGTAGGTATCAATGAAAGGGTTTGCTGTTAATGATATGAAAATAAAACGACATCACACTACTCGTAAATTCAATATGGCGGATGCCCCAGTTAAAAGTTTTTAGTTTTTTTGTTATTTGACCATGAGTTTCTTGAGTAAACTTGTTCAGTATTACGAGAGAAAGCCTCATAAGCAATGACTTCTATATTACTGGCGTAAGGACCCGGCCAACGCGCGCGACTAATGCTCCCAGCGAATTGGTGCGAAAATCAAAAGTTTCGCACACTCACGACTCAGTCGTCTGCGGGAAATTGCAGAGTGCGGTGGAAAGATATTCTATATGAAAATGCCTTTTTGTGTTATTATAGGCTGTAAAAGTCATGAAAAGAAGGCTATAAAGAAACATGGGATATCGTATCATCGATATATAACCTTACATTTTATTTTTTCTTGTAAAAAAAATAAATAAACGCATTTATAAAGCGACAATTCCACCAAGGTCTTATTAGCGTGGCACTGAAGTCAACTCTCGCCCACGCTAGTTCGTACGAGTTTTGTCAGATGGCGCTACTTTTTCTATGTATGAACAAAATCTGAGTGAAATATGGAGACGGGCGGATCTTTCTCTTCAAATCTGTGCTCATAAGGAGGCTCAAGGTCACCCAAAGGGCGATGGAGCTCATACCAAATCGACGAATAGCTCATAGAATCGGTAACCTTAAGTCTAATATTATACTTTGCTTAAGTGGCAGACTGCGGGGCACATAGCTCGTAGAACAGATGGTCGTTGGGGCAGTAAAGTTTTCTAATGATGACCGCGCACCGAAAGACATAGAGTAAAATTTCAATAACTTTGATTTATTAATAGTCAAATTCTTATTTAAATTAGTTTGTATAATAGCCAAACATACATACAAAAAATTTTAAAAAAGGGTTTGCTCTCTATTTATAGACATGTCTTCCCTCCCATTCGGTTACAATTTCCAAAAAAAAAATTTAAGCCTCGTTACAGTTTCATTATTTTTACCATTCCCGTTTTTTGCCGTTCTTGTGGAAACTTCTCAAAATCCTTTCTTAGCGATGCCTACGTCTTTAATTGCTGTCTCTAAGCTAAACAGCCTCCGTGGCGTAATGGTTAGTCCATATTCGCTTCACACCAGGAGGTCGCGGGTTCGATTTCTGGTGGGGTCAACTTGTAAGACTCGGTTTGGTTGGAGGTAGGGCATTTTCTAAGCCCGCCTGGCTAGCTACCATCATCTTATCTAATGTCCCGGCTTGAAGATGAGATAGCCAGTTTTCCCATTGCGTTGGAGAATCTTGGTAAGCCCGCTTCCACCTTCGGCATCATTGTCACTTACTATCAGGTGAGATGATGCCAAGGGCTTACCAATTGCAAATAATTAAAAAAATTAAAAAAACAGCCGTGTCCTGTATGGTTTGAGTCAGGATTTGATAATCAGTCAGGACAAACGATTTTTCAGTACCTATATATAGATAAACAGGCTATAAAAATATGGTGAAGGACCCGTCGACTGGGGGTTCTACTTATCATACTGAATAACTTTCCCCAAGGAGCCCCTTGTCAATTCTCAGCAGAAAAATTGGTCCCTCCATACAAAAATGCACAAAATTGGTCGATCAATTGATCGAGTTTTTTTATTATTACTCACAATTAGTAAGCCCTTGGCATCATCTTACCTGATGGTAAGTGACGATGAAGCCGAAGATGAAAGCGGACTTACCAAGATTCCCCAACGCAACTGGCTATCTTATCTTCAAGCCGGAACACATCAATGTTGTTAGCACTGATGTCTGGCGGCAAGACTTAGATAAGATGGCGGTAGCTAGCCAGGCGGGCTTAGAAAATGCCCTACCACAAACTAAACCGAGTTCTACAAGTTGACCCCAACGGGAATTGAACCCGCGACCTCCTGGTGTGAAGCGAATGGACGAACCATTACGCCACGGAGGCGGTTAAATCTGTATGAAGTATGAAGAGTTATTTTTTTTGCAATTTCAGCAAAGTTATAGAACAGAAGTTGTCCAATATGCTGAGTAGAAGCCCCAGTTAACAGGACCAGCCCCAGTTAACGGGACCAGCCCCAGTTAACGGGACCTACTCAAATATTGTTACACCTGTACAGATTATCCTGAACTACCTAGTTGTTAACATTAAAATTTTTTTACAGGCGCGGAACAAACCAGCAGACGGGAGCGGTCACGTGAACCAGAAGAACTCACAAGGTCAGAAAATCACTTACCACTTATAGTGTCGTGCCCAGATCGTTGGATGTGGCATTGTTATATATTTATGGCATGGAAATATCAAAACTATTTGGAGATATTTCTAAAAAGGAAATTATTTAATCACTATTTTTTATCCATAATTGGTAATAATGAAAATAATAAATCATAATTTATTTTTCATGATTATAGACATATAGTGAAAGTTTAAAACGCCGTTTTTTCTTGGTCCTACTAACTTGTCCTACTAGTAGGACTACTAGGGAGACCTATCTCTGTCTGTCCTACTAAGTGTAGATACCTCCTGTATATGAAACGTAACGAAACATACGATCTCTTTGGTATTCATAACTAGATCTAAAAACCGACTTCAAAATGAAATCCACTCAAAAGTATGAAATAATATTATTATAATTAAATACACAACATCAATCAATAATAACGAAATCAAAGGTGGGTACGAATTAAATTAGGGGCTTAATTTTTTTTGAGGTCGGTTTTTTTTAGACACTTTTTACGCGCCGCGACACGCTTCTAACACGTATATCTTTTGCGCTCCGCTTTTAATATTTCAAGTGGTGAAAAAAAATAGTTTTTTCTTAGAATAAATTATACCTAAAGAAAGCTACAAGCCTGGACAACATTATGTATAAATTTGGAAAGAAATGGTTGTGTCTGTGAAGTACAGTGAACAAATATCTAAAATCAACGTTTAAAAATTTTAAAAATCGTTACAATTCAAGTGATAAAAGTCGCATATCTAGCGAGGACGGTCACTGACCCCATCCCCACCAGCACCGTGCACCGTCGCGTTATCGTCCGTCGCCGGCCGCCGCCGCTCATTCCGAACCCTACATACCACTTTTACGACAAGATAAGCAATTAGCGTGGTGGTCTAGCGGTGAGTTGATCCGATTCTCATTCTGAAGGTGCGGGTTCAAATCCGACTGGGTGATTGCAATTGCGCTTCCGCTTTTTTTTTTTTTTTTTCTCCTTTTTATTGTTATTTTCAATATCAGTATTTGAAATGGCAGATTGTTGTGGCAAATGCGGCAAAGTCTTTACCGACCGGAGAATTATGAACTGTTCATTTTGTAAAACAAGATGTGACTTAGCCTGTGCAAATGTATCTACACCAAGGTATAGCATAATGAGTCCGAACAGAAAGGAAAACTGGCGGTGTGATTCTTGTTGGGAAAAAATAAGAATTAACGATAGATATCGGGGATCCAAAAAACACTCTTATGACGAGACACCGGCCTATGATAATATAACGAAACGGAAAAAAATCGTCATAAACGTAGAGACTAAAAATTCGTTTGACTCATTATCGGCCGAAGATGAGGATAAAGAAGACGAAGATAGTTTGGAGGGTGATGGGAATAGAAGTTGCCCTGACCTACGCATAAATTATCCCCACCAAATAGAAGAACTGGAAAAAACAACAGTTAGTCTTCAAAATATGTTACAATCAGCTGATGCAGAGATACAAAATTTACTTGGCGAAAACTATACACTTAAAAACCGCATAAAACAATTAGAGCAAACAGTTCAAAATTTAAAAAATGTATGTACTTCAACACAAAAGAAGGCTGTAAGTACCAATAAAAAGAGTCACAAATCGCTGAGAAAAAAGAAATTAACTTTTTGTACAGAAAACTTAGGGGAAAACCAGAGCTTTCAGGACTTAAATATATCTCCAGTTACTAGCAACGCAGAAACAAATGAAGAAGCGCCACAAATATTGCAAAAATATACATGCAAAGAAGCGGAAAAACTAAATACAAAAAAGCAAAATCCGAAAATCGAAAAAAATCATATGCCAGGAAAAATTTGCCTCATTAGTAGCAATTCCAAAAATAAAATATTGCAAATTGCTGAAAACAATTTGCAATATGAAGAAATATGCCACTTTAAAACTCCTGGAGCTGGTGTGCATCAACTTTTGAAAGGAATCGAGAAAAAATTGCAAGATTTTACGCTGAAAGACTATTGTGTTATATTCTTAGGTGATCATAATTTTAACAAAACTGAAAATTATCAGACAATTGTTGACCATATTCGACACTGCTTACAGGAAATACAGCATACGAATATAATCATATGTTTGTCCACTTATAAATACGCGAAAAAAATATTCAATATGCGTGCAGAGTTGTTTAATACCTTGATATATTATGATAATTTTGTTCATGAATATGCTTATATACTGGACTGTAACAAAAATTTAGATTTTTCACCAAAAACGTACTCTGGACATGCAGGCCTTCTAAATAATTTAGGATATAGAATAATTTTATCTGACCTAAAACAATTAATTGCTGACATCTCAAAACATAATCAACTAAATGACGTAACTAATCAGTATGACACAAAAAATGAAAATTTCCTGACGCACTCTTTGCAGCAAGACGTTATTGAGGTTGGAGAAAAAAAATTTTTTCGAGACTCTACATCGTCCTCATAGCACATTATTATTACACCAAAATATTGCTGGGTACTTAAGCAAGAGAGATATTTTGGAAATAGCTATATTAGATATTAGTACTAAGGGGAAAAAACCTGACGTAATTTGCTTGACTGAAACTTTTATACGAATTGGTAGTGAATCTTTAATCAATGTCACTGGCTATGATACTGCCACCTCATATTGCCGCAAAAACGGTAAAAATAGGGGTGGAGTTTGCATACTAGTACGAAAAGGACTTGCATTTAAAGAATTAAGTGATATTAAATTATTTTCCGAGGATTTGACCTATGAATGTTGTGGAATAAGATTGACTAACTACAATATCACCATTGTATGTCTCTATAGAATCCCTAAATCAAATCCTAACAAATTTCTGAAAATATTAGATGATATGTTAAAAAAATATATGAGAAATTCAAAAACACGTATTATTTTGGCTGGTGATACCAATATTAACACATTAATACTATCAAATACCACGAAGGATCTTATTGACATTGCAAATAATTACAATTTAAAATTGCATATAACTGAACCAACTCGGAAAAACTCTTGCATAGATCATATAATAAGTAATATATGTGATGCCACTGCTGAGTTACATCATTTGTACTTGTCTGATCACGACACGGCTCAGGTGTTAAATATACCAGTCGAAAAGAAAATTACTGATCCTTTGAAATATTATATATTAGTGAGGGATTACTCTGAACACAATTTAAATAAATTTCGCAATATTTTAAAGGAATTATCATTCTCTGACATTTATGAAGAATCTGACATTAATAAATCTTTTCAGACCTTTCATGAACTTCTTACTACAATATTTAAATTATGCTTCCCCTACAAGAAAATTAAACTTTCAAACTCTTACAATAAACCTAAGTGGATTACAAAAGGTCTCATAAAAAGCTGTAAGACCAAAAGATTGCTACGCTATAAATATTATAAAAGTAAATCTATTGACAAAAAAGAGCAGTACAGGTCCTATTCCAGGCTTTTACGTAGGTGTCTGCATGCGTCGCAAAAAATACACAATAAAAAACTTATCCAAAACGCTAAAAACAAGTGTAAAACTTCTTGGCGCATAATAAAAAACCAAACAAACACTCTGAACTGTCATCAATTTATAAATAAAATAATAATAGGAGATGAAGAAACAGAAGACCCAGTAATTATAGCTAACAAATTTAATAACTACCTTATAAATTTAACGAATTCTCGAGAGAAGCCAACAAAAATAACAAATAAAATTAATCTTACAAATAGTTTTTTTATAAAACCTTTAATTGAAAAAGAACTAGAAAACGTAATTAATTCTCTAAATAATACAAACGCAACTGGGTTTGATGAACTTTCCACTAAAGTGATTAAATATTGTGCTCGTGAACTCAATGCACCGCTAGTATATCTGGTAAATCTTTCCTTTCAAAACGGTGTATTCCCTGATTGTTTAAAGAAATCTATTGTGAAACCCTTATTTAAAAAAGGAATCAGAACATCTATGGAAAACTACAGACCTATCACACTTGTTCCAGTGCTTTCCAAGATTTTTGAAAAAGCCATGAAGATAAGGTTAGTTGATTTTTGCAACAAATATAACATTATAAGCCAACAACAGTTTGGATTTCAAGCAAAAAAGTCCACAACTTTGGCAATGTTCTATTTAGTGTGTGAAGTTGTGGAGAATATCAATGCCAAAATCCCTACTGTAGCTGTATTCTTTGACATGACTCGTGCCTTCGATTTTGTATCACATGACCTACTGATCGAAAAGCTGAGCAACTTAGGTATAAGAGGCTTAGCGCTTGATTGGTTTCAATCTTATTTAAGCAATAGAATTCAGGCTGTGGAAATAAGACATTTGGATGAAAAAAAATGTGTTACTTCAACCAAATCTGAATTTATGGTAAATAAATGTGGTGTGCCTCAAGGAAGTGTACTTGGTCCATTGTTGTTTTTGCTATACGTTAATGACCTTCCTGAGGTAACACCACAAAAAGTATCTTATTTGCTGACGATATTTCCATCATAATACCGTATAATATTAAATCGCATAATTATGAAACTCACATAAATAATAAAATTAAGGAGGTAATTGATTGGATGGACCAAAATAACTTAATTGTAAATATAAATAAAACTAATTATATACAATTCGGCACAAATAGACATAACAAATTAAAACTTAACATACGTAGCAATGAATCACATATACAAGAGGTTACTAATACAAAATTTCTAGATGTTGTATTGGACGATAGTTGTAGCTGGGAAAAACATACAGAGACTTTGAGAGAAAAACTGAATCGCTATGTGTATGTCTTAAGCAGATTAAGAAATATTTCAACGGTTGAGACTATGCTTTCGGCATACCATGGTTACGTAGCGTCTATTCTGAAGTACGGCTTGTTAATATGGGGAAATTCTGTTCATTTTAATAATGTTTTCATTGCACAGAAGAAATGCATACGAGCTATGTGTGGCAAAACATCCCGTGAGTCATGCAGGCCATTATTTAAGTCGTTAGGACTGTTACCCTTGCCCTGTATGTATATTTTAGAGGTCGCTACTTTCGTAAAAAATAACTTACATATATTTAAAAAGACGAAAGATGTGCACAAAAGGACTGTAAGAGACCCAAACAAATTAGTTTTAAACAGTATACCCAAACTGACTCATTACAATAGACAGTGTGTAGTAATGTGTGTAAAAATTTATAATGCTTTACCTACTGACATAAAATCAATACCTAATATTATACCATTTAAACGCAAACTTGTGACATTTCTAAAAGAAAAAATATTTTATTCCGTAAATGAACTCCTAGATAGACATTTTTGACATTAACATAGACTATGACAATTGCGTTTAATTAAATTATTTTGTAGTATTTTTTTTATTTTTTTTGTGACTGTGTGTGAATTTTAAAAGTAATAATTATGATAAGATGGATATTTGCATGCCAAATCTGGTGAAATATGAGATCTTCCTATATAATTTTAACAGCTTTATAACCATGTTTTATGCAAATAAATTTTCATTTCATTTCATTTCATAGAACCAGACCGTGACCCAGCTGCTCTCTTTAACAGACCATCATATAGGACACCAATTCATGATTGTGAGGGGTTATGAGAGTGAATAGGCACTTTTGAGCGTGCATGTTACATCCTCGGCTGCATCGGCACTTACCATCAGGTGAGGTGCAGCCAAACGAACTCAAATTTTTAATTAAAAAATAAATGTTTTAGTTTAAGGAATATAGAAGGGAAAATTAACTTACCTGTGGATAACTGATCAATAACAACCCAAAGGCTTTAAGTAGTAAGCCTCCCAAAAATAAAATAATTTTCGAAAGACTTAAAAACTTTTACTTACAAGCTTTTATTTGAAAATTTTCAATTATTTAGTATTTTTCTCAGCAAACCCTTCTATTTGATACCCACATTGAAGGAGGGCATTAAAAATAACCAGTCCACCATCTTGGGTGCGCCGCCATGTTGGATTTAGAATGATGTTAGGTTTAAAGATATTTATTCTCATAAAAGACAAAATGCCACTTACATGAGAAGAAGACTTAAATATAAGTAATTGATTTAAAGTCATTCACACCGCACAGATCACAAAAATATGAATCACACACATAGTCATTAATTAAAAATATAATTACAAACTGGCTCTCCACAACAAACAAATAAGAAAATAGTATTTTTTATTTTAGTTAGACAAGATATGTATAGCTAATTTGCGCTTAAATTGACTAAATGAGTCAATCTCTTTGATGGATGAGGGTAACCTATTATAAAGTTGCACTCCCTCATACGTAAACATTCGTTTACCGTAGTTTGTTCTAATTGTTGGTAATGCAAGGTAGCTGGTACGTCTGGTGCTGCGTTTAGATGCATGGTTTGGTTTGGTGAGTACGATTGATGTATGGATGTTTTTTTTAAGTATCTTTCTGATAAGAATGCATGTTTGGTAGGAGAACAGTTGGATGCATGGTTAATTGTGATCCAAACTGAACGTGTATACAAAATTTCAGCTCAAGATTTCACCCGAACAAAAATACATACATTGCAAGTTAAATAAAAGCTTGTAATTAAAAGTAACAAAGTTTTATCATTCGGCTTTTGGTTGAAGTGTTAAATGCAGTTAGTTAAGTTATATTAAGTTAGATAATAGTTTTTTACTGTTACGGGCTATTTGGAATTTCATTTTCAAGTGTAAGTTTACAACCTGCATATCAATTATATATCAGCTCATATATGTCCCCACCGAGGGGCTCGAGCCTACCTTGAATTAGGGCCATCGGGCCTTAGTCGACCACGCGGGCTCAGTGCGGGTTGGTGACTTAACACACATCCTTCGAGTTTCTTCGCGGGTGTGTGCAGGTTTTCTCACGATGTTTTCCTTCACCGCAAGAGCGTCGGATAAACGTACATACTCGTATGACATCGAAATTCGAAAACACATTGGTACCTACGTGGCAGGACTCGAACCACGACCTCCTGGACCGGAGGTAGCGGCCCTTGCCATTACGCCACCGACCGATTCAATTATTACAAGCTTTATAGTAGTTTGCCGTGTTAGTTTAGGACAAAACTTGAAAGCTAAATTATAGAACTGACCGGTTTCCGATTGAGCTGAAATCTTGCATAAATGTTAAGTTTAGAGCACAATGTATGGTTAGCTTAGTGACATCATTCTAAATCTAATATGGTGGACTCCCAAACATGGCGAACCATTTTTTTTTTTGCACCTCCATTGATCCAAATGAAAGGGTTTGCTGAAAAGAACACGAAATACCTAATTAGAATTATTTTCAAATGAAAGCGTTTACCTAAAAGTTTTTAGGTTCTCCGAAAAAATATTTTTTTGATTATTTTACCTTCAAAATATACTGAAAATGTAAGAAAAAACATTATACGTTAACTTTAAAATTTTAAACAGTTCTTTCGTTGGCATATTTTTCTCTATTTATTTAACTATAACATTTTTATTATTAACATAAATTCAAGCTTGACCCAGCTATTGGCCCTATCACCAAGTAACTGTTTAGTAATCTGTGCTATCACCTCCACCACATTATTACAATATAGCGGCTTACAGTAGCGCAATGAATGTATACGCAGAGCAACGGAAGAGTACTTACGGGGCAGCGGGCGGCGGGGCAAAGCCTGCCAAACTCCACGAGTTTAGCAGGTTGACTAAAGGCTAGCGGCATCGTGCGACATCAAAGGCGTTGCACTACTGTAAGCCATATCGTAATACTGTGCCTCCACCATGTCCAGACTTGACCCCTGTGTGTGGAGCATGACCCACGTTCCCTAGTTTGGGACGATTTTTGTATCCCAGCAGTGTGAAATTTATTGGTTGTCAACGAAGCTTGATCGAGAATTTTCGGACATTCCACTTTTACACCATAAAGCCTTTTAACATCCACCAGTATAGACTTAGCCCATACTCCACATATTGATGTGGAGTATGGCCCTCGTTCCCGAGTTTGGGACGATTTTCGTATCCCAGCAGTGTGAACGTTATTGGTTGACAACGAAGCTTGATCGAGAATTTTCGGACATTCCACTTTTATACCTTAAAGCCTTTTAACCTCCACCAGTATAGAATTAGCCCCAATATGTGGAGTATGGCCCACGTTCCCGAGTATGGGACGATTTTCGTATCCCAGCAGTGTGAAAGTTAATGGTTGTCAACGAAGCTTGTTTGAGAATTTTCGGACATTCCACTTCTATACCTTAAAGCCTTATAACCTCCATCAGTATAGACTTAGTTCCAGTATGTGGATTATGGTCCCGGGTTTGGAATGATTTTCGTGTCCCAGTAGTGTGGACGTTATGGGTTATCAACAAAGCTTTACCCAGAATTCTCAGTCATTCCATTTCTATACAAAATCCCCAGATATTTAAAAAATCTATTATTTTTCTAGAGACTCTATTATGATTTTTTCCTAGGAACAGGGGCGAAAGGAGGTCCAAAAACTCCAGTCAAACCTTCAGCACAAAAAGGGGCGGCGAAGACCGCACCGCCCAAGCAAGCAGCAGCAGCAGCGGCCGGCACCAAGACTCCTCAGGGGAAGAAGAAGAAGGGCCAGCGGCATCAGCAGTATGAGCTCATTGTCACTATCAACTTGGTAAGTGAGATTTTATCACTATAAAACTAGTAAGCAAACTAGTTTTTACTTTTAAATTTGTGAGAGAGATTTGGTCACTGTCAAAATTTGCGTGAGATTTGGATACATTCAATTTGATGTCGGAACTTTAAATTTGTAAGCATCAAACTGCTAACTCTAATCATTTCTAATTTTATAAATGTGAATTGTGTTTGTTTGTTTGTTACCTCTTCACGCTTAAACGCCTTGACCAATCTGAATGAAATTTGGCGTGCACGTAGCTTGTGTCACGAGGAAGGACAAAGGCTACTTTTTATCTCGTGAAAGTAGCATGGCTCGATGCAATTCTTGAGGGAACTGAAAATATAATCTTTTTTGGTTAATTTCTTTAACATCGCAACGGAACAATGGATTGTGTGATTTTTTGCACAGAGATGGTTGAGGGGGTGGTAAATAACATGATTTACTAATAAGAATATCCTGAAATAGTTCCCGAGGGATCTGGAGAAAATTTACACACACACAATTTTTCGCACACCGCGCACCCTCTAAGACAGTCATGATAACGATGATCGCGCGGGCTAAGCAAAAGCTAGTTTCATTAATATAGTCAAATTTTATTTCCTTTTTACCTGACTGCGCCAAAAGAAGGGTTATGTTTTTCAAGTGTACGTTACTATGTTTATGTATATCTTTGGCACGCTCTATAGCCTCAACGGCTTGATGGATTTTGAATTGCGAGGTGTTGTAAGATTCGTCTTGATCCCGTGAGTGACATACCCAACTGACCCAACTGACCAAGAATAGGGGTTTTTATTTTATTTTGTCGGGTTTTATTAATTCTTGTAGTTATTACCATTGTTATAGGTTCAATTATGACCAATAAAATGAGTAAAACAATCACTTTTATATGACAATGAAGGCCAACGATAAAGTTAGTGTTACCGATAAAATTATAATGACTCTGTCGTCTAGACTCACTATTCTCGTTATTCGAATTATTCGAATATTTTGTACATATGTTTACCCAAATACGTTTAACGCAAGTGACTTCTTAGAAGGTGCTTTCTTCTCATTTTCCGAAAATAATAAGACCAAGAACGATCCATTTTCCAAATCGGTTTATAAATGACAGAGTTAAGAGGTAACAAACATAAACAATACAGCCGAATTGAGAACCTCCTCTTTTTTTAAAAGTCGGTTAAAAAAGTGAAATACGCACACACGGATCGTTCTTGGTCTCATAATTTTCGGCAAGTGTAAAGAAAACACCTTCTAAAAAGTCACTTTCGTTACACTTACCGAAAATTATGACACCAAGAACGATCCATGTGTGCGTATTTCACTTTTGCAACCGAAATTTAAAAATTAAAGGTTTCTCGATTCGGTTGTGTTTTTTTATGTTTGTTACCTCTGAACTCCCGATTACCTCTGAAACCGATTTGGAAAATTATTTTTACTTTCGAGCGACGAAGAGTGAATGCAAAAAAGAGTAAGATAAGATAAAGATAAATACTCTTTATTGTACCCAAAAATATAAAAAATAAAATAAACACAATGTAAAACTTATTAACTATAACTAAAAAAATTAAACAAAAACACAACTTAAAACAAAATCTTATAAGCATATACTACAGCGGTACAATTTTGGCGGTCTTATCGCTCAAAGCGATTTCTTCCAGACAAAGTATTGTGATGAAAAAAAAAGTCGAGGGTGAGTTATGATGGGATCGATTGTGTTACACTAATAGAGTCTAAAAAACACCGGCCAAGTGCGAGTCGGACTCGCGCACGAAGGGTTCCGTACCATTATCTATAAAAATCACTTTTGTTGTATGGGAGCCCCCCTTAAATATTAATTTTGTTTTAATTTAATTATTTATTTTTAAAGTGAATAATGCAACTCAATACTCTGTGAATATTTCAAGCGTTTACCTGTTGCCGTTGTTAAATATTTGTTTTATTTACAATTACAATTCTAGGGCCGCAGCACATGCACAAGATGTGTGAAGAGTTTTTATATAAGTAATACCGTAAAACCACTGCTTAACCTGCGAGAACCATAAGCCCAAATATATTATAGTTAAAAAACTTCCTCCGGTTAAAAGTTTTATATTAAAAAAGTTTCATTCCAATCCGTCTCGTAGCTTTCGAGAAATTCGCAGATATATATATAGATATATATTTGTTGTAGCGATATTATAGAGTTGACCATTTCATGCAATAGATTTTACCAGATCATGAAAGGGCCGGCCGCATCATCATCATCAATTCAGCCGAAAAACATCCACTGCTGGACAAAGGCATCCCCCAAGGATTTCCACGACGGCCGGTCCTGCGCTGCCCGCATCCATCGGCTTCCCGCAATCTTCACCAGGTCGTCGGTCCACCGCGCGGGAGGCCTGCCGCATCGTGCCCATGAGACAGGCCGAATCATGCGAAACGAACCCAACCTAAATTGACTTCCACTACCCAGAGGAGGGGGGGGGGAGCTTTGCTATGCAAAATGAATCTATTATCACTCGCTTCGCTCGCTCACCTCATATTTTCATAATCTTGCCAATATATGCCCGACCATTTCATGAAATTGCAAATTTAAATGATATCGCCACGACACGTACATACTTACAATTACTTTACGGTATGTATGTATAAATGAAATTAAAATCAATAGCTCATTTTATCGAAGTTACTAAAAATCATTGGAGTAGAGACAGATTACGGAACTTATCATCATATCAGCTCAGTCCCCACAGAGGGGCTCGAGCCTACCCTGAAATAGGGCGATGAGGCCTTAGTCGACCACGCGGGCCCAGAGCGGGTTGGTCGACTTCACACACAACCCTCGAGTTTATAGCGTCGGTGGCTCAACCGGTAACGACTCGATCCTTCTAACCAGAGGTACCGGGTGCAAATCTGGACGGCCAATGTACCCATGAGCTTTTCAAAAACTTACGTACATAATACTTACCGATTGCTTTAACGGTGAAAGAAAACATCGTGAGGAAACCTGCACACGCCTGCGAAGAAACGGAACTAATAATTCGTTTAAATTGTAAACACCGTCCTTTCAAAAATTATCCCATTACCTGTTCTTAGTTCTCTCGCTAACAAACCACTATACAACAACTATATAACTGACTAATAATAAAACGAAAATAAAATTTTATCGTAGTTAATTTTCCAAGCCGTCAGGAATGTGATCGCGCCCAAAGTGGTGCAAACTGGCCTGTCAACAAAGTGATGTAAGACCACGGCGAAAGATCAAAAATAATTTTACGAGGTTTCAGCAGAAGAGTAACTCTACTACCACAGTATTACGAAACGGCTTACAGTAGCGGAACGCCCTTGATGTCGCACGATGCCGCCACGGCGTAGGTACTAGCAGTACTATCGTGTAGCCAGCCTGGCAAACTCGCGGAGTTTGCCTGACTGTGCCCCACAAGTACCCTTCCGTTGCAGTGCGTAAATGCATTCGTTACACTACTGTAAGCCGCTATATTGTAATACTGTGCTACTACTTTAGGGCCGTTCCATGATAACCGCTGAGTCATATTATTTCACTACACTATTTATTTCACTATTTTAGTACACTAGCTTAATTTTTTTTTGTTTAAAGGTCAAGGGAGAAGATCACTCATGAAATCAAGACAAAATTTAAAGACGCCTCGTTCTCCAAAATCCATCAAGCCGTTTAGGCACAAGCTCGGCAATAGAAACAGACATTAATACACACCCGGAAAGCATTACGCTTCTTCTTGGGCAGTCGGGTATAAAATAATGCCTGAAGAATTCTCAAACAATTATGAAGTTTAATTTTAGACAAACGTTACTATAGTTATGTGGCACGACGGCACACCCTGGATACTTCAAACAACGGGCGAGAAATGACATTTCAAAAATCGAATAACGGAACAAGCAAAAATAACGGCGAAATCCTATACGTTCAACAACCAAACTGTAACCAATCTGCATCAATCTGGGTAACAAGGGGGTGAGGTTGCAATCTAGAGAGCGGCAGGGAGTGTCCATACTGTATTTTAGTACTAATATATATACTATGACAACCGATGGGAGTAGATAAGGTAGGGCGTGGGTAAGTAACTCCGTATGTCCACACAATCGAATTTAATGTAGAAATAGAAGACGTAGAAATATAAGACCTAAAAAAGTACACAAGAATTAGTACCGCTCCGTAGCTCAGAGGCAAAGTTCACTGGCTTTACACAGGAGGTCGCGGGTTCGATTCCCGGTGGGGTCAATTGTAAGACTCGGTTTGGTTGGTGGTAGGACATTTTCTAAGCCCGCCTGGCTAGCTACCACCATCTTATCTAAGTCTTACTGCTAAATATCAATGTTGATATCATTGGTATGTTCCGGCATGAAGATAAGATAGCCAGTTTCCCCATTGCGTTGGGGAATCTTGGTAAGCCCGCTTCCATCTTTGGCAACATCGTCACTTACCACCAGGTGAGATGTTGTCAAGGGTTTACCAATTGTGAATAAAAAAAATATAGTAAAGTATTCCACACGTTAAATTATTATCACACCAACTAATCACAGAAAACATAATTATAGCCTTTTCGAGACTGAGTGAGGATAAAAAGTAATTTGTGGGGCAGTGTATAAGATTCTACAATAAAACTCCAGAAAATGTAACTAGTTTGTCAGAGAATAAATTCAAGACTCATGTCAAAAAATGCTTGTGCTCTAGAGGGTATTATAAAATAATAGATTATGTAAATGACAAAGATATATATGTCGATTCTATTACAAATAACAATATCTGAGACTATAATCTGAATCATTACATTATGCAATAGACAATAAGTTTTGTTTTGACTATTTAAAAGTGTGTGTAAACACCTATTTAAAATAAATTATTTTGATTTTATTTGATTTAATATCTAAACCGAAATGGGTCTTTATGAGAGTATCAGTTTAAAATAGTTATGTTACGTATACATTCCCGAGGAATCTTAACTGTACCACACCCCGGACGCTTCATACAACGGGCAAGAAAACAAATGACGGAACAAATGAAATCATGGCGAAATTCTATACGTTTGTGAACCAAACATAAACCAATCTGTATCAACCTGGGAGACGAGGGGGTGAGGTTGGAATCTAGAGAGCGGCAGGGAGGGTCCATACTGTATGTTAGTACTAATATGTATACTTTGACTGTATTAAGTCTAAGTTTGGTAGCGAAAAATATTTAAGGATAGGAAATAATTCGGATTTGAAGCAAAATGTGACACATAGGCATAGTTTGTTATGTGCCAGCGCATGAAAAGAATAAATAACAGCAACGCGTTGCAGTTATCACTATATTTTATAATAGATTTTGCTATCGGCTTCGCTCGCGTAAACATAGTTTCTATGACTGTCTTCAAAGGTTGCGCAGTGCGCGAACCGTAATCGGCTCGCGAGCTTGGAAATAAGTAGCCTATATGTTAATTCAGGTCCTAATCTGTCTACCTATCAAATTTCGGCCAGATATGTTTAGTAGTTTTTGCGTGAAAGAGTAACAAACATACATACATCCATACATACAAACTTTCGCGTTTATAATATTAGTAGGATGGGATCAAGACAAAATTCAAAGACACCTAGCACTCTAAAATCCATCAAGCTCAGCAACAGAAAAAGACATCAACGCGAGCGACAGAAATATACCATTTTAGGGTTCCGTACCTCCAACGGGTGACCAACGGGACCCTCCCTATTACTAAGGCTCCGCTGTCCATCTGTCCATCCATCAGCGGGCTGTTTTTCATGAACCGTAATAGGTAGACAGTTTAAATTTTCACGGAATAAGTATTCCATTTGCCGCTATTACAAAAATTGAAAAAAATAAAAAGATAAGCGTTTCTTCATGCAATTTTTTTTGTAGATCTTTAGAAGTATTTTTGATTTAGCATTATCGTAAAAACGGTAAAAGCGTGAAACTTGGTGTGTTTATAATAAGTACTAATGTAAAACAACCAATAATAAAAACTGGCCAAGTGTGAGTCGTACTCTTACTGAGGAGTCCGAACTAAATGACAAAAAAACATATCTCTGTCGCTCGCATTGATGTCTATTGTTAATGGGAATAGGTATTATTGTCATCATAGTATGTAGTTGTGTGTAGAGGTTAAGAGATACAGAATCTTCTTTCAGACTTTTGAAAGGAGATTTTTAAAAGAAACAGGTATATTATATTTGTGAAGAGAGGAGATAAAATACCACGGCGGTGGCCTGTATCAAAGGGAGACACATTGATGACGCATGAAGAGCATAGTCACAATAAGGAATAGGTCAGATAGGATAAGGAAAGGTTTGATACTTACCTTATTATTCCAAGCTTTAAAATAATCCATTTAAGGGGTATATTAAAAAAAGCGAACACGTGCATATGTGCGTCGGTGGCTCAACCGGTAACGACTCGGTCCTCCTAACCGGAGGTGCCGGGTTGAAATCCGGAGGGTCAATGTACCAATGAGTTTTTTGAAACTTACATATACTCACCGATTGCTTTAACGGTGAAGGAAAACATCGTGAGGAAACCTGCACACGCCTGCGAAGAAACTCTAAAGTTGTGTGTGAAGTCGACCAACCCGCACTGGGCCCGCGTGGTCGACTAAGGCCCGATCGCCGTATTTCAGGGTGGGCTCGAGCCCCTCGTTGGGGACGTATATAAGCTGATATGATGACGTTCCCAAGTTTTAGCTCGTCAAAGTTGTTGAATAGTATTCCTGACTCCTAGGCTTTCTGAAGTGTTGTACTCTGGAATCACCCTATTCGATGCCCAAAATGCACTTGGCCAATTAGTAATCTGTGACTTGGCCGATTTCTATATTTGTGATGCCTACCTGCGCCATCTGTTGAAGACCAATACAATGAAGCTCAATTACGCAGAACATAGAGCCAAGATCTGAAAAATCATCCATTTATAATTTTAGTTCAGCCATTCAAAGCCAGATGTCGTATATAAGCTTATCATTTTTAAATCTGTTAATATTTGAATTAAAGTAAAAAAAATAGCGCTATGTCTTTCATTTATGTCAAATATAAAACTTACTAACGGTTACTAATGACGATGTTAACATCTGATTCTTATCTCAGTGCAATAAAGTTGAAAATAAATGTAAATTTTCATCTGGCAATCGTAAATAAAGATGTTTTTGCTGTCGTATTCTTCTTCTCTATTTTCCAGCCGAAGCCAAAATTAAATGTTAACAAGCAGTAGAATACACAGTGCCAAGGTGACGGAATGTAATTCTGGCGGTTCTACAATGAGCTCATTTAATATTTATTTGTAACTAGCTTTTTCTCGCGGCTTCGCCGGCTGGACATCTTTTCTATGAGGGTGTGTGGTTCGAGCGTGGACATTAGTTGTCTCCAGGTCCTTCGAAAACTTCGTTGGGATATGATAATTAGAGCCTACATCACTTACCTCAACTATCTCTGTGCAAAAAGTCACGTATATCAATAGGGTTCGTTGCGGCGTTAAAGAAACAAAAACATTTTTTTTTTAAATTCCTACACTTGAATGTGGCGGACAATGCATTTTCCTCGGGTTAAAACGTAAAAAAGCTTAAGTCACCTGAGCCTTGTCATCTATATCTGTGGAATAAAAATACGTTGATGAAAACTGCAATATAATGAATGAGCAATAAAAGACGTGAATAAAGAACAAAAAAAAACAAATAAACAAACACACATTTACATTTATAATATTAGTAAGGATTGCATTACAGTATAATCATTGTTCAAATTCTGTTGAATTACACGTAACACGTACTTATAGGCGAAAGAAGGGTATTGGGAGCCATGGTGCGATTATAAAAGTAGCCATCTCCGTTAATTACTTAAGTGCCTCACAGACATGTTCGTCAACCATCGATAAAGTTTTCCCTCATGCGTTTAAACTTAGTTTTGTCCAACGTTTAGTTATAGTATGGAAAATATTCCGTTTGTATGTATAAATGTTTGTTCGACGATAACTCGACTTATCGTTGATCAGAACGTCGCGAAAGGTAGGCGAATTAATGAGAAAAAACCGGTTGTCTGTAAAGTCGGTTTATAGACGATGATTTTCCCCAAGTCCCCGTCCAAGTTCTCGTCCAAGTCTCCGAATAAGTACCCGACCAACACCCCGTCCAAGTCCCAGAACAAGTCCCCGTCCAAGTCCCGTCCCAGTACCCGTCAAAGTACACGTCCAAGTACCCGTCTTAGTCCCCGTCCAAATCCAAGTCCAAGTACAAGCACAGAATAAAATGTAGCATAAATAAAGTCGCTTGTTGACATCACACTTTTTCGTGTATGCAGCCCGTGTTTATCGATTCATAAGACGTTATCACGTCAAAAATATTTTTCAAGTTCGAACATGAGCCAAATCGGTCCCAGGGTTGCCGAGATGTAGAGGGTTTTAAAACTTGTAAATGTTGAAAACAAGGTTTCTCTAAACACCCCTAGATAGCGCTGCACGAATCCTAAATATTCAGGGACTAATCACCATGTTACTTAACTGTCTGTGTTATTTGAATTGTAATTAATTGAATGTTGATAATTTTTTTATTACTTGCTATTATTTTTACAATTTCTGATTAGGTGGTTGGCGTGTCATGAGAGCCCATAAGCCTACAATCTATTTTCTGTTAATAAGGCTATTTAAATTTAGAAAAATACTTTCGATGTATTTCGTTCATCTAAATTTACGTCACAGATTTGCAAAGTGAACTTTTCGAGAGTGATGGTAAATTAATGGCTTTCATTTCCGTAACTGTGGAATAATGGGAGTGATTGACTTTTTAGAAAAAGTTTAAATTTTTCCCAAACGCGGTAATGTATTTAATTATCCTGTGATCATTATTGGATTGAAATAAATAAAAAAAAATATTTTTATTTTTTTATTAATTGAAACGATAATAATTTCAAATAATAATATCCAGTGGAAAATAGTTTAATAGAAGCCTACTTAGGAAAACTGATAATAAATGTAATATTCTCAGGCTTCCTAAGTAGGCTTCCATTAAACTACTTTCTACTGGGCCCGGTCAATTATTGTAATCACTAGTTATTTTCTTACACGCAATAAACCTAAAAATTAATTAGGTATGTGGTAAACAAGAAGGTGATTTAAACTCACTCAAATTTTGAAATAGCTATATTACTGAACCAAAGAAAACGCGCATATCAACTGTATCTCAATATTGTTGTTTTAGTAAAAGTTTACTAAATATTTTCTGATGAGTGCCAAAAAAAATTCCAGAAATAAATCAGGCTGGCTTTGATTTGCTTCCACTGTAGAACAAACCAGTAAGACGTTATGGCGCGCTAAACTCTCATTTAAAATAGTTCTACATTTGAACTTGACAACTGACATTGTCGAATTTTGTTTTAGTCGCCCGTCGGTTCCATTTATCTGTGATAGCGTTCGATGTTTAAAAGTATTTGTTTGTTAAACGACAAAATAAACAAACAAAAGTTTCTGTGACAATAACAGCCAGTGCAAAAAAAAGGAGTGAAATTTCCAAAGAAAAAGGATTCAATCTAAAACTTGTTTGGTGATATCGGTAAAAGTTTTCTTCGATAAACGTTCAGTGGGCTTCCAGCTGACTTTTGTGCTATGCAGTGTTCGTGATTGTATCTTTTGTGTCGTAAAACTCAAATCATGGCCCAAACGGCGCCAAAAGATGACATTTACAATAAGGAATATAAAAGATTGCGGAGACTCACAAAAGATTTGGCCATCCGGCAAGTTTCGGTACTTTTAAAAGAACTTTTTTGCTGTCCTCGTTTTAGTAACAAAGTGTTCTAAAAAATTAAGACATAAGACATTTATTGATTCCATAACAACAATTAAAAAGCTGTTTAATTTTTTTTTCAGTCTGAATATGGCCTTACGGAGGAGCAAGTTGCAGGTACGTGTTGCAAGTATTTCTTTTTACCTTCAAGTGTTAACATCAGTGTTAACAACATTGATGTGTTCCGGCTTGAAGATAAGATAGCCAGTTCTCCATTGTGTTGGAGAATCTTGGTAAGCCGGCTTCCATCTTCGGCATCATCGTCACTTACCATCAGGTGAGATTATGCCAAGGGCTTACCAATTGTGAATAAAAAAAAAAAGTGACGAATGAGCAAGTAGAAGGATAACCTTCTTTAGGTGATCGTCAGAGAAAGCGACGACGAGATAATGAAACCGCACTCTATATTATAGTCACTAAAAAGTGTTCTAGGTAAAATGTGTGTGAATGTGTATATGTGTGTATGCCAGTATTCTTGATTTGCAAAGTAACTGTTGGACCTATTTGGATTAAATTTGCACATTGATATTTAATAGTTATTTGTTATACAAGAGTGGAAAGTTGCTTTTTAACCGCGTGCTTAATTTTGGTGACCGAGCAAGCGAAAGAGTCTAAATTTGAACACATCCGGCTTTAGATCACCGACTTCCATCATCATATCAGCTCATATACGTCCCCACCGAGGGGCTCGAGCCTACCATGAATTAGGGTGATCAGGCCTTAATCGACCACGCAGGCCCAGTGCGGGTTGGTCGACTTCATACACCACCTGCGAGTTTCTTCGCAGGCGTGTGCAGGTTTCCTCACGATGTTTTCCTTTACCGTGAGAGCGTCGCATAAACGTACATATGAAATCTAAATTCGAAATCACATTGGTACGTGGCGGGATTCGAACCACGACCTCCCACAGGAGGCGGCGGCCATAGCCGTTACGCCACCGACGCTCATATTATGTGTATATGCTCATATGACTTAATATGTGTACCAAATTTCAACTATATCGGTACAGACAGACAGACCCACGACGGACCTACAATAATTTTGTTTTTACCTTTTATGGTGCGAAACCCTAAAAATCGTATATTTCTGGTAATATTGAAAGTCTACACTCATATCATATCAGCTCATATAAGTCCCCACCGAGGGGCTCGAGCCTACCCTGAATCAGGGCGATTAGGCCTTAGTTGACCACGCGGGCCCAGTGCGGGTTGGTCGACTTCACACACAACCTTCGAGTTTCTTCGCAGGCGTGTGCAGGTTTCCTCACGATGTTTTCCTTCACCGTTAAAGCAATCGGTAATTATATGTACGTAATTTTTTGAAAAACTCATTGGTACATTGGCCGTCCAGATTTGAACCCGGTACCTCTGGTTAGATGGACCGAGTCGTTACCGGTTGAGCCACCGACGCTTCAATTTTATATTTTATTTTACGAACAAATAGTTTATTCCTAGATTTTATTGTATGTACACTAATTGTAATTACCAATTGTTTGATTTTAAGTGGCAATGCGGGGCACATCGCTCGTAACAGATGGCTATTCGGGCAGTAAAGTTCTTGAGTGGCGACCGCGCACCGAAAAACGTAGCGTAGCAGGTCTCCCACTCGGTAGACCGATGACCTGGCGAAGGTCGCGGGAAGCCGCTGGATGCGGGCAGCGCAGAACCGGTCGTCATGGAAATCCTTTGGGGAGGCCTATGTCCAGCAATGGACGTCCTACGGCTGATATGATGATTGTACACTAAACACCTTGGCGCACATACCACGTACCTACACATGATTGTCGTAAAAAAAAATGATTTCTTTTTTCTGTCATGTACATTTATGGGTCGTCTTTTATTGCACTTCTGATGTAGGCAGATAGTATTGACAACAGATAGTTTGTACCCGACTGCCCAAAAAGAAGAGTAATGATTTCTGGTGTATGTATGCATACCTACGTATGTACGGCTGAGCTTGTAACCTCAACGGCTTGATGGATTTTGGAGTACGAGATGTCGTTAGATTCGTCTTTGTCCCGAGAGTGACTTAGGATACATTTTGATCCTACTTCCCAAAAAAGAAGGGTGTTGTTTTTCTTATGTATGTATGCATGTACGTATGTACGGCTGAGCTTATAGCCTCAACGGCTTGATGGATTTTGGAGTGCGAGATGTCGTCAGATTCGTCTTGATCCCGAAAGTGACTTAGGATACATTTTAATCCTACTTCCAAAAAAAGATAAGTATAGTTTTTCTTATGTATGTATGCATGTACGTATGTACGGCTGAGCTTGTAGCCTCAACGGCTTGATGGATTTTGGAGTGCGAGATGTCGTCAGATTCGTCTTGATCCCGAAAGTGACTTAGGATACATTTTAATCCTACTTCCAAAAAAAGATAAGTATAGTTTTTCTTATGTATGTATGCATGTACGTATGTACGGCTGAGCTTATAGCCTCAACGGCTTGATGGATTTTGGAGTGCGAGATGTCGTTAGATTCGTCTTGATCCCGAAAGTGACTTAGGATACATTTTAATCCTACTTCCAAAAAAAGATGGGTGTAGTTTTTTTTATGTATGTATGCATGTACGTATGTACGGCTGAGCTTGTAGCCTCAACGGCTTGATGGATTTTGGAGTGCGAGATGTCGTTAGATTCGTCTTGATCCCGAAAGTGACTTAGGATACATTTTGATCCTACTTCCCAAAAAAAGAAGGGTGTTGTTTTTCTTATGTATGTTTTCGTTAGATTCGTCTGGATCCCGAAAGTGACTTAGGATACATTTTAACCCGACCTCTCAAAAAAAGGGGAAATGTGTTAATGCCGTCGGGGTTCTTTTTTTTAGTTAGTTAGGTTATATTACAACATGTGTAACTTTTTGTTGATACTGACATTAATTTTGATGGTTGTAAGAAAATAAAACTATTTCATTTCTCTTTGCAGAGTTCAAAGAAGCCTTCATGCTGTTTGATAAGGATGAAGATGGGACCATTACGATGGCGGAACTTGGGGTCGTGATGCGCTCCTTAGGACAACGACCTTCAGGTAACTCTTACTCAGCTCATAAACGTCCCCACCGAGGGGCTTGAGCCTACCCTGAATTAGGGCGATCGGGCCTTAGTTGTCCACGCGGAACCATTGCGGGTTGGTTGACTTCGACAACCTTTGAGTTTCTTCGCAGGAGTGTGCAGGTTTCTTCACGATGTCGGATAAACGTACATTATGAAATCGAAATCTATCTATAGTAGAATGTTAAAAAAAAAATATATACGGCCCGGTAACTAGGGGTTGTACACATCATAATAAACAACTTCCCCCCAAGGAACGCAGTCAATTATCAAAAAAAAGTAAGTGTGTGGTTTTATGAAACCACGGTAAAAGTGAAACTTTACAGAGGACGAAACGATCATGGCTGCTCTCGCTACGGTACAGAGGACGAAACGATCATGGCTGCTCTCGCTACGGTACAGAGAACGAAACGATCATACCGTCAGACGAAAGCGACCGTCACGCGACATGCAACACACAGACGAAAAAAATTAGAAGATGTAAAAAAAAATTGGAACCTTCATACAAAAATGCACAAGATTGGTCGATCAGCTAATCGATTTGTATGAAGAGTTAATTTTTTTCGGGATTTTAGCAAATTCATGAAACAAAAGTTGTTCAGTATGATAAGTAGAAGCCAATTAACGAAATATACACCAATTTTTTCACACCTTGATATAAAAAAATCAATTGCAGTTTGTTACTCACGCACGCATAAACTCGAAAATGGCTCGAACGATATTTTTTTTGTTCTTGTAAGTATTCATAATTTTCAGGACATGATTGTATATAGGGTGACTTTTAATTAGTTCTAGATAACAAAAGCATATGCATGTACTCGTGATTACAAACGATTTTCCCAAAGAAACTATATGTTAATACAGAAAAAAAATTTTGGTCCTCGGTACATAACAAGTTATCAAATCGGCAAAAGTGTATAAAGCACCAAAATTTTTTTTTCATATTTGACATATAATTTCTTTGGGAAAGTTGTTTGTAATCACGAGTAAATTCATATCCTTTGCTATCAAGAACTAATTAAAAGTCACTCTATATATACAGGGTGTAACAAAATTGGAGTAGGTTCTGTTATTTGGCGGTTCTACTCGTCATACTGAACAACTTTCATCAAGTAACCCATAAAAAAAATTTGGACCCTCCATACTAAAATGCACAAAATCGGTCGTACAGCTGATCAATTTGTATGAAGAGTAAAAAAAAAAAGTTTTCAGCAAAGTCGTAGAACAAAAGTTGTCCAGTATGATGAGTAGAAGCCTCAGTTAACGGGACCTACACCAATTTTGTTACAACCTGTATATACAAACATGAACGCAACAAAAAAAATACCCGCAAGCCATGGCACTCTAGTAGAAGATAAAATAATGTCAAAGTTATTTCCACTGTCATTCATCATATTATCAGCTGAAAGACTTCCAGTGCTCGAACGAACACAGGCCGCCCCAAAGATTTCCATTATCCTCCTCTACCCAGCTCCAGCTGGTCCAGAGGCTGCAAATTTGTCTCAGTTGAGTGGAAGGCCTTCCTACACTAAGTCTTCCGTTACGTGGTCACCACTCGAGAAATTTACTGTCTCAACAGCCTCCGTCCTACCAGCTATATGCCCTGCCGATGCCCCTTGAGTTAAGTGATTCTGTAAGCCATGTCGGTTACTTTGGTTCTTCTACGGATCTCCACATTTCTGATTAGAACACATAGGAAACCTCCGAGAGTTATTTTGCCTTTAAGGTATCCTTGAGCCTTCTAGTGAGCAACAATGTCTAAGCTCTCATCACTTACAACTCACGACCTTGATGGTCTGGAGACTAGACCTTAAGGCGGTAATATTACAGATTTTCGTTATTTTTGACGTCAATTACTCCTAAACGATATAAAACCCAATGTTGAAAAAATACCCTTATTGTTGATGATGTTCCATAAAGTCAAAGGCTATTAATATATTAGAAACACGATTAAGCAGTTTTGGCTCGATAGAAAAAAAAAACTAAAAAAAATAGTCTACATCGTTACGTTTAACTCTAGTTATGACTAGATGTTTCATTCATTCATATAAGCTCATGTACGTCTCCACCGAGCCTACCCTGAATTACGGCGATCGGGCCTTAGTCGACTACGCGGGCCCAGTGCGGGTTGGTCGACTTCACACACAACTTTCGAGTTTCTCCGCAGGCGTGTGCAGGTTTCCTAACGTTGTTTCCCTTCACCATAAAAGCGTCGGATAAACGTACATATGAAATCTAAATCTTCCAGTCAACCTTAGAATTAATGCATGCTACGTAGTGATCAAGTAGGTATACAGTAAAATCTCCTTGGTGAAAAACAAAGCTCGCTGGCTCAGTGTTATCGACAGCTGCGTCTTGGCAGCTCGTTTTCCGCCCAATGATACAAATTGCCGGCATTTTAGAGCGGAGGGCCCTTGCCAAATGCTCAGCTTCACCTAATGCTATTTTAATAACAATTCTATAAATATCAGAGATAACGACTCACTGCGAAACTAATTAATATGCAAAGGAATTTGAATTATGAACTGGCGATAAATTTGAATTGGATAATTATCCATATATTTACCATCCATATTATAAAAACATAAGTTTGTGAGGGTGTATGTTTGTTTTTTTTCACGCAAAAACTACTGAACGGATCTGGCTGAAATTTGGTCGAAAGGTCATAGTAACGTTGTCCACGCGGGTGAAGCCGCGGGAAACAGCTAGTCTTAAATAATTCTCAATATTCACAATTGGTTATGCGTGTATGTCGTTTTGCGGGGTCAAAATGCTTGGAAAAACCAAAATGTGTCATTATGCGTGGAATAAATAGTAAAAATCTTAAAATTCTATGGTCACTTGGCGTTGAAAGAAGCAATAATTTTCGAAAAACGTAAAGCTTTTAGATACAAAGCTTTTATTTGAAAAAAGTTTTTAAATGCTTGAAAAGTCATATATACTTAAACGAATATAAAAAAAACGGTTCCAAATTCAAAAAAGTGAAAACAGTAAAGTCTATTTTTTGAAAATGGTCAAATATGTAAACAAAACATTTTATCATTGATAAAGTTTTATCTTAATCACATTACATTTTGGACATCGAGCATGATCTTACGAGAATTTCATTTATATTTCACCGTGTGTATTTCATTTAAAAATGAAATACCAACTGAACAAAAGGTTTATTTTTGAAAACACATTGTTTACATATTTGGCTTTTTCTTTACAAATAGACTATAATATTTCCTACGATTCTTTAAAAAAAGATGATTCTAGGACCTTGTTTACACTTCCAAATTTCATCATCAGATCAACATTAAAATACCAATAGGATCTATTGTCTGTCACCTGGAATACGGATCCATTTCAAATTTCAGCTCAATCGGACTCCTGGACGTCGCTTGAAATTGATCGCAAGATTTTAACTAAACAAACATACTTACATGCAAGTCGATAAAAAGCTTTTAAAATAAAATAAAATATTCAAAAGTAGAAAAAAAAAGGATTCACAACTCCCATTTCATAGGCCCCGACGAGATTCGAACTCGTGATCTCCTGTTTACTAGACAGGCGCTTTAACCAACTAAGCCACGGCGCCGATGTTACGATTGGCGAAATTCCACATACGTTTCTACGAGTGAATATCTTGAAATAATTAGTTAAATGTCGGTGATTATTTTTGTTGACTTTTGATACCTACTTGAGATTGTTTCTTTGATAAAAGTACCTACATATCCAATGATTTATAGAGCTATCTTATCTGGCTAAAATATTGTTGGCTGCAGAGATATGCTAATATAGTTGCCTGTATAAATAATCGATGGGTTAATCAGTGAGTAAGTAAGACATGTAAAAAGGTACCGTATTTGAAAGAATTTGGAATGAATAGCGATTTGTCAAATGAAAAGTTGATCTTTCATTAATATTTAATTCAGTACGTAATCTGTACAATTTTAAGAAAACAGTGACTGACTGATCTATTAACGCACAGTTCAAACCACTGCTGGACGTTTAGTGGACGGATCGGGCCGAAATTTGACATGCAGAATGCAGATAGCAATTGAGTTTATGACGTAGGCATCCGCTAAGGATTGCGGGAAATTCCCACGAGAACGGCAAAAAACGGGATTTACGCGGACGAAAAAAGAAGCTATCCTTACTCTACTTATTATGAATATGAAAATGTGTTCGTTTGTTTTTTTACCTTTTCACGCTTCAACGCCTTGACCAATTTTGATGAAATTTGGCCTGTGTCACGGGGAAGGGCATATGCTACTTTTTATTCCGTGAAAATAGCATAGTCCGATGCAGTACCTGAGAGAACAAAAAAAATACTCTTTTTTGGTTAATTTCTTTAACATTGCAACGGAATTATGGATTGTTGTGATTTTTTACACAGAGATGTTTAAGGGGATGTGAAATGACATAATTTACTAATTAGCATATCCTGACATACTTAGTTTCCGAGGGATCTAGGGAAAACTCATTTCCACGCTCGCGCACGTCGGCGTCGCAACGGAGCGACGAAATTAAGTGTTTTTTTGTATAGAATGGGTTGAGGGGTTGGGAGACATAGACTGCTAATCAGAATAGCCCGATCTGGGATAGGGACCTGGAGAAAACGCATGTCCACGCTCTCGAGCCGCTTGCGGCTTGCGCACCACTGACCCTCAAAGAGAGTCATAAAACGATGTCCACGCGGGCGAAGCCGGGGGCAAAAGCTAGTCAATAAATGAAATCGTTTTATGAGGAGATTATATTGTAAAATAATTTGGTAGGTACGCGTGCAGCCAGCCACACCACAGATGAGATACTAGTTACTTCGGCCACACTTCTGAGGTAACACTTTGACCTCGAGCTGGCCTCTCGCTTTGTGTGAAGTTTTCTTTCCGTGGAATAAGTACCTGTTAAGTTAATGCCATTGTGTGTTTTTCCACTAACCGGCAACGGCACCGGTCCGGCTGCCGGGGAAGCAAAAAATGTATGAAATTTATGAAGCGTCTTTCCACTAACCGGCAACGGCACCGGTCCGGCTGCCGGGGAAGCAAAAATGTATGAAACTTATGGAGCGTCTTTCCACTAATCGGCAACGGCACCGTTCCGGCTGCCGGGGAAGCAAAAATGCATGAAATTTATGGAGCGTCTTTCCACTAACCGGCAACGGCACCGGTCCGGCTGCCGGGGAAGCAAAAATGCATGAAATTTATGGAGCGTCTTTCCACTAACCGGCAACGGCACCGTTCCGGCTGCCGGGGAAGCAAAAATGTATGAAATTTATGGAGCGTCTTTCCACTAACCGGCAACGGCACCGGTCCGGCTGCCGGGGAAGCAAATATGTATGAAACTTATGGAGCGTCTTTCCACTAACAGGCAACGGCACCAGTCCGGCTGCCGGGGAAGCAAAAATGTATGAAACTTATGGAGCGTCTTTCCACTAACCGGCAACGGCGACAGTTTTTTAACGATAACGGAAATGAATAAACTTAGGTTAAGAGGATAAATTGCAACCCTCTGATGTTGAAAATGTCGGTCTGCCTGCGCAAAGTGGTTGCTTTATGTAACTACTCGTACTTATAGCGCTTGAAAAACTAGTTATCGAGACCAAAAAAAAAAAACGATAAGGGAAATGGCTGAGTAAGATATAAAATGAAAGTACTAGTAAAAACTGACTAAATATTCGGTTCCGTTATGGAGCAACGCCTGTCAGTAGTAGGAATAGAGAGAGTATTCTTGACCAGGATCCCCTCCCCCCCCCTGCCGGAACCCAAATTCATATCTCGGACCGACCGACATATTTAAAATCATAGTGTTGCCATTATTCCTCTTAACCTGAGTTTATCCATTTCTATATCCGATTTGTCATGACCTCCTAGTCTAAATGGAAAAAGGAAACCCCGGTACCGGGCCGGTGCCGTGTCGGACAATGGAAAAACACCACAAAATTTCGACTTATTAGCACGAATTATACAGGTGTAGGTGCAACAAATTTGGAATAGGAGCCGTTTTCTAGGGATAGTTCTTAACAAAACAAATTTTCTCACAAGACCCATAGAAAGTTCGCAGAAAAAATTTTAAACTCATACAATCAATCAGCTGATTGACTAATTTTGAGCATTTTTGTATGGGGCGTCGAAAATTTATTTTGAGAAATGACTATCGGTTCCTTAGAGATAGTTGTTCAGTATGATGTGTTAAAGCCCCAGTTGACGGGTCCTACACCAATTTGGTTGCACCCTATACAGGTATAGGTATCTGAGCCTATTGCATAATTTATGATGATTAAAATGATGATGATAATGATCATCATCATCATCATTTTCATTCAGAAGCCCCAGTGGACGGGTCCTACACCAATTTGGTTGCACCCTGTATAGGTATTAGGTATCTGAACCTATTGCATAATTTAAAATGATGAAAATGATGATGATGATGATCATGTATCGGGCGGGTCCTACACCAATTTGGTTGCACCCTGTAAGGGTATTAGGTATCTGAGCCTATTGCATAATTTATGGTGATGAAAATGATTATGAGGATGATGATTATCATGATCATCATCATTATCATCATTTCCATTCAGAAGCCCCAGTTGACGGGTCGTACACCAATTGTTGCACCCTGTATAGGTATTAGGTAGCTGATCCTACTGCTTCATTTATGATGATGATGATGATGATCATCATCTTCATCATAATTTTCATTCAGAAGCCCCAGTTGACGGGTCCTACACCAATTTGGTTGCATCCTGTATAGGTGCTGTATAGGTGTATACTGGTAGCTGAGCCTACTGCATAATTTATAAGTAGACCGTAGCGGAAAAAATATTATCATCATCATTATCATTATCATCATTTCCATTCAGAAGCCCCAGTTGACGGGTCCTACACCAATTTGGTTGCATCCTGTATAGGTGCTGTACAGGTGTACTGGTAGCTGAGCCTACTGCATAATTTATAAGTAGACCGTAGCGGAAAAAATATTTGTGTGATACAGAATGAATAAGTGAACAGCTACAGCACATCGGTAGACGTTTCAATTTGTGGCCTACGATAAATGGGATTTCATGAAACATTTACCGAGCACGTAAAACAGTTTTGGAAGAATTCCGCTTATTGCTCACGGGTTTTGTGAATTTATTGTTCATGAATTTATGACACTCGTCGAAAAAAAACGACTGGTTTTAAATTGAAAATTTCTGCTATACTTATTCTATTTTATCATCATCATATCAGCTCATGTACGTCCCCACCGAGGGGCTCGAGACTATCCTGAGTTAGGGCGATCGAGCCTTAGTCGACCACGCGGGCTCAGTGCAGGTTGGTCGACTTCACACATAACCTTCGAGTTTCTTCGCAGGCGTGTGCAGGTTTCCTCACGATGTTTTTCTGTTTTATTCTATTTATATCAACTTGAAGTGTCGAGAAAAAGAATTCAAATTAAAAAGTAGGTACACTGCTCAATATAGTCTAGGGATGAAATAAGATTTTTCTATACAAAACTTCTGAGCAAGTAATGTTTTTTTAAAGCTTTAAAAAGCAACGTAGGCTAGTTCATGTGTAGAGAAAAATAACTTTCATACGGGCAAGTGCAAAACAAAAATCTCTTATTTATATACATACCCTTTTAGACATAGCTCACAGAATCGCTGAACTGAAGTGGCAGTGGGTAGGGCACATAGCTCGTAGCCTCGGACCCTATTACTAAGACTCCGCTGTACGTCCGTCTGTCTGTCTGTCCGTGTGTCACCAGGCTGGTTCATGAAACCCTGATAGCTTTACAGTTGAAATTTTCACAGATGATGTATGTTTGTTGCCGCTATAACATTAAATACTAAAAGTTAGAAAAAGTGAAAAATGGGGGGGCCTTCATACAAAAAAACGTGTTTTTTTAAACGTGAAGAAACTAGCGTCATCCATCTAGTATGATGGTAAAATGGTACGGAACCCTTTGTACTAGCGCCATCTAGTATGATGGAACGGAACCCTTTGTGTGCGGTTCTGACTCGCACTTGGCCGGTTTTGTATGAATGCATTAGAAATGAAAATTGGGTTCTACTAATTTCATACAATCTTCATTATTCATGTGTTTGTACAAAAACCACTTTAAACGAAATTCATTCTAAACAAACTTCAAATAAAAACTTTTATGAGTTTAATTTTCTATTTTGATTGTTACTATCGGCAATAGATTTACACACTCAGTAAAAATTTAAACTGTCTGCCTATTAAGGTTCATGAAATAAAACCAGGTAACAGACGAACATATAGACGGACAGACGGACGAACAGCGAAGGCCAAGTTATAGGGTCTCGTTGGTCATCCTTTGGGTGTATGGAATCCTTAAAACCATGTTTTGTATAAAAAACTAACTTTGATCGCTGGACAATGTTGAGTAGTTTAATATACATTGTGTTGGGGAATCTTGGTAAGCCCGCTTCCATCGTCGGCATCATCGTCACTTACTATCAGGCGTAATGATCTTCTTCTTAGCGTGTCTATCGCAGACACTACACTGTAGCAGCCCAGAATTTGGTCACGTTAACAGCATTATCAGCCGCTGTCATGAGGTCTTCCTGCGTGCAGATGTAGGGGTACGCAGGGCACGATGTTAAGTGTGTCATCATTTGAACTGCACCGCACAAACAGTTTATATCACAGTCACCCAAAAATCCCCACCTGACCATGTTTTCTTTGCTCCGACCGGTCTGGGTTCGGAGTCTGTTTAAAGACTTCCAAACTGGCCATGGCAAGTCATGTAAAGGGGGAATTCTGATATCGGGATGAAGGGTGTTGATAAGCTTACTTTGTCCTGACAAAGATTACACCTCGCTTTCTTGGATTCTACTGATAAAGGATAGACACACTTTATAAAACTATTTCGGCTTTTCAGCCGTTGTTGCACTGGGTTGTGGCTATGTATAGGGTGCCGTGTGTCAGTATCCATCTTCAATCTTTCAGAGGAGCTAGCCATCGCCCTGCGCACAGCCGGGGGCGCAATACCAGCTAGTGGGTACAGCTAACTGACCGGGGTCGGTTTGAGGCAACCAGTTATGATCCGACAAGTCTCATTTAGAGCTGTATCCACCAGCTTCGCATGGGCAGAGCGACACCATACAGGGCTTGCATATTTGCCTGCAGAAAAGGAAAGCGCTACCCCGGAGGTCCGCAGAACGTGTGGCGTTGCTCCCCATTTAGTGGTAGTGAGGCGCTGCAGCAAGTTATTGCGAGTGTGCACCTTTCTTTTAATCGTTTGGCAGTTCTTATTATACGTAAGCGATCGGTCCAGAAATATGCCAAGATACCTCGGAGTGCTATTATGAACTACAGGCACACCTTGCCACGAGATGTTAAGCTTACGACTTGCTTGACTATTGCGGAGATGGAAAGCGCAAGACTCAGTTTTTGAGAGGTTTGGTTTAAGAGAGTTTTCCTCATAATAATCAAAATATATACTCTAAATAATACTCAAAATATAGGCGAGATAATGCCAAGGGCTTACCAATTGTGAGTAAAAAAAAGTTTTATAAAAACATATTTTTTTGCAATTCCAGAAACCGAGCTTCGAGATATGGTGAAAGAGGTGGATCAAGATGGCAACGGCACCATCGAGTTCAACGAGTTCCTCCAGATGATGTCTAAGAAAATGCGTGGGGCTGATGGAGAAGACGAGCTTAGAGAGGCTTTCAGGTAGGTAGGTCCCAAAGGGAAGGAGACTGTCTTTTTATTATTTTCAAAATTAAACCGCAACTTTATTCGATTCGTCATCCACCAAGTATCTTATTTTGAACTATATAAGAAAAACTGGCCAAGGGTTCCGTACGACCATACTAGATGGTGCTAGTTTCTACACGTTAAAAAAACGTTTTTTGTATGGGGACTTTAACTTTTTCAGATTTTTTGTATTTGTTGTTATAGCAGCAACAGAAATACGTCATCTGTGAAAATTTCTACTGTCTATCTATCACAGTTCATGCAATACAGCATGGTGACAGACGTACAAACAGACAAACGGACAGACAGCGGAGTCTTAGTAATAGGGTCCCGTTTTTACCCTTTGAGTACGGAACCCTAAAAAATCATAAAATAAAAAACAAAAAATGAGAAAGAAGTGACGTCACATCTTGCTATTTAAACATTAAAAAATAGTTTTCGACAGATGACAAAAACTGAAATGAGTAGCGGTCAATTAACAAAACAGAAAAAATAATACTTATTATTTTTACTATTATTCAGATAATTACTGTGTTATGTAATAGAGAATAAACAAACAAAGAAAAAACAGCGTCTTTTTACGTATTGTTCTACCACATTGCACACTGCCATCGTCAACCCGCCTGCCAAGCGTGGTGATTAGGATCCCCCCCTCCTATTTGAGGAATTGGGGGGAGCTATGTCCAACAGTACACGTTTTTTTGGATAATATGCCACATGCCAAAAAAGACACAGCCTACTTGCTAATCCTAACACACCAATTTTGTTACAACCTGTATATATAACTAAACTGTGATTGTATTCTAATCTCACTGTTTCTGTGTGTTTCAGAACTTGACCCTTGACATAAAATAACTGTTACTCGTCCAAAACATAAATTACTGCCCATTCTGTAACAATTTGGTGTTGATTACAGCTCGAAATAATAGTAATAATAATAGTTACAGAACAGTATTAAAAAAGGTGTTTTAAACTCCTCGTAAAGCTGTAAATAGCACTCCATGCTGTAACTTAGCTGTCAATTTGTGAATTCCAGGGTATTCGACAAGAACAACGACGGGTTGATATCGTCAGTGGAGCTGCGTCACGTGATGACGAATCTGGGGGAACGACTCAGCGAGGAGGAGGTGGATGACATGATTCGCGAGGCAGACCTGGATGGTGACGGCATGGTCAACTACGATGGTAACTTCTTTTCTTCTAGCATATTCTTCTTGTATTCGACAAGAACAACAACGGGTTGATATCGTCAGTGGAGCTGCGTCACGTGACGAGTGATGACGAATCTGGGGGAACGATTCAGCGAGGAGGAGGTAGATGACATGATTCGCGAGGCAGACCTGGATCAGGCCTCCGTCACTCCATGTACTTGCGCGCTATAATTACCTACCGCCCGGCCCAGCGTTCTCGGGCCGTTTGCGGACCCAATTCAGTGCGGTTTTCACAAACGAAGCGCACGCACGTAGTTAAATTTAAATCGTTTCGTTCGTTCGTACGCGTACCTACGATGCCGTCTGGTGCCTTACAGCGTTTTAAAAGCTATTTTTATTAAAATAAAATTGTGATAATATGTAAGTCGCAGGCGCGGCGACCTGTCTCAACTTGTCGTGCTGTTAGCGCACACAAACACTTGTGACATAACTATTTAGTAATCTGTGCTTGTGATTCGGTTTATGCGATTTATAACCGAGAATTTAGAAAGGGTAATAAATTAATAAAAAATTATATCAAAATAAAACACATGTAACTCTTAAAGATTTTTTTCATTTTACTTACACACTGACCTCTAAAATTATGTGTTATCTAGATGTATTGCACAATCAGCACCTTTTTAAAAAATATATATATTTTACTAGCTGTTGCCCGCGGCTTCGCCCGCGTAGGGGTTATGAAAAATAGATAAGAACCTATTCTCAGACCTACCCGATATGCACACAAAATTTCATAAAAATCGGTCGAGCCGTTTCGGAGAAGTATGGTTACTAACACTGTGACACGAGAATTATATATATATACTAGCTGTCCCGGCGAACTTCGTACCGCCTTACATTACATTACACTGCCCTGCCCTACCCTACACTACCCTACACTACACTACACTACCCTACCCTACACTACCCTACATACACTACACTACACTACCCTACCCTACACTACTCTACACTACCCTACACTACACTACCCTACCCTACCCTACACTACCCTACCCTACACTACCCTACCCTACCCTATCCTATCTCTCAAGTTGGATCGAACTGCACATGGTGTGCGAATTTTATTATAATCGGTTAAGTGGTTTAGGAGTCCATTGGGGACAAACATTGTGACACGAGATTTATATATATTAAGATATACTAGCTGTCCCGGTGAACTACGTACGGCCTTACATTACACTACACTACCCTACACTACCCTACCCTACCCTACCCTACACTACACTACACTACACTACCCTACCCTACCCTACCCTACATAAGAACCTTCTCCTGACAATAACGAACTCGACAAAAAAAGAATTAGCCAAATCGGTCCAGCCGTTCTCGAGTTATGCGCTTACCAACACATTTTGCGATTCATTTTTATATATTAGATATATAGATAGATAGATAGATAAATGATACAATTTTGAACTACCACCTATAAGTCAAAACATATTCACAGTTCTCAATAACATAGACACAAAAAGTCATGTTAATTTAATTTTATCGAAGAGGCAGCCCTGCGATTGCTGTGGGATCGCGTGGTGTGAAGCAAGCTGACGCGATGGAGTAGGCTATTATAGCAGTAGGTATTGGAAATTTAGTACTGAGTGAAGTATCTGTTACGTAGTAACTAATTAGTAAATAATTAGTAATCTGTGCCTGGATGTCGATGGTATGATCAACTACGATGGTAACTTTTTGTTCTTCTTGTAAATTCTTCTTGTATTCGACAAGAACAACAGTGGGTTAATATCGTCAGTGGAGCTGCGTCACGTGACGAGTGATGACGAATCTGGGGGAAAGACTCAGCGAGGAGGAGGAAGATGACATGATACGCGAGGCAGACCCTCGATGGCGACGGCATGGTCAACTACGATGGTAACTTCTTGTTCTTCTTTTAAATCCTTTGAGTTGAGCCAATATCCGTGCCACTAGAACCGCGTATAGACTGCAAATCTGACAGAATATGTAAGCCTCTCGGTCACTCAGTAACATAAAAACAGTGTGTTAAGTAAAATAGATTACATTTTTGAGAAGAAATGAGACTGAAAAAAGCGTGTTGGACTTCTCATACAAATTTAGGTGACCAGCTGATTTATTTGTAAGAAAAGTCCAAAATTTTTTTGGGAGTTCTGTTGTTCAGTTTTATAAGCAGAAGTAACTATTAACAAATATGCTCTATATTGACTAATAAACTGTTAACTCTGGTTGAAGGTAGTACGCAAAAACTTGACATGTCTAATGTTTTGGGGGGATGTTGTTGTTGCCCCCCTATATGCGCAAAATACCAAATGATTTCGATTGAAGTCCACTAAGAATGAGTCATCATCATCATCATCATATCAGCCGAAGGACGTCCACTGCTGGACATAGGTCCCCCTCAAGGATTTCCACGACGACCGGTTCTGCGCTACCTGCATTCAGCGCCTTCCCGCGACCTTCACCAGGTCATCGGTCCATGACGGAAAGACCTCTGATGACATACGGAACTGAGACATGGTCTATATGGGCTTATTACTATGGACCTCATAAGAAAGCTCAAGGTCATCCAAAGGGCAATGTAGCGTGCTATGCTAGGAGTTTTTTTTTTTAAATTGGTCCTTTATCGAATGTTTTTCAGTTCGACCTCTCATTCACCTTCTGAAATGCGTCCGTTGTTCAACCAAGCCTGTGTGTTGATTTATTTACCTTACCGACCTTTGTTTTTTATTTATTTTCAGAGTTCGTGACAATACTGACATCGAAAAACTAGTATGCAGAGGAAAAGCCCAAGAAGAGATCTCCCCCCTGCCCAGTCACAGTCACCGCTCCCTCGCCCAAGTGTCCTCAGGAGGAGTTATACAAGTTAGGCGGGAAAGAAACTCTTATATAGCCAAAATGGCGAAACTGTTCTTATATAAAAAAATAAATGAAAGTGGTAATTATTGCGCTAAAATAACGTGTTTGTACTCGTTACATTATTTTTATTTAAAATTTTGTTAGATTGTGCTTGCTGGCAGTGTACGAGTATGTATGCATAAGATGTTTCAATGTGTGATTTTTTACTGTACACGAATGTTAGATACAAAAAAATATACCTATATCATGAAATTGTCATCATCACATTACAAGAGTGTAAATGTCAATCATGTACACTCTGTGTCATTTTACCTCATAGAGATCAGATTTTAAATATTGTGTTTTAAATTAGCATCTTTTGATAGTATAGGTACCTGTCTTAATTTTTCAATAAGTGTACTTGTTGAATTTTAACAAGGAACTTAATGTACGCCAATAGACGTCATATTTAGTGTCCCTCAATGTGTAAAAAATACCATAGTTATGGAAAAAACCAATTAAATACGAGAAGAGGGGAGTATACTGATATTTTTATTAAATTTTGCCTTTCAACATAAAGAAAAAATATTTACGGAAAGCAGGGTTCTGCATTAATTAATTTTACCTGTTTAAAATTAAATTTTATTATTTTAATTGTATTCTGAATACTCTACAATAGTAATTAGTTCAATCAATATTTCACTGTAAATACATAAAACATACCTTCTTAGCACTTGATCTTCTAATATAAATTTTGATTTAATAGTAGCGCCTTACGAATTATTAATAGCAATTTTTTTATTAGTATAATAGTTTAGATAATGAAACAAACTCACTAATGATAATATAATACAGAGTTTTAACTTCGTTTTATTCAATAATTAATTTGAAATTGTCTTACTGGAGGGTATAACAAATATTGTATTACTAAATATTTTCAAGAACATTATGTGAAACAATTATCTATAACATCTTTGTATTCCGATGATAAGAGTAAATAGAAAATCATATTACTATCTGTCTGTATGTCTACGAAGTCAGCACTGTATTAATATTCTATGATTATTCTTAATACTGTGACGTAAGTTACCTACCATAATCTAGTAGGTGCCTTAAAATCTTATATTTACATCCTTCAAATAACGGAAAATAATACTTACAGCGTTTATTATAAAATATTTAATCACATTAGCAGCTACATCATTAGATATTACCACACGAGAACCTTTAAGATTTTATATATAAATTAACAAATTCGGTTGTGTCAACTACAGTTATACAAAATAAAATAAGTTGTATAAAAATAAAACTGTTTTCAATAAAAATACAAGTAAAACTCATTGTGTAGGTGAATATGTATATAATATGAAAGTGTTAATTAACGGCACCAAAACGAAAAGAATGGAAAACGAAAGACCTCATAATAATGAATTATCATACAACATAACTTTAAATTTTAACAATAGTTAATGTTATACCACAGATGAGATACTAGTTACTTCGTAAGTAATACTTTAGCTGTATAATAAATTAAAATTGTTGAACGGGCTCAATCAAAACTCACAATGTGACGAAATTTTAATTACTTAAGTACCTATTTTAAATATGAAATACAACCTTACATATTAAAATAATTAGGATGAAACTGAAATACACATAAGTGTATTTTAATTATTGTGTATCATTTCCTTTTCCTTATAATATTATATCTGTTATCTATCATTGACGTGATGCAGCATTGGAATAAAAATATTATTGGAAGTCTTCCATTTGGAAAAGGTTGACTGAAAAACATACGAGCCAAAACTCTGCGTTCATTGTGTATTGATAATTGGGAATCAAAATTAATAGACGTACCTACTCCAAACTCTAGTTAAATATTTGCGAGGGATAACCTAGCTTCTCTAACAATTATTAAGTGTTTAGCAAAAAGTGTGTAAGTATTAGAAGAAATGAAATAACATAATCAGTAACTTTATTATGTTATAACAGTAATTGATGTTTAATGTGTGTCAGCTGGTTTTAATTTCCTCGGAGAATGTGTAGTTGCCATCTTATGCGAAAATCATTTAAAAATAAAAATTATGATCATAATTATCATTATCAAAATTATCTACCTGCACCATAACAGCACTTATTTTAAATTAAGTTCTTTTGCGCTACCTACTATTGATTAATTCACTTTTAATAATGTTTTCCTATATTGTATAGACAATATTTACTGAAATTGTAAATCACGATCCTTGAAAATAATAACAAATTTGTTTGGGCTTCCTACTTCTTTCATCTAAAATACAGATAATTATAGTTTTTAATTACGATAAAGGACAATAAAAAGATTGTACAACAAATATAATTTTATGTCAATTTGTAAGTAAATTATTCTTTAAAACTTTTATTTAATTAACATCTTAAACTTATCATATCACATGCAATAAAATTTTATATTGTGACCACATTGTGACCATAAATAAAAAAAAAGAAATATCAATTATTAACAAAGCAGAAAATAAATATATTTACCTACAAAATTATATTTATGTACGGTTTAATACTATTTTTTATATTATTTGCCTTTTTTAAATGAAAACAGAAGAATTTTAAATGGGTAAGTATAATTCACATTAAAAAAAAAATTTGGAATTTCAAATAAGCAAGTAAACGTTGTCGTAATAACAATAATGTTATTACGGAATAGAGTTAGGATTTTGTAATGCCATAAATATAACTAGGTATCATTTGTCATAAATATCTTGGTGTAGAAGAGTCTTCTTTAATTACCTAAGCTACGTTATCTAGTAATCTATTTTAAAATGCATACGTGGAAGATGCCTAAATATGAATGCGTGTATAAAAATGAATGTTATATAATAGTATATTGAATGTTATATAAAAGTTAAGTTACGTTTTAACATGTATATGCAAGTTAGACCCTCGATGTAATTAGATGATTATACAAGCTTCGTATGAAACAAAAAGATTTTAATAAAAATTGATATGTGAATTGCATTGTGTTTTCTGTATTTATTTCAGAGCTCAAATGACGTTTTAGATAAGTATACACCTTTATACAGGTGAAATTGAAATCATTAGCCATCTGAACCAATGAAATCTATGATCCTCAAACTGGAAAAGTTTTCCTCTAGAAACCTATACAAACGAAGCAAAAACAAATGGAATTTCAACTGATCGTTAGCCGATAAACTAATCTATTTGTATGATGAGTGCAAAATCAAAATCTTTTGCTCTGGTTGTTAAAGTTCCTTGAAGAAAGTTGTTAAGTTTCCTGTTTCTGAGATTTGGCCAATGATTTCTCCTGTATTATTTATAGGTAAGAGAACGTAGTTACACTAACCATCACCTATGTGACGTATGGTTATGTCAATTACCTTCACATTAAGAGGTTGTGAGTTTGATTCCCAGCGTAGTCTAACTTTGTATGACTCGGTTTGGTTGGGGAGAAAGTAATATTTTGTTCCGAGGGCGCAAGTTTGAATCCTGAGCTTAGCGAGGAATTCAATAAACACCGTGACTCGATTTGATTGATGGAAGGGCAAGTTATATTGTTTTTGTGAAATTTGTAGGTATTTGTGTAACAAGAGGATAAAGTAATGTTTTGTTCCGAGGGCGTTAGCACAGTATTACAATATAGAGGCTTACAGTATTGCAACGAATGTACTTAGGCAGAGCAACGGACGGTTACTTCTACTACGCGAGTTTGCCAGGCTGGCTACAGGCTAGTGCTGCTAGTACGCCATTGCGGCATTGTGCGACATCAAAGGCTTTGCGCTACTGAAAGTCATATCCGTGGCTTTAGTTTGAATTCTGAGCTAGAGAGGATTTCAATAAACGTCAAAAGTATTTTAGCCCCAAGTGACGCACACACACACAATTTTTCATCACGACCTATGAGAGAACAAATGCACAAACGCGGACCTATTTTTTAGTTTTTATTCTAATGATAAACTCCTTAAAAAAATTAAATCTCGAGGAGTTATTTGCACAAGGAGTTTGTATGTTAAATATTCTTTGAACAAGGAGTTTATTTCGAGTATTTTTTGCGCAAGGAGGTTGTTTGGCATAGAGATGGAGGTCGAATATATTGGTGTGTTCTAGACCTTTTGGCTGGAATTGGTAGCGTTTAGTCTATCATTTTTCTTTCATTATCCGAAAAATTACATTTCGTGGTTCTTGATGTATAATATTGATAGTTTAATAATCAGCAAAGTACCATTTATGTGTTCATTGTGTAGGATAATGAAATAAAAGTGTGTATGCAGTGTTTCGAGTTCCCACAAGAAGTCCGTCAAAGCTTCAGCAAATATGCTATCATTTTGCTGGAGTGTGTAGGTTAAGTTAGTTATATAGTGCCAGTAAATAAATTACTATGATGCTGAAAAATACTGAAAACTAAAGGAAAAATTACTGAAGACGTAAAATAATACTACTGAAAAAAATATACATACAAGGCGGCATGGCCAATGAGCCTTAGTCTGCCCTGAAAAGGGCCAGCAAACAAAAAATAATTGGTGTGTTCTAAATTCAAACACCAAAATAGTGATTAACAGAGCTTTTTATTCTGTTTTCAGTGAATAAAATAAGCTTTTTAGAGGGGCAATGGTGTAAAAGATATTTATCTTCTTAAGTAAAATCACAAGCTTAGTCACCCTACCCGCACAGGACGGAAGGTTTTTAGGGTACCGTACCCAAAGGGTAAAAACGGAACCCTATTACTAAGACTCCGCTGTCCGTCCGTCTGTCTGTTTGTACGTCTGTCAGCAGGCTGTATTTTATGAACCGTGATAGCTAGATAGTTGAAATTTTCACAGATTATGTATTTCTGTTGTCGCTATAACAACAAATACTAAAAATTAGAAAAAGTAAAAGTCTCCACACAAAAAACGTGGTTTTTTTAAACGTGAAGAAATATCGCCATCTAGTATGATGATACGGAACCTTTTTTTTTCCTTTTTGTGCAACTAGAGGAACATCTAGTGCAGTGTTTTTCTATCGTTTTGGGAACGCGACAAATATCATCATCATCATCATTACATCAGCCGACAATTGTCTACTTCTGGACAGAGGCCTCCCCCAAGGATTTCCACGACGACCGGTCCTGCGCTGCCCGCATCCATATAAGCGACAAATATAAGTTAAAAAAATTTAGCGAACCCCTAGAACCATTAAAAAAAAATTGTGATTTGAAAGACTACATTTATAAATTATAATGTTTTTTGCTCTTGGGATCTGCGTTACTAAAAAAATCAATAAAGGTTTAAAATTTTCTTTGTAGAGTAGGAACTAGAAACACCTACCTTTTTCTTTTGCCCGCGACCCACCGAGTAAGGCTGAGCGACCCACCTGGGGGTCGCGACCCATAGTTTGAAAAACACTAATTTAATGGAACAGGGCGGAACAAACGATAATGTTGGCAGCGCAATATGGCTACATAATTTTAGCCACCTTTGTGGTGTCATGGTTAAGTCCATTAGGTTCACTTTAGACGGTCGTGGGTTCTATTCTCTGCGGAGTCTAACTATGTAAGACTAGGTTTGGTTGGTGGAAGGCTATTTTCTAAGGCTGTGTTGGCTAGCTACCACCATCTTATCTAAGTCTTTCCGCCAAGTATCAATTGACGTGTTCAGGCTTGAAGGTAAGATAGCCAGTTCCTCATTGCGTTGGGGAATCTTGGTAAGCCCACTTCCATCTTCGGCATCATCGTCACTTACCATCAGGTGAGATTTTGTTAAGGGTTTAACAAATGTGGTATAAAAAGTAAGGAAAAATCCGGCCAAGTGCGAGTCAGAACCGCACACATAGGGTTCCGTACCATCATACTAGATGGCACTAGTTTCTACATGTTAAAAAAAACACGTTTAGACCCTCCTTATTTTTTTACTTTTTCAAATTTTTTGTATTTGTTGTTATAGCGACAACAGAAATACATCATCTGCGAAAATTTCAACAGTCTAGCTATCACGGTTTATGAAATACTGCCTGGTGACAGACGGACGGACAACGAAGTCTTAATAATAGGGTCCCGTTTTTACCCTTTGGGTACAAAACCCTAAAAAGACTTGATTTGCAATTTTAAATATAGGTCCAAAATTTTCTTTCTAGCGTAGGAACTAGAAATAGTTAATAATTATATATATAATTTCTTTTGCCCGCGACCCACGAGTAAGGCTGAGCGACCTCCCTGGGTATCTGGTACGTAATACGTATAGCACTTTTGCACCATGATGATGATAATGCACCATACTGTACATAAGCACTGTTCCGGCCGATCCAGCCGCCTAGGAGTAAGTCTGGACAAGTGCGATAAGCGCCGGGAAGTGAGCGTGCCTACAGCTCCGGTACCACACCGGATATGTGGGAGCCAGCTTCTCTGGCGTCCCGAGCGGGGATCGAACCGCTAGCAGCGAAAGCCGCGGGAGGTGAGCGCGCCTACAGCTCCGGGACCTCCCTGGATAGTAGGTAGTGGTTCTCTTATACGAGGCACTCGCCTTGCAGAGTACCGGGACAAGCGTCTTGGCGGCAAGACCTACCGTAACTGGTCCTTGTCTTCACCTTATGGTGTTGGCAGGAATAGCGGCCCTCACTATATGACCTTGCTGTCGGTGAGTGTGAACGCTATATCATAAACCTGGTAGTTTAGCGTATCTGGTAGATATACGAGAGGGAATGTACATACAAACTAACTTCGAAGGAACGCCGTAAAAGATATAAAAGTTTTATAAATAGTAAAGTTATATAAGAGGCTAAGACAAATTAAGATTTGAGCAAACGCAAGGTGACGACACAGTCACGCCCATTACGTTTTTTCAGCACGAGCCACGCATGAGGATCTTTGTTTATAAGGAGAACATTAAAAGCTTACAAAGATAATGTGTCTGAAATAACCAGTCAAGCGAGAGTCACAACCGCACACATAGAGTTCCGTACCATCATACTAGATGGCGCTAGTTTCTTTACGTTTAAAAAACACGTTTTTTGTATGGAGGCCCCCCTTATTTTTTTTTGGATTTTTCTAATTTTTGGTATTTGTAGTTATGGCGGCAACAGAAATACATCATCTTTGAAAATTTCAACTGTCTAGCTATCACGGTTCATGAAATACAGCCTGGTGACAGACGGAGAGACGGACGGACAGCGAAGTCTTAGTAATAGGGTCTCGTTTTTACCCTTTGCGAAACAACTATTCCGACGCTGGCCACAGATAACTATTACCCATAATAGCAATCTCCACGTTTCTTCTTTCCGGCTAACAAAAAGCGCGCAAAAGGCAAAGGTTACTAAGACCATACAGCCAGGTCTGACGTATTTAAGCTTCCTTAGCTTTTGGATTTGTAATGCTAGTGCCGGTGCATTACAAATCTTCTCTGAAGTTCTTGACAGCATTTGCAGCAGCTACATTCTGAGGTGGAACACCCAGTTGCTGTAAGGCGTCTATAAAACTGCACCTAGAGCAAGTTGGGTTCTCACGTCCTCTTTCGTTTTATTTTTTTGTTCTCCACATTGCTCACGTGCACTAGGCGATTTTCTCCAAAATGCACCACTTTTTAAACAAAATCCTAGCAGTAAACAATGAAAAAACAACAAAATAAAACTACGAATGCGTCTACCACAAATCCCGCCAAAAAAAAAACCTCAACTATAATAACGGAAAAAGTTTGAACTCATTTTTTTTTTTGGTTTCTTCTCTCCGGTAACAAAAAGCGCGGAAAAGGCAAAGGTTACTAAGACCATACAGCCAGGTCTGACGTATTTAAGCTTCCTTAGCTTTTGGATTTGTAATGCTAGTGCCGGTGCATTACAAATTTTCTCTGAAGTTCTTGACAGCATTTGCAGCAGCTACATTCTGAGGTGGAACACCCAGTTGCTGTAAGGCGTCTATAAAACTGCACCTAGAGCAAGTTGGGTTCTCACGTCCTCCTTCGTTTTATTTTCTTGTTCTCCACATTGCTCACGTGCACTAGACGATTTTCTCCAAAATGCACCACTTTTTAAACAAAATCCTAGCAGAAAATAAAAAAAACAAAAAAATAAAACTACGAATGCGTCTACCACAAATCCCGCCAAAAAACTCCAGTTTGAATTTTTTAGTCTCTTAACGTCTCACGGGTACAAAAGCCCTTCCGAGACAATCCTCATTTAATTAATCTATATTCGTTTTTTGATTTGTAATGCTAGTGCCGGTTTTTCATGTCTATTCAATTTAATTATTTTATGCTGTTAAAGTTCATAAAACCCTACTAAATACTACCCTAAATAAAGATCTTGTGATAATAGTTCTATAGGTTATGGGCGAATGCACGTAATGTAAAAATACGACTTCAAAAATCTTTACCAACGCCAAAGCTTTGAACAAAAATAATTATACGACACATGGAAAATAAAAGTTGAAGCAGTTCTTATTAAAGCAGGTTTGGATCAGTTTTTAATAAATTCAAAAATACACGTTAAATAAGACCAATTAGCAAAAGCTGAACTGCTATTATTGATCTTGCCATGGGGAGTTTTATTTTCTTAGAGAATAGATGCATTTGAAATGTGGTGTTGGAGGCGGATGCTAAGGATTCCTTGGACAGCTAAGCGAACAAATGCGTCTATTCTCTCGCAACTCAAAGTTCAAACACGGTTGTCTACCATCTGCCTGCAGCGCATACTTACGTTTTTCGGCCACGTAATGAGAAAAAGTGGTGAGAACCTTGAAAAACTGATTGTTGTTGGCAACATTGAAGGAAAAAGATCCAGAGGCCGCTCGCCAACACGATAGAGTGATCAGATAAAGGAAGGCACCACATCTAAAAGCAAGCGGTGAGGGCGACCATGGAACGTAGTCAATGAATACAAATTACGCGTCTCAAGGCCAATTTGGACCACAATCCTCAGTAATGAGGGACCGACCAGAGAGAGAGAGAGAGAGAGGTACCTAATCGCGATTTTCTGGTCAAAGGTGACCTTATAGTATACAGGTGACTTTTAATTAGTTCTTGATAACAACTTCTATGTCAATTCAGAAAAAAAAATGTCTTATACATAGTACAAGTTATCAAATGGGTAAAAATGTATAGAGGCTCAAATATTTTTTTTCATATTTGACATATAGTTTCTTGGGGAAAATTGTTTGTAATCATGAGTACTTTCATATCCTTTACTATATATTTTAATAAAAAGTCGCCCTATATATTTTGAAAATTAACAGGAAGATTCACGCTCTCCCTTCACCCGGATCCTATCCCCTAATTTCAAGGGCATTTATCTATAGCCCTATCAGATATCTGATCAAAGATGACCTTTACAAAAAATTCAGTGTTCATTTTATCTCATGGAGGGGGGGTAACGCCTTCCCCCTTCTTAGGAAGGGGTTTACTGCTCCCCCTAACTCCCTCTCCGTCCTTCCCCCAATACTTTTTGAAAAATATTTTTACAAAATCAGAAAATCAAAATGGTAACAATGCAGTGTATAAGTAATCTTTGGTAGTGTATTATATGAGACTAAAGATGACCTAACCAACCTATCCAACTTCGATCTCAACCCCCCAACCATGTTTACATGTTTGACCATTTCCAAACATTTAAACCTTTTTTGAATTTCGAACCATGTATATATTAGGGATGCATCCGATACCGATACCGATATATCGGCGATACTTCGGGTTTGCCGATATATCGGTATCGGCGATATTTTTATGACAGATTCAACGATACTTTTTAAATTTCGCGCTTTAAAAATGTAATGTAAACGCGCGTGTTGTCCCATCTATTTCGTTGCAAACGAGGCATCTGTCGCATCTGAGAGACTATTTTCCACCGCAGGTCTTATTCAAACAGACTTGCGAAATCGCCTTTGCCTGCAAAACTTAAGAATGCTTTGTTTTTTAAATAAAAATCTTATAAATGTTAATTTTGATTACTAAAACTATATTAATTTTGTTTTATTTATTCTACCTTCCTTGTTGAAATCAATAAGCGTATCGGTATCGGTATCGGTATCGCCGATATTTTTATAAGAGTATCGGTATCGGTATCGTATCGGCAAAAAGGCGTATCGATGCATCCCTAGTATTTATATTCATCTGAGCATTTGGCTTTTTTGATGTGTAACATCTTTGCTCTCACTTTCCTGCAATTTGTGGGAGTGATTTCGTGAAATGGGACGGAAATGTGTAACAGGAAATGCGAACGTTTTTTAATTCTCGAAAACTAAGGTTGTCATAGCCATTCCGCCTAGTGTGATGGCAAAGGCAAAGATGACATACTACTATTCGAAGGGTCGGCCCGTGAATGTACGACCCGATAATTAATTAATTTCATAAGTATTTTGTCACATGTTACACATCATATGCGAGTACTGTAGGTCTCGTTTTTTTTTATCATAATATCTCTTTTCAAATAAAAGCTTGTACATATCTAAAAGCTTTTAGGTATTAGTTGCTATTGGTTCCTGCAACTGTGGAACGAATTTTTGAGGCCAACTCGTTGTTGCCAACAATTTGTTGACAACTCCGTTGCATACTCTTGTTATAATGGAAATATAAAGGAAAAATAGTCGGTAGGTAATCGTAATTTACTTTTCAATTTCAACCGACTTCCAAAAAGGAGGAGGTTCTCAATACCACTCTGTTTTATTTTTCATGTTTATTACGAATCTTCGCAGTTTGTGATTTTCATGATTCGTTTTTATTTGATAGTATATGCTACCAGGTTGATCCCATAAACATTTTATCAAAATCAGTGCAGTACTTTTGTAGAAAAATAACAAAAACTAAAAATAATAAAACAAAATTTTACTAAGTTGTTGCGACGGATGGAAGTCTGTTTTTCAACGTGTTAAATTAGCGCTTTTATCAGTTTCTGTTTGCAACGTTGCGGTTGGGCAAAGTGATGGTATATCGAATAGTTGTATTGTGTCTTTGTCAACAATATGCTTTAATAGCAATACAATGAAACAAATGGAGGTGCCATTTTGTTGTGCATGTTGTTATGACGTCCGAAGTGCAGCGCGCGGTCTCTGATGTCATACGTTTGCACAGGTGGTCATAACGCGGGCGGGATGCCGCCGCCACCGCCGCCGGTCGGAACTTCGAGTAATTAGGCTGTTAGTGGACTTAACTTAAAACCACAGATAAGACAAAAAAAATGCCGCTCCGATAGATTGCGGAAGGGGGCGTGGCAGGAACGAGTGCGTTAATTTTTGACAAGAAATCTGGTACAGCTATAGATTAATGCCCTTGAAATAATGGGGGGGGGGATAATCTGGGAGAGTGGTATAAATCCCTCCCTAGAAAGGGGGAACGTGGATCCATCCATTTAAAGAAAATGAATTTCGAATTTTTACTGCAAGGTCATCTTTGACCAGAAATTCGCTTTACCTACCGAAATCTAATCATACCTTCGGGATCCGAGGGGGATATGGAAGTTTTGACCAGAATTTCGCGATTAGGTACCTACTGAAATCTTAATCATACCTTCGGGGTCCGAGGGTGATGTAAGCGTATTAGATTAGGAAAAATGTGGGGGTTGCTTCGGTCAGAGTGCATTGCGAAAACGCAGTTTACGCAGTTTTAGAGATATTGATCATTGTAAATTTATATGTTATGCTATATTTACTTCCAGTATATGCTTCCACTTTTAAGCAATTTAGGAGTGCGACTGCACTCAGCAGGAATGGCAGCCCCTTCGCCCTTGCGTAACAAAGCTCAGGCATCCGGGCGAACCGTAGTGGCTGATGCTGGTCGTCAAAGGCAGGGTCTGCCTTTTTTTCGCGAATTGAATTTAAAAAAAAAAGACTTTGGGAACATAGGAAGGTGAATGCGTTCTAACAAGCAAGAGCCCTAAATTTTTACTTTCGAACTGGTAGATCTGCCACAGATGGGGAGGTATATTCAATCAAACCTGACAAAACATAATATCGCTTGTTTTACTTGCTCAAGTTTTTCCGCTCTCAAGTCGGACCAGCATGCTTTCCTCGCCCTGATGCTCCCACATCCCCATCGGATGCCAAAGGTTTGTTTGTTGAGGATCAAAGTACGCCCTACGCTCTACGCTATTATAAATCTTTCAGATCGATGACAGTGGGATAGGTCATCTTTAGTCTCATATATATAATACACTAAAAAAATTGGCCTGTACTCCAAATTTTTTTCAGATTTTTTAAAAATATATTTAGTCAAGGGGGAGGGTGGTGAGGGGGAGTGCGTTAACCCCCCATCCCCAAATAAAATTAATTATTAAAATTTTACAATAAGGTCATCTTTGACAAGAAATCTGGTACAGCTATAGATTATTGTACTTGAAATTTTGGGTGGGGGGGGGGGGGGGGGGGTAAATGGGAGAGTGGTATAAACCCCTCCCTAGAAAGGGAGAACGTGGATCCACCCATTTAAAGAAAATGATTTTCAAATTACTATAAGGTCATCTTTGACCAGAAATTCGCTTTACCTACCGAAATCTAATCATACCTTCAGGATCCGAGGGGGATATGGAAGTACTAAAATAGGGAAAATGTGGGAACCACCTTCGCTCAGGGTGGATTGGGGAAACGCAGTTTGATTTGATTTTTGTAAATTTATAGGTTATGATACTTTTCATCCACTTTTAAGCGATTTAGGAATGCTACTGTTCCGGCGCTGCGGGAGTGGCAGCTCCTTCGCCCTTGCGTAACTAAGCGTAGGTACCCGGGCGAACCATAGATAAATGTCCTTAAAGTTCCGGTTTTTTCAGCTCTAGTGACAAGTAACCAACATTCAGATAAATTTGTCTAGTGTGTTTACATTCTTTTTCTTCGTGTTTATATTCTCTTTGCTATGTGTTTACATTCTCTTTGCTAGGTGTTTACATTCTCTTTGCTGGAGCTTCGCCAGCGTCGATTTAGGCCCGGCCTACCCTTTGGGTAAGGTACCCTAAAATAGTGAAGTATAACACAAATATCATCGTATCAGCCGAAAGGCGTCCACTGATGGACAAAGGCCGCCCCCAAGGATTTCCACGACGACCGTTCCTGCGCTGCCCGCATCCAGCGGGTTCCCACGACCTTCACCAGGTCATCGGTCCACCTAGTGGGAGGCCTACCTACGCTACGTTTTCCGGTGCGCGGTCGCCACTCGAGAACTTTCCTACCCCAACGGCAATCTGTTCTATGAGCTATGTGCTCCACCCACGAGTTATGTCGGTTTCTAATTTGACTGCGTAGGGAAACTCTGAGCATAGCTCACTTCATCGCGCTTTGGGTGACCTGAGCCTACACAAACATAAGTGATGATTATACCTGTGGGAATTTCTCACACCCCTTCATCAACTTAAAAAAGGCTGATGATCTTTAAACGGCTGGAAAGATATTCTAGCTAAGAACACTCTTGCTAAAGTCACCTTTCAATCAAATAAAAAAAACTATATCAAAATAGGTCCATCCGTTTGGGCACTACAATGCCACAGACAGACACAGATATACAGAAACAGACGTTAAACTTGTAAAATCGGTCTTTTTGCGTCGGGGGTTAAAAGAAGGATTTTACCACTAGCATACACCCTGGACACTTCATACAACGGGCCAGAAATAAATGACATTTCAAAAAAGGAATGACGGAACAAACAAAATGGCGGCGAAATCCTATACGTTCGACAACCAAACTGTAAACAATCTGTATCAATCTGGGTGCGAGGGGGTGAGGTTGCAATCTAGAGAGCGGCAGGGAGTGTCCATACTGTATGTTAGTACTAATATAAATATACTTTGCCACTAGTCCTGCAGACTCCAGACTTGGCTATAGATAAAGCTCACTATCCCAGCAGTGGGTATGCTATGGGTTATTAACGCCTGTTCCATAGTTTTTAGGGTTCCGTACCCAAAGGGTAAAAACGAGACCCCGATAGGGTCCCCAAGTAGCGGCAACAGCGTCTTAGTTTTTACAAAGACTTCGCTGTCCGTCCGTCTCTCCGTCTGTCACCAGGCTGTATTTCATGAACCGTGATAGCTAGACAGTTGAAATTTTTACAGATGATGTATTTCTGTTGCCGCTAAAACAAAAAAATACAGGAAATTAGAAAAAGTGTAAGTCTCCTAAAAGCGTCGGTGGCTCAAAAAGCGTCGGTGGCTCAACCGGTAACGACTCGGTCCGGTTAACCAGAGGTGCCGGGTTCAAATCCGGACGGCCAATGTACCAATGAGTTTTTCGAAACTTACGTACATACGAGTATACTCACCGATTGCTTTTACGGTGAAGGAAAACATCGTGAGGAAACCTGTACACACCTGCAAAGAAACTCGAAGGTCGTGTGTGAAGTCGACCAACCCGCACTGGGCCCGCGTGGTCGACTAAGGCCCGATCGCCCTAATTCAGGGTAGGCTCGAGCCCCTCGGTGGGGACGTATATGAGCTGAAATGATGAATGATGACAATGAAAGTCTCCATACAAAAAAATATGTTTCTTTTTTGAAACGTGAAGAAACTAGAGCCATCTAGTATGATAGTACGGAACCCTATGTGTGTCGTTTTGACTAGCTCTTGGCCGGGTTTGAATAAAACAAAGAAAGTAAATTCTTATACAACGAAAAGTATAACCACGCCTTGATAACGGATTAAATACCTTCTTAACAAAATTAACAATTTAAACATGTGTTTACTTTTCAGCACGCATGCAAATAATTACCCAGACGATATTAGTCGTATCAACCATGTGTCATGTTCATGTATATCAGACTTTTGTGCTGAGCGAAAAAGATTTTAGTTTGTTTATTTAAATTTAAATTAGCAAATACGGTAGGATTATTAAAGTCAGTTTCTTCCGCGATTTAACCGCCTCCGTGGCGTAATTTGTATTAGTCCATTCGCTTCACACCAGTAGGTCGCGGGTTCGATTCCCGGTGGGGTTAACTTGTAAGACTCGGTTTGGTTGGTGGTGAACCTAAATAGGTCCAAATCGGTTAACATTTAAGAGCTGAAAATTGTTTACGCCGTTTGTATGAAACGACGCAGATTCACAATCCTCTTAAGTGGCAGTGGGCGGGACACATAGCTCGTAGAACAGATGGCCGTTGGGGGAGTAAAGATCTCGAGTGGCGACCACGCACAGGAAGACGTACCATAGACATGCCGCTGAATGCGGGCAGCGCATTTCCGGTCGTCGTTGAAATTCTTGGGGGAGGCATTTGTCCAGCAATGGACGTCTTCAGCTGATATGATGATGAAGAGTTTAATTTAACGCAGTTTATGCTGACTAAGTCACTGAGACACAGAAACTCCACAGTCACTCCTTGGACACTTCATACAATGAGCCAGAAATGACATTTAAAAAAAAATGGCGGCAAAATCCTGTACGTTCGACAACCAATCTGTATCAACCTGGGTGACGAGGGGGTGAGGTCGCAATCTAGAGAGCGGCAAGGAATGTCCATACTGTATGTTACTACTAATATAATTATATACTTTGCCACAGTACTAAAACAGAGGTCAAAAATTAATCTTGAAGCTGAAATACTTGAAGGTAAGTTACACAAATATGCCGCGACATAATGTTATGTCAGTCTAAATACCTATTAGCCTTAGTCTGGCAAACCAAGGCGGTTAGCCTAAATAGTAATTACTTACATCATTGTAAGTTGTAATAGTTAACCATTCAGGTCCTGTTGCATAAAATGTTAAGAGGAAACGCGGGCGCCATTTTAAACATAGTCCCCTGTTTCCTCCCTGAATGATGACATTTATTTATTTTCATTTATTTCTCAGACAACAACGATCCAGAACTTGTTAATAAGACTTAGCCTATGTTAGTTATTATTACCTTTTAATTATAAATAATACCATGTCAATAATTAATAGTCAACAGAGAGTATATACTAAAAATTGTCGGTAACTTCATTTTACATCAAATCTAATCAAATTAAGCAAAAAAATTGTTTTCCATCAAACCTACATCTACCATGGCCATGCCCCTATCTTTTGTTTTTACCCATTTTCTAATTATAATAGGAACTAAAAAACTGAGAAAATTGCCTAATTGAAACGTCATTTTCAGACACCCACCAAAAAAGTAATATGCGTATTAAGAAAAAAATTAAAACTTAGAGGCATAGGTAAAGCGTTTTTTTAATAAACTTTGAAATAAAATATTATTTTTGCTCAAGTTTTGGAGTAGGAAATAGGGGACTACATTGCTGTTTTGGTCAATTTTAGTGGTTTTTATCAGTCTGCGCTGCAGTTCTCCCTTTCTTGCTGTTTATGGAGAGGTTTGGGGAAAGGAGACAGCAACATTTTACTCAAATACCTATTCTTTAGACCGCGTTTCCTCTTAAGTATCTTTCTAATAATAACAATAAATAGGACAGTTCGTTATGTTGGCCTTAGTTCGGGAGCACGCCTGACAATGACCTGCTTTGCACAATGCGAAGATCATTTTATTAGGGACAATACAGTAGCATTATCTGGAAGGCACGCCGATCTTGCTCAGAGATTGTAAGGTCTTACCGAGCGAGACTGAGTGAGACTGACTCGGTGATCAAGTATACTAGCTTTCCCTCTCTCTCTTCTACTCAGGGAAAGCATTCTTATGATGAGTTTGTGAAGTACTAAAGGTAATTTGGCATGGATGAAGGCAGACAGAGTAGGATGTTCATCTCAAAATCGCTTGTCGCAAATTTCACAGCATAATACATTAAAGATTAAAGTACGTGCGGGGAAGTGACAGCAGTACACCCGAACGGAGTTCTGGAATTATTTTGAAGGATAAAACAATTTTAGAAAATTAAAAAAATTAAATAAATATTTTTTATTTACAATTTATCTTTAATTTTAATCGCTTTTACTGCTGGACGAAGTATCTTCAGAATCGTCGCCTACATTAATAATTAAAGATTGTACAAGATTCGCGCGACCCTGTGCGGATGTAACATAGTTGTTGTGATGGAAGTTGTTTTTTTAACGTGTTCAAGTGTTTTCGGTTATCTTAGATTTCGCAGAACAATATGGTTCCGCATTTTTTCGGCAGGAGGCAACACTTGCAATACTCGTTCATGTCTTTTGTTTGCAGTGTGACAAAAATAATGGAAACTGGGGATAAAAACCCTTACGGAATTTGCCACATATAATACGTAAGATTTAGAGGTTCGGGCCTAAACGGAGTTTTAAGAAAAATATTATGGGGTAAATTAGAATATATGTATTTTATCATTTTTCTAAAAAAAGAAGGAACAATATAAGTACTAGAAAAAGATGTGATGTACATTGGATGACCGTGTTGATATAAAACAATAACCTAATATATTTTTGGACAATTTCCTGAAATAAATCTAAAGTGACAATTTTATTTGAATATAAAAAGCTTATTTTATAGAATGCCGGTAGGCAACGATCGTCGCCGTCCCTTTGGTACTTAAATAAGTTACTAAGTCCTAAAATAATTAAATTTCACTTTGGTCTGAATTACCCTATCGTTTTAAAAAAACACGTATTAGGTACAAAACATTTTTAAAATTTAAAACAAATAACTAAATCGTTAGAAAACGGAGGCAGGAAATCTTCTAGGACCAATGGCCAGAGAGTCGCTCGGAATAAAAGATAAATTAAGCATTCACTTCCCTTTTGGCAAGCAGCTGGGCGGGCAGTGCAAAGGACTGGCTGGTGGTCAGCACAGCTCCATCCCAGGATCAATCCTTAGTCGGATGAATCTTCGGGGACGTCAACTTCGCAAGGGGAGTGGAAGAACCCTACGGACATATATAGATCTAGTTCGCAGCAGTACTAAAAATACACGCAAAGCGGTTTCCTTATACAAATTACTTACCACTGAATAAAATAGTGGGCCTCAACGAAACATTAATATAAAACCAAAAATTTAAATACTCATCACTGTCAAAGAGATCACGGTCAACCTTTTCTTTTCCTCTTGTCAAAAAAGTCACCAATATTTTCAAATTAAATTTCCATAGAGGAACAAAATCAAAAGAGAATTTAATTATGAAACGCACGAAATGAGATCGGCTCGAAACGATAGTTTGCGTTTCAAAATACCCACAAACTCACAAAAAAAAGGCGAGAAGTCCAAAAATTTTTTGAAATTTGGACAACCCTATGGACGTTGGACAGCCCTGAAGAAGAAAAAATAAAAAACTCCCTAAGCAACTAGCTAACTACTAACGTTCACTTGAAGTTTAAAGAAAAATACATTTATATACGAAAAAAAAAACCAAAAAAAAAAAAACCAATAGTTTTTACCAAAAACTCCATCTAAAAGTGAACAAACTTAATAACCCCAACAACACACTAGTGTTAAGGGATCGCTGTGTATTTGAACCTAAAACTAGTCACTTAAGAAAACAGGAGAAACCAAACAACTAGTAAAACATTAAAGACCAATAGGGTTGATAAAAACTGAAAAAAATTGCAAAACATTGTCGGTTACCCCAGCGAAAATGTGGACAAAAGCGGTAAAGGCGGATGCGTGAAAATCCGACTCACGGATAAAATTAACACCGGAAGTCTGAAACGCGATACGCAAGCGTCTAAAGGGACAACTCTACCGAAAAATAGGCCATTTGAGGTAAGACAAGGGCAAGATTAATGAAAGAAATTTGAAAAATGGAAAATTGTTATAAGACCTCAAGAAATCTAAACAATACTGCGGAATACAGAAACGTTGTCACATAAAAGTGAATAGGGTACGCCAAAAATTTAAGGAGTACCTCGCAAAGCAACGCGTAAAAATATTCCAAACAGTAACCCTTAAAGATTTTTTTCTTAAACCAAGGTTAAATAATCGTGAACTAAAAAGTAAGTTTGTCCCGACTTTCGATTGAAAGAAATCTAGAGTCTGGCCATTGACTACTTAAATTAAAAATTCTCTTGGAATCGTAAGGGAATACACAGGCAAAAACAACTCAACAACACGTAAGCAATTATCCGAAAGAGGTATAATGCCAATAAGCCGGGGAAAAAAACGACCCGTGTGAAGAGAAGTAAAAAAATACCGTGCATACAGACAAAAAAACCACACGTTTCCAAGAAAACTGCACGATTAAATTAAGTAAGGGTCTTGAGGTATTAAAACTTGAACCATATTATCCGGAAAACGGATACACCCACGAACGACAAAAAAACGGGTTCGTTAGGGAAAGATTAAAGGCTGAAAAGGGGATAAAAATATTAGTTCGGGCGCCATAAATATGTGACAAAAATAATGGATACTGGGGATAAAAACCCTTACGGAATTTGCCACATATAATACGTAAGATTTAGAGGTTCGGGCCTAAACGGAGTTTTAAGAAAAATATTATGGGGTAAATTAGAATATATGTATTTTATATTTTTTCTAAAAAAGAAGGAACAATATAAGTACTAGAAAAAGATGTGATGTACATTGGATGACCGTGTTGATATAAAACAATAACCTAATATATTTTGGACAATTTCCTGAAATAAATCTAAAGTGACAATTTTATTTGAATATAAAAAGCTTATTTTATAGAATGCCGGTAGGCAACGATCGTCGCCGTCCCTTTGGTACTTAAATAAGTTACTAAGTCCTAAAATAATTAAATTTCACTTTGGTCTGAATTACCCTATCGTTCTAAAAAAACACGTATTAGGTACAAAACATTTTTAAAATTTAAAACAAATAACTAAATCGTTAGAAAACGGAGGCAGGAAATCTTCTAGGACCAATGGCCAGAGAGTCGCTCGGAATAAAAGATAAATTAAGCATTCACTTCCCTTTTGGCAAGCAGCTGGGCGGGCAGTGCAAAGGACTGGCTGGTGGTCAGCACAGCTCCATCCCAGGATCAATCCTTAGTCGGATGAACCTTCGGGGACGTCAACTTCGCAAGGGGAGTGGAAGAACCCTACGGACATATATAGATCTAGTTCGCAGCAGTACCAAAAATACACGCAAAGCGGTTTCCTTATACAAATTACTTACCACTGAATAAAATAGTGGGCCTCAACGAAACATTAATATAAAACCAAAAATTTAAATACTTATCACTGTCAAAGAGATCACGGTCAACCTTTTCTTTTCCTCTTGTCAAAAAAGTCACCAATATTTTCAAATTAAATTTCCATAGAGGAACAAAATCAAAAGAGAATTTAATTATGAAACGCACAAATGAGATCGGCTCGAAACGATAGTTTGCGTTTCAGCAGTTACTAACAATTTCTACTCAAAACAAACCAATGATAACATAGCCAACTACGACAGACGGTAACGGCTTTGTGAAACAGCGTGGCAAATACACTTTATTCATTGTGTTTTTTTATGAAGCTACAACTGCCTTTTTTCGTCGATTTCTTTTATATGAAACCGGGACTATCATTCTTAATTAATGTATATTCTACGTGGATATATACCTTTCCCTCTAATATGGTTTATGGGAGCGATGGCTGACTCTCGCGTTATACTCGTGACCGGGTGCTGTCCGTGTGAACTGGCCTACTCTGTCAAATGTATCAATGACATTCAGTGATTTTTATGTATAACTTTTCATGTCATATTGTTTTCATGTTCTAATGACATAATCTGGTTTATTTCAAGGATTGAGTTTTGACGTTACTTACTACCTAATGATTGTTTATTTCTTGATTTTTCACAAATAACATTATATTATTATTATTTTATGACTAGCAGAAGGAGTGAAATTTGCATCTATTTTGAATAAATACCTTGAATTTTGAAAAAAAGTCTTCTTAAAAGTCTCTCAATCGAGTCAATGGTTCTACACTTCGGTATTTAGATGTGCAGCCAATCTTAATTTTACGCTGTGTTGAAGGTCGTCCAGCGTGCAGAAGTTCGTACATAGTGGACATTCCAACAGGTGTTCCATGGTCTGAACGGGCTCGCCACAGTCGCACTGCTCACGATCAGGGTACTTGCACAAGCGTACCTGCACACGCAGCCTTTTTTTTGCTTGGACGAGGGAGGATCGGAGACAAGCGGCCTGGTACGTGCCAGTAGCGCTGGTAAGCGCCACAAGCTGGGGGACGCCGCCCACGCCGGCGAGGGCAGAATGTCGGTGTAGTGTTTCTCTATGGGTTAGGGGGCGGGGTCAGGGCAGCTACGGCTAGCGTGGTCGGGTCGTCGGGGTCAGTGAGTATATGTCTGACACGCAGCCAAAAAGCCTGTCTGGCTTTATCCAGACGCCTGGCAACGCTTGACACGGGGCCAAGTCCGGGGTGGTGATTTTTGTAGGGATAGAAAGTGACGATACCCACAGTCAGAAGTTTTTGAAGCCAACAGGCATCTGACACCTCTTGATGACTGCCATCTAAAGACAGCAACTAGCACCATCGGCTTAGCGTAGCTTGTGAAGCACAGAAGTGGTCGAGAAAAAATCTACTAACAATCAAACCTATCCAGTGAATGACCGTGCTTCGGGTCAGTTAACCTGCGTGATCGACCAAACAACGTAGTCGCATTGTTCGCTTGATTTAATGGACAAAAGCTATTCTAGTCTAGTATATAGGCGCTGAAAACGTCTAAAAAGGATGTCTTCAATCCTTCAATCGCTTAGAGGATTCCACACGTATTGTCATTATATTACAACGACGTGCTTGTCATCACATCAGTCACAACACGCGATTTATGTCAATGATGACAATTTATTGTAAAAATAAAAGAGAATTCAGAGATACTTAGGAGTTCGATCTAGGATGTACAACTGTTACAGTTTTTGCAATTCACGAAGGCGAGCGGGCTTTACTTGTGGTTGAACGTGTGCATGCACATTGCGGTAGTGTGTGTGGTCATCTAGATGCACATTGTGACCAACTCGATTAGGCTAAGCGCGCACTACGAAATTTATTCGTTACCTACTAAAAATATCACAAGTCTGTGAACAACAGAAATCCGCGCACTGCGAAAATAAATAGTTTGAGATTTAAAATCAGAATTTACTTAGAATTTATTACGCACTTTAAAAGTCGTGATGAATAAATTTCGTAGTGCGCGCTTAGCCTTAGGGTACAACCAAGTTGGCCGTGGCAAGTGGTCCTTGCGAACGCTCTCACACACACTTTGAAACGTATACAGATACGTGTTCACCACAAGTTAAGTCCGCTCGCCTTCGTGAATTGCAATAACTATAGAAATACAAATTCTTGAATATTTTGATTGGAAATTTTTGAATTAGAGCAATATCCCAAGCTGGGCCGGGGACGGATTTTTGTTTGAAAGATCATCAGCTCATATATACGTCCCCACCGAGGGGCTCGAGCCTACCCTGAATTAGGGCGATCGGGCCTTAGTCGACCTCGCGGGCCCAGTGCGGGTTGGTCAAATTCACACATAACCTTCGAGTTTCTTCGCAGGCGTGTGCAGGTTTCCTCACAATGTTTTTCCTTCACCGTAAGAGCGTCGGATAAACGTACATATGAAATCGAAACTCGAAATCACATTGGTACATGGCGGGATTCGAACCACGACCTCCCGGACAGGAGGCAGCGGCCCAAGCCGTTACGCCACCGACGCCCTTACTTTCTGTTCAAATAATTTAGAAAGTATAAGAACATTACACTTACTTTCTGTTTAAATAAGTAAGTGAAATGTTGTGATAATTTTTAAATTCAATTCTATTTTATCAAAGACTGTAAAACTGAATTCTATCCATCTCCTGCGATGTCCATTCTTTTATAATAATACTTGGTTCCTTTTCCTTTTTTTATCAAGACAATCTTCGATCATAGATTATTGATCGAAGAAGACAATTATAAATTATATTCTTTACCTTTCACAAACTTTTTCCTTTTCATAACATTACCTCGTGCCGGACTCATTCTAAATTCTACGCATGATGTAGCAAGGCCTTTCTAGGGTATTTTTCCCTATTTATTCTAAATTCTACGTATGATGTAGCAAGGCCTTCCTAGGGTATTTTTCCCTATTTATTCTAAATTCTACGTATGATGTAGCAAGGCCTTTCTAGGGTATTTTTCCCCATTTTTTCTAAATTCTACGTATGATGTAGCAAGGCCTTTCTAGGGTATTTTTCCCCATTTTTTCTAAATTCTACGTATGATGTAGCAAGGCCTTTCTAGGGTATTTTTCCATATTTTATTCTAAATTCTACATATGATGTAGCAAGGCCTTTCTAGGGTATTTTTCCCACTTATTATAAATTATACGTATGATGTAGCAAGGCCTTTCTAGGGTATTTTTCCCTCATCATCATCATATCAGCCGAAGGAAGTCCACTGCTGGACATAGGCCTCCCCCAAGGATCTCCACGACGACCGGTTCTGCGCTGCCCGCATCCAGCGGCTTCCCGCGACCTTCACCAGGTCATCGGTCCACCGAGTGGGAGGCCTGCCTACACTACGCTTTCCGGTGCGTGGTCGCCACTCGAGAACTTTACTGCCCCAACGGCCATCTGTTCTACGAGCAATGTGCCCCGCCCACTGCCACTTAAGTTTAGCAATTCTGAGAGCTATGTCGGTCACTTTGGTTCTCTTACGGATTTCCTCGTTTCTGATTCGATCACGCAGAGAAACTCCAAGCATAGCACGCTCCATTGCCCTTTGGGTGACCTTGAGCCTTCTTATGAGGCCCATAGTAAGCGACCATGTCTCAGTTCCGTACGTCATCACTGGCAACACACATTGGTCGAAGACCTTGGTCTTAAGACACTGCGGTATCTGGGACGTAAAGATATTGCGAAGCTTCCCGAACGCTGCCCAGCCGAGTTGGATTCGACGATTGATCTCTTTCTCGAAGTTGGACCTACCTAACTGGACTGTTTGTCCCAGGTATACATATTCGGTAACAACTTCGAGTGTAGAGCCTCCAACCTTCAGAGGAGTAGGTATGACACGGACGTTTGACATAATTTTCGTCTTGTCCATGTTCATTCTAAGACCCACTTGTTGAGAGGCTCTACTGAGGCCATCGAGCATTGTGCCTAAGTCGTCCATAGTCTCAGCCATGACCACGATATCGTCAGCGAATCGAAGGTGGGTGATGTACTCGCCGTTGATATTGATGCCGAGTCCACCCCAGTCCAAAAGCTTGAAAACATCTTCCAGGGCGGCGGTGAACAGTTTCGGAGATATAACGTCTCCCTGCCTCACCCCTCGCTGCAGCTGGATAGGTTCCGAGTTTTGATCCTGGAGGCGAACCGACATGGTGGCGTTTTCGTACAAACACTTCAGCACTTCGATATATCGATAGTCAATTTGGCACCTCTGGAGAGACTGTAATACAGCCCAGGTTTCGACCGAATCGAAGGCTTTCTCATAGTCCACGAACGCCAAGCATAGTGGCTGATTGTACTCTTCGGTCTTCTGTATAATCTGCCGCAGCGTATGTATGTGGTCTATGGTACTAAATCCTTTTCGGAAACCGGCTTGTTCGGGAGGCTGGAAGTCGTCAAACCTGCGTGCGAGACGATTCGTAATGACCCTCGAAAACAGTTTGTAGACATGGCTCAGAAGTGAAATGGGTCTGTAGTTCTTCAGCAGGGTATTGTCGCCCTTTTTGAAGAAAAGCACGACCACACTTCTGTGCCATGCCTTAGGCGTTTGTCCCTCAAGTATAACGGAATTAAATAATTTCTGAAGAGCTTTAAGTACCGGTGTTCCACCTGCTTTCAGAAGTTCAGCCGTAATTCCATCATCACCCGGTGCCTTATTGTTTTTAAGCTGTTTAAGAGCCATTCTAATCTCGTACAGGCTGACGTCCGGGATATCTTCGGTATAGTGTCGGGTAAGTCTAGCTCTTGGGTCTTTAGCCAGATCGCTGACAGGCAGACGTGTGGTCGTGTACAATTGTCCGTAGAACTTCTCAACTTCTTCCAGCAACTCAGTCTTAGACGATATGATCCTGCCGTCCTCAGTCTTCAGCTTGGTCAGTTGGCTTTGACCAACAGACAGATCTCTAGCGAACACTTTTGAGCCTTTGTTGTTCTCAATCGCCTCTTTAATACAATTTGTATTAAAGTGGCGCAAATCGCGAGTTAGAGACTTAGAGATCTGCCTGTTTAGTTGCCGATACTGAGTAGCGTCTTCAGAGGACTGCAAAACCAATCTGCGTCTTTCTTCCATGAGGCTGCTGGTGAAGTCAGAGATTTTTTTGGTTCTGTTTGAACGGCGAGTTTTGAAAATCTTAGACCCGACCGTTTGGACAATTTCCACGAACCTGTCGTTATAATCGTCCACATTCTCGCAGTCTCCTAGGCATTCGAAGCGATTGTGCAACTCGAGCTGAAAGTTTTCGGGGTTTTGGAGCTGGATGGGCGCTGGTCGGAGTGTGGACTTCATCAGTCGACATCTTTCTAGCTTGGTCTTTAGATTCAATGTGCCTTTTACCATTCGGTGATCGCTTCCTGTTTTGACTGAGTTGATCACAGAGACATCATTGAATATTTGCCTTCTTGTCGACAAGATGAAGTCGATCTCGTTCTTCGTTACGCCATTGGGATGCAACCATGTCCACTTTCGCTGTTTAGGCTTTTTGAAGAAGGAGTTCATCATAAAGAGGCCCTCCTTCTCCATAAAGTCGGCCAGCAGCTGGCCACGTGCATTTCTCTCTCCATATCCAAATTGCCCCACTCTCAGCTCACCATCACTTCGTTTGCCCAGTTTCGCGTTAAAGTCCCCCATAACAATGGTGTATTGAGTCCGGGAGCTATTATGTAGAGCTCTAGAGATATCCTCATATAGGAGCTCCACTTCATCGTCGGAGTGTTGCGCGGTCGGTGCATATACCTGAATAACTTTCAGCGAATACCGTTTGGTAATTCGGAGAATAAGGTACGCTACCCTCGTCGAAACACTCTCGATCCGGATCACATTGTTAATGAGGGACTTGTGGACTAGAAACCCGACACCACCCTCGGACAGTTGGTCGCCCTCCCGGAAATAGAGCAGGTTTCCGGATTTAAGGATTATGGTGTCCTCCCCCTCTCTTCGGACTTCACACAATCCTACGATGTCCCATCGTAACCTGCTCAATGCTTCCTCGAGTTCTGTTAGCTTTACGTCGGTTCGCAGTGTGCGCGTGTTGTAGGTTGCCAGGGCCAGAGGTCTTTTGTTGTCTTTTTGTTGTTATTTTTCCCTATTTATTCTAAATTCTACGTATGATGTAGCAAGGCCTTTCTAAGGTATTTTTCCTTATTTTAAATAAATTATGCTACACTACTTTGTTTAAGAATAGTCGTGGGTTCTAAAGCAAACATGTGATAAAAGGAGTGAACACCAAAATGTGAATTGTGACGAAAAAGAAGAAAGAAAACGTTATTTCGACAATGTGTGTCTTAAGGGGATCCCCCTTCCTAAATAAAGCAGCCATCAATGAAAAAAAAATTACTCACTGCGAAAATTTTTAATCGATAAAAATGAAGAATGGGTACTGTAATTTATTTAGAAACTAGCTTTATCCCGCGGCTTCGCCCACGTGTACAACTTATGACTGTCTTTAAGGGTGTGTGGTGCGCGAGCGGCAAGCGGTTCGCGAGCGTGGATATGAGTTTTCTCCGATCCCTTAGGAACTATATGCCAACCTCCTTACCTAATGCTATACAACAACAAACCACTTCAATCCGTTGCTCCATTGGGACTCCGACATGCCCGAGCGTGAAAGTGAGTTTTCCCCAGATTCCTCGGAAACTATGTCACGATATGCTAACTAGTTAATTTTGTCATTTCCAACCTCCTCAACCATCTCGTTAGTAAGGATATTAATATTATAAATGTGAAAACGTGTTTGTTTGTTTGTTACCTTTTCACGCTTCAACACTTTGACCAATATTGATGAAATTTGGCATGCCGGTAGCCTGTATCACTGAAAAGGTCATAGGCTACTTTTTATCCCGTGAAAATATCATAATCCGATGCGGTTTCTGAGGGAACTGAAAAAATACTCTTTTTTGGTTAATTTATTTAACATTGCAACGAAAAATGGATTTTTGTGATTTTATGCACAGAGATAGTTGAGGGAGTGGGAAATGACATAGACTGCTAATCAGAATAGCCTGATTTGGGCTGGGAACTGGAGAAAACTAAGTGTCCACGCTCGCGAGACGCTTGCGGCTCCTGCACCACTCACGCTCAAAGACAGTCATAAAAACGATGTCCACGCGGGCGCAGTCGCGGGCAAAAGCTACTATAATATAAGTAAGGACCTCGGTAAGGACTGTCAACTCTGTGAAATATGGTTTGCTGTAGTTACAGATAGCATATGTGCTAAGATTAGCACATTAACTACCAGTGACTATTCATCATTTTCATTGTTTAAAATTTTCGTTAAAGTAAAATATACTCAGTGAGCACCTAGTTGCTCCTAGAACAGATGGCCGTTGGGGTAGTAAAGTACTCGAGTGGTGACCACGCACCGGAAATCGTAGTGTAGGCAGGCCTCCCACTCGGTGGACCGATGACCTGGTGAAGGTCGCGGGAAGCCGCTGGATACGGGCAGCGCAGAACCGGTCGTCGTGGAAATCCTTGGGGGAGGCCTATGTCTAGCAGTTGACGTCCTTCGGCTGATATGATGATGATGAGTACCTAATTATTTTTTAACAGATTGCGGGGCGCTTGTTAGCTGTGGGTAGCCCCTTAAGTTGAAAAAATGTTAAGTTAACTAAACATGAAATTGTGATAGAGTGTAACTAAGATAAGTTAAAAATGCATGCAAAGAGGCTGCCTTTTATTAACTGACGCATGTTTTTTGTTTTGAGAACTTGTGTTAGATAAGTGATGGACTGACGAGGAAAGCTCATTGCATGAGCAAATATATGAGAGATTAGTAGTAAGTATAGTTTTTATCACGCTTTTATTAGCTTCACCTGTATGTATATGTATATGTTTGTATATACGTTTGTATGTTTGTAACCGACTCCGTTGCACTCGATTTTGAACCACTTTAAACGGACATATTTAATTCAAACTTTGTACAATTATCAAGAATCAGTGACAATACAATAATTTCATAAGTTTATCTCATTATCCTGAACTAAAAATTGAAAAATAAATATAGAATAAATAAATCGGAATAAATTGAAAACTAAAAAAACACGCTTTTAAAGCACATCAAACTAAAAAGTGAAAAATAATTCTTAATATAACCTGAAAACAATAATGAACGAAAAATATTAGTATTATTGTAAAAAAAGCGTTTTAGTAGGGGCGATTTGTGCCATAATTATTTTTTGTATATCGAGCAACCCACGCTTTTTTTGCCATAATACTAGTATTTTTCTTTCATTATTGTTTTCTGCTTATATTTAGAATTATTTTTCACTTTTTAGTTTGATGGGCTTTATAAGCGTGTTTTTAGTTTTTTTTAACTACACTCGAGAGCGATGAATCCGGGTCACTTAAAAGATCCTAAAAATCTCGGAAATTAAGAAGGCTAGCTTCATGAAATAAATTGTGTTTAATAGACACTTTAATACCCCTTAAATGGAATAATAAAATTTACGAGTCACTACATTTTATTTACAAAAAATTACATAAATAAAAAAACTGCTGATCTCGCCTTAAAACAAAAATAGGAAATATGACATTTTTGAACAACATTACGATTTACTTGAATTTTAATACTTCGTATTGCCTCCTCGTGCTTCCATCACTGTGTTTACGCGGTTTGGCATGCTGTACACCAAGTTCCTTATACGATTTTGGGGAATATTCTCCCATTCCTCTGTGAGAGCAATTTTGAGCTCACGAAGCGTGATTGGGGGAGGGCTTCTTTGTTTTACGCATCTTCCTAGCTCGTCCCAAGCATGCTCGATCGGGTTGATATCCGGGCTGCGTGCTGGCCACTCCATACGAGTAATGTTCATCTCTTGAAGGTAGTCATTCACAATCCAACCCGTATGAGGCCGGGCGTTATCATGCATAAAAATAGCATCCTCACCCAAATTGACCATAAATGGACCAACGTGTTCATTGAGGATTTCTTCCACATATCTTTCGCTAGTTAAAGAGCCGTTTTCTATGAACACCAGTTCTGTGCGACTCTCAGAAGAAATTCCGGACCACACATGTACAGACCCACCACCGTAGGCTACTTATTCTTCGATGCATGCTTGCTTGAATCTTTCCCCTGGTCTTCTATACACTCTGTGTCTTCCATCATGCTTGTAGAGCATAAATTTTGATTCGTCGGAGAACATAACTTTTGACCAATCTCCAATACTCCAATTTAAGTGGTTCTGGGCATATCTTAGTCTTGAAATACGATGTCCACGCTCCAGTTTAAGGCCGTTTGCAGGTCTAAGTGGTTTCAAGTTAGCTTCAGCAAGTCGTCGCCTTACTGTCCATGCGCTTGGGTTACTTCCTCCGAGGCGTCGAAACTGATTTGTAAGTTCAGTTCCTGTGAGAAAGCGATTACGAAGCATTGTGTTCACCAAGTATCGATCTTCTCGTGCTGTGGTACACCTGGTTCTGCCTGTTCCTGGTCTGCGTAGGTTAGAGCCAGTTTCCTCGTAACGTTGGAGAACTCTTTGTACTGTTGAGAGCGACACACCGACAGTCGTGGCTGTATCGCGCTGACCCCGGCCGTTTTCCAGCATTGTGAGTATTCTGGTGCATTCTTCAGGTGTAAGCGACATGATTACTCCTTGAATAATAAATATTGAACACTATCGATATGGTTTATGTACCCACTTAAATGACAGATTAGAAACAAAAGCAAAAACAAATGTAGTAATTTCGTAGTTCCATCTTCGAAAGTCTCCCTTTTTCTAATTTGATTTTTTTATGACATAACTTTACAATAACTAAGAAGTTTTAATGACTTCATTTAAGGAATATTAAATTGTCTATTAAACACAATTTATTTCATCAAGCTAGCCTTCTTAGTTTCCGAGATTTTTAGGATTCTTTAAGTGACCCGGATTCATCGCTCTCGAGTGTATATTTATTATAGAATATAATAGAATAGAATAGAATAAGTTTATTGAGTTTATTGTTTATTATCCCCAATTGATAACCCCTTGACATCATCTCACCTGCTGGTAAGTGACGATGAAGCCGAAGATGGAAGCGGGCTTATTAACATTCCCCAACGCAATGGAGAACTGGCTATGTTATCATGCTGGAACACATTGATGCTGTCAACTTGATGTTTGGCGGCAAGACTTATATAAGATGGTGGTAGCTAGCCAGGTGGGCTAAAAAAATGTCCTAACACCAACCAAACCGAGTCTTACAAAGTTAGATCCCGCCGGGAATCGAACCCGCGACCTCCAAGTGTGAAGCGAATGGACTAACCATTACGCCACGGAGGCGGTTAAAGTAAACGTTGCCAATAAGATACATAGTGACATATAGGATTCATTTTTACCCAAAAAGGGGTAATGTTTTTATGCAGCCAGTTTTTTAATTTTTAATTAAATTTGTTAGGTTATTGTAAAACCGAAAATTAAAAAACTAACTGTATAAAAACGTGACACTTCTTTTTTTGAATCGGGTAAAAGTGTATCCTATATGCAGAATCAAGACGAATCTGATGAGAGATAAAATTAGTCTTGCCACCAAACATCAGTGTTAACAACATTCATGTGTTCCGGCTTGAAGATAAGATAGCCAGTTCTCCATTGCGTTGGGGAATCTTGGTAAGCCTGCTTCCATCTTCGGCATCATCGTCACTTACCATCAGGTGAGATGATGCCAAGGACTTACCAATTGTGAATAAAAAAATCTAACGACAACTCGAAAGTCGCACTCCAAAAGCCGTCAAGCCGTTTCAGCCAAAGAAAGACTAAAAGTTGGGCCAGAGAAACAGACCTATATACTTGCATAAATATAATATGTATAGGGTGACTTTTAATTAGTTCTTGATAGCAAAGGATATGAATGTACTGGTGTTTACAAACAACTTTCTCAAAGAAACTATATGTCAAATACGAAAAATTTTTTTGTTTTTGTTATACGTTAATGACCTTCCTGAGGTAACACCACAAAAAGGTATCTTATTTGCTGACGATATTTCCATCATAATACCGTATAATATTAAATCGCACAATTATGAAACTCACATAAATAATAAAATTAAGGAGGTAATTGATTGGATGGACCAAAATAACTTAATTGTAAATATAAATAAAACTAATTAAATACAATTCGGCACAAATAGACATAATAAATTAAAACTTAACATACGTACTAATGAATCACTTATACAAGAGGTTACTAATACAAAATTTCTAGGTGTTGTGTTGGACGATAGTTGTAGCTGGGAAAAACATACAGAGACTTTGAGAGAAAAACTGAATCGCTATGTGTATGTCTTAAGCAGATTAAGAAATATTTCAACGTTTGAGACTATGCTTTCGGCATACCATGGTTACGTAGCGTCTATTCTGAAGTACGGCTTGTTAATATGGGAAAATTCTGTTCATTTTAATAATGTTTTCATTGCACAGAAGAAATTCATACGAGCTATGTGTGGCAAAACATCCCGTGAGTCATGCAGGCCATTATTTAAGTCGTTAGGACTGTTACCCTTGCCCTGTATGTATATTTTAGAGGTCGCTACTTTGGTAAAAAGTAACATAAATATATTTAAAAAGACAAGAGATGTGCACAAAAGCACTGTAAGAGACCCAAAAAAAATAGTTTTAAACAGTATACCCAAACTGACTCATTACAATAGACAGTGTGTAGTAATGTGTGTTAAAATTTATAATGCTTTACCTACTGACATATAATCAATACCTAATATTATACCATTTAAACCCAAACTTGTGACATTTCTAAAAGAAAAAATATTTTATTCCGTAAATGAACTCCTAGATAGACATTTTTGACAATTAACATTGACTATGACAATTTCGTTTTATTAAACTATTTTGAAGTATAATTGATTGTGTGTGAATTTTAAAAGTAATAATTATGATAAGATTGATATTTGCATGCCAAATCTGGTGAAATATGAGAACTTCCTATATAATGTTAACAGCTTTATAAACATGTTTTATGCAAATAAATTTTCATTTCATTTCATTTGGTCCTTAATACTTTTTTGCCGATTTGATAACTAAAGTTATAAATTATGTATCGAGGGTCAACTTTTTCTTTTCTCATTTGTTATATAGTTTCTTTGGGAAAGTTGTTTGTAATCACGAGTACATTCATATCTTTTGCTATCAAGAACTAATTAAAAGTCACCATGTATACATACACCCGAAAAACGTTACTTTTCCTTTTTGGCAGTTGGGTAAAAAGTTTAGAACTTTGATTAAGCCGGCTGAAATTGTTTTAAGCCTACTATTTTCCGCCAACAGTGAATGTGTTGTGCATTTTACACACACCCACACACACACACACACACACACACACACTGCTTATCAATTTTAACTTTCTCGACCCCGCCTTAGGACGGTACGTATATTCGTACGTAGGTTAGAGGAAGTATTGTTATCGCAAAAAAACTAGTTTTTCCAATTTTCGTCAAAATGTGTTCTATACAGGGTGTAAAAAAAATTGGTGTAGGACCCGTTAACTGGGGGTTCTACTCATCATACTGAACAACTTTCCCCAAGGAACCCATAGTCAATTTTCGAAAAAAAATTTGGACCCTCCATACTAAAATGCACAAAATTGATCAATCAGCTGCTTGATTTGTATGAAGAGTAAAAATATTTTTTTGCGTTTTCATTAAAGTCGTAGAACAAAAGTTGTTCAGTATGATTAGTAGAAGCTCCAGTTAAAGGGACCTACACCAATTTTGTTACACCCTGTATAAATTAACAGCAAAGGTCTTCGACTAGTGTGTGTTGCCGTGATGACATACGGAATTGAGACACTGTCGATTACTATGGGCCTCATAAGAAGGCTCAAGGTCACCCAAAGGGCAATGGAGCGTGCTATGCTCGAAGTTTCTGTGCGTGATCGAATCAGAAACGAGGAGGTCATACCAATTGTGAATAAAAAAAAACCGAGAAATCGCAAAAAATGTTTGAACTCTTCATACAAAACAATCAGCTGATTGAGCAAATTCGTGCATTTTTCTATTGAGCGTCCTTTTTTTTTGCGAATTGACTATGGGTTCCTTGGGAAAAGTTGTTCAGTATGATGAGTAGAACACCCAGTTAACGGATTATACACCAATTTTTTTTTCATGCATTATGAATCCATTAAAATTTAAGGAATAAATTTATTAAATTTTCGTATCAAATAAATGAAAAAAAAATGTCGAGAAAGTTTCGGAGTACAATGTCCTTTTAATAATACTTAAAGCACTTTTCCTCCAGGACCCATAGCACTGGGACAACGTATATTAAGGCGGTAGTATTACAGATATTCGTTATTTTCGACGTCAATTCTTCCTAAACGACATAAAACCCAAGGTTGAAAAAACAAAATGATGTTCCTTAAAGTCGAAAGCTATCAGAAACGCGATTGAGCAGTTTTGGCTCGATAGAAAAAAATCCCAAAGATAGGTCTACACCGTTACTTTCAACTCTAGTTATGACTAATATTTTGAAATATAAATTTAAAAAAAATATACAACAATATTTGTTACAATACAATGTGAGTACCTAATGTTATTATTTTTTATACTTTCATTGTTTTTTGATTGAAACGAAAAACCATTGAAAAAGTGTGGTTATTTTTTTTACTCTTTACACGTGAAGAAAAAGACAGAGAAAACTGTTCCAATCAATACCTCGCCTTAACAATTAAAATGAATATTTTTTTACCATGTCACTGTTACATTTTTTGTTTTTATATACAGTGTCTGTACTTGATGTAAAAAAAAGTCTTCATTAATTTGATTTGAACGTATTTATCAAAGTTATTTAACCGCCTGCGTGGCGTAATGGATGGTCTATTCACTTCACGCCAAGAGGTCGCGGGTTCGATTCCCGGCGGAGTCTAACTTAGTAAGAGTAGTTTGGCTGGTAGGGCATTTTTATAAGCCCGTATGGCTAGCTACCACCATCTTATCTAAGTCTAACCGCCAAACATCAATGCTTTGGAGATGAAGATAAGATAGCCAGTTCCCCATTGTGTTGGTGTATTTTGGTAATGCCATAATCGTCACTTACCATCAGGTGATATGAAATATAAATAATAAAATAAATAAAATATTGTTTATTTCTTCATTAAGTTTACAAATAGTATACAGTTTCTGAATACTTCTTTTAAGCAATGTTAAACTGCTTGTGTCAGAAGTATTCGCTCTTCTTTACCAAAAACAAGGGTACATAAATAGTTACTCTAAGACAGATTCAAAGAAATAGTAATAATAATTGAAAAATAATAATTAAATTTAAAATTAGTAGTTTATAGAAGGCGCAAGCTCGCGGCTGTGTGTTTGTGTATGTGTATGTGTATATGTATGTGTGAGTGTGTGTGTGTGTATGTGTGGGTGTAAATATACGTTGATGACTGTATGAATATGAAATGCTACATACAGAAAGTACATAAACTTAAATTTATCACTTTTGTATTTTAATATTTTGATTGATTTATACAGGGTGTAATTATAACTGTTATTGGGGTACACCCGTTGTTATTGAACAATAAATAAATAAATAATAAATAAATAACAATATACTCATAACATCAAATTTATACTTAAAATAAAACAACTAAAATACCTAAAATGGAAAATACCTTATAAATCACACCTAAAATAACTTACATAAAACACCTAAAACATCCACATTCGTCTGCTATGTGTGCGTTATTGCATAGGTTTTTATACGTTCTATCGGTGCTGGACAAATTGTCTCTGCCTGTCTCTGGAGACATTGTTCATCGTCTGCGCAGCGCCTTTGTGGTAGGTAAGTGTGTCGCTCCCATATATTGGCTTATACAGCCACCATAAACGTGTTGCTCCCGTACTGGCTTATACAGCCACCATAAGTGTGTCACTCCCGTTTACTGGTTTATATATCGTCTGCGCAGCGCCTTTTTGGTAGGTGTGTCGCTCCCATATATTGGCTTATACAGCCACCATAAACGTGTTGCTCCCGTACTGGCTTATACAGCCACCATAAGTGTGTCACTCCCGTTTACTGGTTTATATATCGTCTGCGCAGCGCCATTGTGGTAAGTGTGTCGCTTTCATATATTGGCTTATACAGCCACCATAAACGTGTTGCTCCCGTACTGGCTTATACAGCCACCATAAGTGTGTCACTCCCGTATACTGGTTTATACAGCCATAAAAAGTGTGTCTCTCCCAATTGGCTTATCATCATCATATCAGGTCATACAGGTTCCCACCGAGGGGCTCGAGCCTACCCTTCATTAGAGCGATCGGGTCTTACAAGACCACGTGGGCCCAGTGCAATTTAGTCAACCTCACGCACAACCTTCAAATTTATTAGCAGATCAGTGCTCACGATGTTTTCCCTTAATGATGTTATCGATGTTTTCAATTGGCTTATACAGTACGTCGAGTGCGGGGCAGCGCCAATAGCATCTTGGCTATGTTTGCCAGTAGACTAGATTGCGCAATTGTGAACCACTGCTGCTTGGTTCACGTTGCCAATAACAGTCGTGATATTGTAAATAAATTTCATATAATGTAAATGTAATTGTGTATATTACTAACAATAGTCTAAGTCCTAGAATAAGTCACTAACACTATTGTGATCCATTGTTGGTCGATAAATAAATTTTATTATTATTATTATTATACAGCCACCAAAAGTCTTACAGCAAATACTGCCTCTTTTATGATTAGAGTCTTATATATAACTATAGTTAGACTACTTCGCCGGGATTGAAACCCGCGACCTTCTGATGTGAAGTTAACGCCACGGAGGTGGTTAAATTAATTAACTGAAGCACTCGTGTACATTGTTGCATTGTTTTAGTGTGATAACACAATCACCCGATAAACGGTCAATGCCCTAAACTGAGGAGTATCTGTTCGAAAAGTCGTATTTCCACAAAATAAAACTTTACAGAAACAGGAAAAAACAAAATGTTCCTGTTTTGAAAATGCTAAAATAGAAGGAGAAATACATTGTTTTTATTGGAATCCTTGTTTTTATCATTTACATGAAAAATACGCTCCTTTTCATATTTTTTTTAGGCTCATTCAATGTATTATTGTTCCATGTGTTAAAATAAGTAGATAATTGAAATACGACCTTTTGAACAGACAGACATCCCTCAACTGCAAGTCTTCATGATACCTACACACATTTTCGATATTTAAAATCCGGTTAAAAAAAAACGCCTTTTTGTTCTCGAACAGTACGTGTTCTGTACTCCATTTTCTAAAGAATAATATTTTAATTAAATAATATTTTTATTTAATTTTTTATTTTAATATTTTTTTGATTTTATAACATATATTTTTGCTATTATGTTCTGTGACTGCTTGATCAAAATGACTACATCAATAAGAGTTACTTTGATACGTTTACAATGGTGCCTCCGGTCCCCAATAAGTGGGACACAATAGATGGCCTAAGGCACGAATCCTACAGAGTTAAAAAATATTTGATTTGATTCAAAGACGGGATAATATCTACCTTCAAATAATACTAGCTGTAAAAAGACCACTCCTGAAAACTTAAACTAGTTCTACTCATAATATTGAAAAACATTTCCAAATATGGGTTGGGTTTAATTAAATTTGAAAACTTTTTTTTTTCTTTTCATACAAACTGATTAGCTGATCAGCCAACTTTTATGGAGAGCAATTTTTTAACAAATTCAGTATAGGTTCCTTGGAGAAATTTGATCAGATTAGTTGGTTTAGGAATCTTCTAGACGAGAGTAAATAGGCACTATTTGAGCTTGTGTGTTACATCCTCGGCTGCATCGGCACTTACCATCAGGTGAAGTGCAACCAACTGCATTCTCTTGAGATATTTTCTTGAGTCCAAAACTCTGTTGATGTTTCCGGAAGAGATCTCATTACACCCTATATGTATGTACTATATGCTAGAGATGTTACAATAAGCCATGGGTACTTTCCTATGTATATTATATTACTTAACTGTACAACAGGTCTTTTAACACCTGTACCTATACTACTATCTACCAGAGTATGTTACAACAGCTGTATGGGTACTTTCCTTTTTACATTATAGTAACTATACAACAGGTCTTTTTACACTCTGTACCTATAGTACTACCTACCAGAGATATGACAATAGCTAGGTATAGGTACTTTCCTTTTTACATTATATTATGTAACTATACAACAGGTCTTTTTACACCCTGTACCTATTATAGTACTACCTACCAGAGATATGACAACAGCTAGGGATGGGTACTTTCCTTTTTACATTATATTATGTAACTATACAACAGGTCTTTTTACACCATGTACCTATAGTACTACCTACCAGAGATAAGACAACCGCTAGGTATAGGTACTTTCCTTTTTACATTATATTATGTAACTATACAACAGGTCTTTTTACACCCTGTACCTATAGTACTACCTACCAGAGATAAGACAACCGCTAGGTATAGGTACTTTCCTTTTTACATTATATTATGTAACTATACAACAGGTCTTTTTACACCCTGTACCTATAGTACTACCTACCAGAGATAAGACAACCGCTAGGTATAGGTACTTTCCTTTTTACATTATATTATGTAACTATACAACAGGTCTTTTTACACCCTGTACCTATAGTACTACCTACCAGAGATATGACAATAGCTAGGTATAGGTACTTTCCTTTTTACATTATATTATGTAACTATACAACAGGTCTTTTTACACCCTGTACCTATTATAGTACTACCTACCAGAGATATGACAACAGCTAGGGATGGGTACTTTCCTTTTTACATTATATTATGTAACTATACAACAGGTCTTTTTACACCATGTACCTATAGTACTACCTACCAGAGATAAGACAACCGCTAGGTATAGGTACTTTCCTTTTTACATTATATTATGTAACTATACAACAGGTCTTTTTACACCCTGTACCTATAGTACTACCTACCAGAGATATGACAACAGCTAGGTTTGGGTACTTTTCTTTTTACATTATATTATGTAACTATACAACAGGTCTTTTTACACCCTGTACCTATAGTACTACCTACCAGAGATATGACAACAGCTAGGTATGGGTACTTTCCTTTTTACATTATATTATGTAACTATACAACAGGTCTTTTTACACCCTGTACCTATAGTACTACCTACCAGAGATGTCACAACAGCTAAGTATGGGCACTTTCTTATCTGTATTATATTACTTAACTATACAACAGGTCTTTTTACACCTTGTAACTATAGTACTACCTACTAGAGATGTTGCAACAGCTAGATATGGGCACTCTGTTATCTATATTAATAACTTACTTAACTATACAACAGGTCTTTTTAGACCCTGTAGCTATAGTACTACCTTTTTTTTTACAATTGGTAAGCGCTTGGCATCATCTCACCTGATGGTAAGTGACGATGATGCCGAAGATGGAAGCGGGCTTACCAAGATTCCCCAATGCAATGGAGAACTGGCTATCTTATCTTCAAGCCGGAACACATCAATGTTGTTAACACTGATGTTTGGCGGCAAGACTTAGGTAAGATGGTGGTAGCTGGCCAGGCGGGCTTAGAAAATACCCTACCACCAACCAAACCGAGTCTTACAATTGACCCCGCCGGGAATCGAACCCGTGACCTCCTGTGTAAAGTCAGTGAACTTTGCCTCTGAGCTACGGAGGCAGTTACTACTAGAGATGTTGCAACAGCTAGATATGGGTACTCTCTTATCTATATTAATATACTAGCTGTCCCGGCGAACTTCGTACCGCCTTAAATTACATTAGGCTTAGGCACTTTATTTAAATACACCTTAAACTTGTTACGACATTGTAATGAGCAGCTTATTAATTTCACAATGAAAGAGATAATATTCCTTTATTGAGTAAAATCAAATATAATTATATTAATCTTATCATAATTAATTACTAGTCATAATTGATTAATTAATTAATACACCAGAGGCACTTAGCATAAATTCAAGTATCTATGACCTACATTCTACAAGTAAAATCCATTCCTTTATTCGTTGCCAACATTACAATAAAAACCGATCATGTGTGAGTGGGATTCGCACACAAAGGGTTCCGTACCATAATACAAAAATACACGTTTCTTGTATGGGGGCCCCATTTTATTTTTATGATTTGTTGTCATAGCGACAATAGAAATATACACCCTGAGAAAATTTTAACAGTCTTCCTGAAATGAAATACAGCCCGCTGACAGACAGACGGATGGACAGCGGAGGCTTAATAAAAGGGTCCTTTTGGCATTTGGGTACGGAACCCTAAAAGAAGCCACTTCGGTGACTCAACTTTAACACCTCGGTCCTCGTAGTAACTATTATACGTACATTTATCTGTGCCAGAGGTCCTGGGTTTGAATCCGGGGACGGCCAATGTACCTATTAAGTACTTCATCATCATATTAGCCGAAAGACGTCCACTGTTGGACAAAGGCCTCGCCCAAAGATTTCCACGACGACCGGTCTTGCGCTGTCAGGGGTTGCATGTTGATGTTCCATCTTTCCGCACCAAGCTTTACTTTGATGGTGAAGAAAAACATCGCAAGAAAACCTACACATCATCTTTTTTTTTTATTAAAAATTTGGGTGCGTTTGGCTGAACCTAACCTGACGGTAAGTGCCGATGCAGCCGAGGATGTAACACACAAGCTCAAATAATGCCTATTCACTCTCGTCTTGAAGATTCCTAAATTATACGAATCGGGGAATGCAGACGCCGGAAGGAAAAATGAAAGAAGAAGCAAAAAGCTTCGTGCGAAAAGATGGAACATTGACGACAAAGGGGTGGAACCGCTCTCCGCGTCTGGTCGTCCGATGATGAAATGGAGATGGGGGAATGAGGTCGTGAAGCTCTAGGGCACGCTCTCCGATATGAATCCTGTAGAACACCGATAGACAGGCGACTTTGCGGCGATGCTGGATGCTATTTATAAGTGTAGATCTAAAAAAAATGCCCTACACGTGACTGCGGTGATGCTAAATGCAACAGCGGAAATCCGTCGTCTATCCCTTGGATATGAGTATCACGGCAAAGTATATAATATATTATATTAGTACCCATACAGTATAGACACTCCCTGTCGCTCTCTAGATTGCGACCTCACCCCCTCGTCGCCCAGATGATTGGTTATAGTTTGGTTTTCGAACGTATAGGATTTCGCCGTGATCTTGTTTGCTCCGTCATTTGTTTTTAGAAATGTAATTTCTTGCCCATTGTATGAAGTGTCCGGGGTGTGATCACGGTTATTTGAGCCATACGTGACACGAAAAGTGTGAGATGCAGGATGACTCTTCAGTAGCAAGTGGTCTACTTTTCCAAAATTACCAATTTCTCAAATTGACCACTTTCCCAATATGACTACTACGCAAAAATGACGTATGGTTTGGGTTGATCATGCAGGTCAACTGATCCGAAACACGGTAATTACCTGGATGGGTTTGACTGATAGTGGCATTTTTCGCGGCGTGCTTTGCAATATACGTTTAGCTGGTGTTGCCGGTTGCTATCACTAGATGGCAGCCGTTAAGCCATGTCAGAGCGTCGGTGGCGCAATAGCAAGGACCGCTACCTCTTGTCCGGGAAGTCGTGGTTCGAATCCTGCTACGTACCAATGTGTTTCCGAATTTAGATTTCATATGTACGTTTATCCGACGCTCTTACGGTGAAGGAAAACATCGCGAGGAAACCTGCACACGCCTGCGAAGAAACTCGAAGATTGTGTGTGAAGTCGACCAACCTGCACTGGGCCCGCGTGGTCGACTAAGGCCCGATCGCCATAATTCAGGGTATGCTCGAGACCCTCGAAGGGGATGTGTATGAGCTGATATGATGAAGTCATGTCAGATGTCTTGTCACAGATGAGATACTAGTTACTTGCCTTGTACAGAGTCTAAAAGGAAGGAGAATAAATACTTAAAGGTGGTTAAGGTGGGCATCTATTCATTTAAACTGAACTCTTTTTGTTTGACTTTGCTGAAATTGCAAAAAAAGGCTTTTCATACAAATAGATCAGCTGGTTGACCAATTTTGTATGGAGTTCAGCACATTTTTAAGAATTGATTATCAACCGACTTCCGAAAAGGAGGAGGTTCTCAGTTTGATTGTATTTTTCTTTTATGTGTGGTACCTCAGAACTTTTGACGGGGTAACCGATTTTGATGTATCTTTTTTTATCTGAAAGCTAGTGCTTCCCGTGTGGTTATCAAAATCGGTGTAGTACTTTATAAGAAAATTAACAAAAACCAAAAATAATAATGCAAAAATGTACTAAAGTTGTTGCGATGGAAGCCGGTTTTTTAACGTGTTTTAGCGTTTTCATGTGTTCCTTCTGAAAAGGTGTTCAGTTTGATAAAGTAGATTCCTTATATTATTAGTGCTCAGTTTTTTTACACGCTGTATAGTCACTAAAAGCGTCGGTGGCTCAACCGATAACGACTCGGTCCATCTAACCAGAGGTACCGGGTTCAAATCTGGACGGCCAATGTACCAATAAGTTTTTCAAAAAAACTTACGTACACATACTTACCGATTGCTTTAGCGGTGAGGAAAAACATCGTGAGGAAACCTGCACACGCCTGCGAAGACACTCGAAGGTTGTGTGTGAAGTCGACCAACCCGCACTGGGCCCGCGTGGTCGACTAAGGCCTAATCGTCCTGATTCAGGGTAGGCTCGAGCCCCTCGGTGGGGACGTATATGAGCTGTTATAATAATAATAATAATAGTCACTGCTTTGAAGAATTCGATTCCCCGCTGTCGACACAAAAATATCAATGACAAACCGCAAAATAATTATTTGCTCTTGACAAGCCTAAAGTTACATATTTTAATTTACACATTCACCTACATTACAACTTATTAATGATAATGTTTATCAGTTTATGATGACGATGAGCAATAACGAAACACCCAGCGTGACACTCCCGCGCCGTACAAGTTCTACCAAGGCCGCACTCAGCTATTGTTTTTGTGGCTCTGCACTTCCGTGGTACTTTCCTTAGAATATGTCTTGTAATAATGTGTAGCGCGCAGTAGCTAGTAGTATATTATATTTATACATACTAATATGTTACTATTTATAATATAGGTATTATATTTATAAGTATCCTTATATATTTATACTAGCTGTTTCCCACGGCTTCGCCCGCTAAGATGCCGGGGAAAAATTTTCTATACCTATTCTCGGACCTACCAAATATACATAGAAATTTTTATGTAAGTCCGTCCAGCCGTTTCGGAGCAGTATGGCAAGTAACACTGTGACACGAGACGTTTATATACATATATAGATTTTTATTTGATAATGGATTATCGCACAGAAGAAGGAAATTTCAGTCAGTCGATTTTTTTTTACCGACAATTAGGCACTATTTCACCTGATAGTAAGCGGGCTTAACATTTTTTTTAACGCAATGGGGAACTGGCTATCTTATCTACAAACCGGAACACTACAGTGCTGACAACCTTTATGTTTGGCGGCAAGACTTAGATAAGACGGTAAAATACCCTACCACCAACCAAACCGAGACTAACAACAAAGTTAGACTTCGCCGGGAATCAAACCTGCGACCTCCTGATTAGACATGGGGCGGGTAGCGATTTTGCCGGGTACCCGCATGGCGAGTACCCGGCACATTCCATAATAGAGGGCATTATCCCATATTAAAAAAATTATCGGCGAAATATTTATGCACCCGCTCTAGTTCGGTATACAGCGAACGCCTGTTCTCAGAAGCGGGACTAATATATGAAAAAAAACGAAGTCGCCTAAATGCTGATCGTGCAGAAAAATTGTCATTTTTACACCATAACTTACCCATTTTAAACTACAAATATTAAATTAAACTTCCTAATTATCTATTTTTTCTTGCTATTACTCATAAATTAGTCCAGCTTATCATAATTATAATGATTACCATTTGTGTTCCAAGTCAATAAATAATTAAAAATCTAAAACGTATCATTATTTCTAGCCTTCCAAATTACCCGCCCAGAGCCGGTTACCCGGCACCATTACCCGGTACCCGGCCGGATACTTAAAAAAGTGCCGGATCCGCCGGGTACCGGATCCAAACCGGGTACCCGCCCCATGTCTACTCCTGATGTAGAGCTTATGGACCAACCACTACGCCACGGATGTGGTTAGACCTTAGAAATACCTACAAATTCGAAAAAATCTACTTTCAAAGTTTCCTGTGTACGTCGGATTTTAGAAAATGTTTGAGTAAACCAGAACCAGCTTTCCGGCTAAACAACCTTTGAGAAAACTAATTTCTAATCATACCAAATTGAGATCTATACCATGCTAAAATATTTTTTAGCAAATTTCATGCAATTCAATGCTGAAATTTAAAAAAGTTGACGCTGTGACTGTGAAAAATCAACGCACTACACGTTACGTATGTACGTACTAAGCGTACGTACGCTACGCTTACTACGCACTACGCCATAAGCTATTATTATTCATTTTACGCGCGCATGGTATTTACTATGGACTAAGGAACTCCCCGCCAAAAAACTTCTATACATATTCCTACAACTTTTCTACTCCGCGCAGATCAAGGTCCTCACATATTTCTTTAGAGATTTGTGCAAAAATTATTTTGTCATCTCAATTGACTAAAGAATTGTCGCCACACGGTCACACAGCGTGGTTAATTCAGATACACTATTGTTTATATTAGGCAGTTAGGCATGAGGAACGATCGCTCACTGTCTGCCACCGATTTATCGCATAATTAGTTTTTTCGTTAAAAAACGCGTTAAGATTTTCTAAAAACCTAAAAGCTTTTAGATACAAGCTTTTAATATTGCATTGTCACGCGATATACATATGCATGCAAAATTTCTGCTTCGGAAACCGGGAAGTGAGTCAAATATAACTTGCAAGATTCCGTTACAGACACCGGGACAGGTGAAACTACGAGTAATATAAAGATAGTAATAATTTCGAAAAACCTCAAAACTTTTAAGTACAAGCTTTTCATATTGCATTGTCACGCGATATACATATGCATGCAAGCTCAATCGGAAACCGGGAAGTAAGTCAAATTTAACTTGCAAGATTCCGTTACAAACACCGGGACAGGTGAAACTACAAGTAATATAAAGATAGTAATAATTTCGAAAAACCTAAAAACTTTTAGTACAAGCTTTTCATATTGCATTGTCACGCGATATACATATGCTTGCAAAATTTCTGCTCAATCGGAAACTGAGTCAAATTTAACTTGCAATATTTCATTATAGACACCGGGACAGGTGAAACTTATATAGCTTGTAATAATTTCGAAAAGCCTAAAAACTTTTAGGTACAAGATTTTCATATTGCATTGTCACGCGATATACATATGCATGCAAGCTCAATCGGAAACCGGGAAGTGAGTCAAATTTAACTTGCAAGATTCCGTTACAGACACCGGGACAGGTGAAACTACAAGTAATATAAAGATAGTAATAATTTCGAAAAACCTAAAAACTTTTAAGTACAAGCTTTTCATATTGCATTGTCACGCGATATACATATGCTTGCAAAATTTCTGCTCAATCGGAAACCGGGAACTGCGTCAAATTTAACTTGCAAGATTGCATTATAGACACCGGGACAGGTAAACTTATATAGCTTGTAATAATTTCGAAAAGCCTAAAAACTTATAGGTACAAGATTTTAATATTGCATTGTCACGCGATATACATATGCATGCAAAATTTCTGCTTCGGAAACCGGGAAGTGAGTCAAATTTAACTTGCAAGATTCCGTTACAGACACCAGGACAGGTAAAACTACAAGTAATATAAAGCTTGTTATAATTTCGAGAAACCTAAAAACTTTTAAGTACAAGCTTTTCATATTGCATTGTCACGCGATATACATATGCATGCAAGCTCAATCGGAAACCGGGAACTGCGTCAAATTTAACTTGCAAGATTCCGTTACAGACACCGGGACAGGTGAAACTACAAGTAATTTAAAGATAGTAATAATTTAGAAAAACCTAAAAACTTTTAGTACAAGCTTTTCATATTGCATTGTCACGCGTTATATACATATTGCTTGCAAAATTTCTACTCAATCGGAAACTGAGTCAAATTTAACTTGCAATATTTCATTATAGACACCGGGACAGGTGAAACTTATATAGCTTGTAATAATTTCGAAAAGCCTAAAAACTTTTAGGTACAAGCTTTCAATATTGCATTGTCACGCGATATACATATGCATGCAAAATTTCTGCTCAATCGGAAACCTCAATAGAAACCGGGACAGGTGAAACTAAATAAAGGCTTGTAAAAAACAGAATGCCGCGTAACAGAAGCTTTTTACCCGATTGCCAAAAAAGAAGGGTAATTTTTTTCGGGTGTATGTACGTATGTCTGTTTCTTTGGCTGAGCCTGTAGCCTAAACGGCTTGATGGATTTTGGAGTGCAAGGTGTCGTTAGATTCGTCTTGAGCCCGTGATTGACATAGAATTCATTTTTACCCGACTGTCCAAAAAGAAGGGGAATGTTTTTCGGGTGTATGTACGTATGTCTGTTTCTTTGGCTGAGCCTGTAGCCTAAACGGCTTGATGGATTTTGGAGTGCAAGGTGTCGTTAGATTCGTCTTGAGCCCGTGATTGACATAGAATTCATTTTTACCCGACTGTCCAAAAAGAAGGGGAATGTTTTTCGGGTGTATGTACGTATGTCTGTTTCTTTGGCTGAGCCTGTAGCCTAAACGGCTTGATGGATTTTGGAGTGCAAGGTGTCGTTAGATTCGTCTTGAGCCCGTGATTGACATAGAATTCATTTTTACCCGACTGTCCAAAAAGAAGGGGAATGTTTTTCGGGTGTATGTACGTATGTCTGTTTCTTTGGCTGAGCCTGTAGCCTAAACGGCTTGATGGATTTTGGAGTGCAAGGTGTCGTTAGATTCGTCTTGATCCCTTAATTGATATAGAATTCATTTTTACCCAACTGCCCAAAAGAGAGGGGTAATATTTTATATATAGTCGGGTTTTAATACTTAATTAAATTGGTCAGGTTATGACGAAATCTTACGGAAATCAATCCGTTTTCTTATTAAATTAGGTAGGCGAGAGCAGGTAGGATTCGTACAGTGAGAGCATTCGTTCAGTAGTCATATTATCTGCAATACTAAACTGTGGAAGCGTTCATATTTGTGTGTTTAAGTCCCGTCCATTTTCATAGTCATAGCGCGGTGGGACAGTGCTGAGTATTTTATATATAATTTTAAACAAAAAAAACCGACTTCAAACAGAAAACGAAGGTTCCCCTCGATTTCTTTGGGATGACATCATCAGATCCTAGTTTTCTTATCATGGTACCCTTGGTATGTCTCCTTTTCAACAAAAAAAGAATCATCAAAATCGGTTCATAAACAACGAAGTTATCCGCGAACACACATTAACAAAAATAAAAAAAATATACGGTCGAATTGAGTAACCTCCTCCTTTTTTGGAGTCGGTTAAAAAAAGGTTCGCTGGAACAATGCTTTCGCTTCGCTAATTTGTATCAAGTAAATTCGTGTAAAGACTGGATTATTAAGAAAAAAACTGTTCGGTTTTCGTAAGATCACGCGATAATCTGATTTTTTCATATATAAACATGATAATTCACGAAAAAACTAATTGCAGGAAAACACTGTGGCATACTGAACGACTTAACTTAAAAATATTAGTTGATATATATAATTTACTTCAAAGACGACCTTGTCTGCGCGTTTTATTGTTTCGCCTTCAAAAATAAGAGGGATGACGTTACACATGCAGCATTTTAAGTGTTACAAATCTAAATAATATACTTAGTACCTATATTAAAAATGTATTTTGCAAAACAGTTGGTTGATCGATAGATTTTTCAAAATCTGAATTAATCTCAAGCAAAGTATATAATACTAGCTGTTTCCCGCGGCTTCACCCGCGTGGACCACTTTTCTATGACTTTTCGAGGGTGCGCAGTGCGCGAGCCGCAAGCGGCTCGCGAGCGTAGTAAAAGGTATCCTATGTCTTAACCCAGGTCCTAATCTGTCTACCTACCAAATTTCAGTCAAATCCGTTCAGTAGTTTTTGCGGGAAAGCGTAACAGACAGACAGAGTTACTTTCGCATTTATAATATTATAGTAGGGATTTTAATAATATTATAAACGCGAAAGATTGTTACTTTTTCACCCTGCAATAAAGAGATCTGGATGTAGTTTGGTAGGTAGACAGATTAGGATCTGGATTAAGAATAAAGAAATAATGATAAATGGTATAAATGGTTGCCTGAATAAAGAATTATTTATTTATTATTAACATATAGGCTACTTATTTCCACGCTCGCAAGCCGCTTTGCGCACCCTCGAAGACAGTCATAGAAACTATATTCACGCGAGCGAAGCCGCTGGTAAAAGCTAGTATATTATATTAATACATACATGAGGTGTGTAGTACAGATGGCAATTGGGGCAGTAAAGTTCTCCAGTGGCGATCGCGCACAGGCCTCCCACTCGGTGGACCGATGACCTGGTGAAGGTTGTGGGAAGCCTCTGGATGCGGGTAGCGCAGAACCGGTCGTCATGAAAATCCTTGGGGGAGGGCTATGTCCAGCAGTGGACGTCCTTCGCCTGATATGATGATGATGATGATCATGATGAGGTGTCACTACACTATATTGGATGGTTTTTGCAGATGACAAGTTTTCCTAACGAATTTATACATACAGGTTAAAGTTATCTTTTATAAAAAGGATGCTTATCGTCTACTAGCTTTTGCCCGTGGTTTCGCCCGCGTGGCTATCGTTTTATGACTACATTCGAGAGTGCACGGTGCGTTCGTTTGTCTCTGAATTAAAATTCGGGGACAGACAGGAAAATATCCGTAATAATAGACATAACAATTATTGTGAAGTATTTGACACCTTTTGAATAAATGAAGTGAGCACCGAACACTTACGATCTGACATACTATGTGAAAAAATCACAGATCTACTAATTCAATAGATTAAACATTGATGACGTCAAACCGTACCACCCTAATTGTCAATTGGATAACTATGGATATCTGTCCAAGCTACCAAATAAAGAAGGCACTTTTAGCCCAAAGGGTAACAAGCATTCGGACTTCTTTAAAATTTTGTTGCGTTGTCATTTGCGTCGGTCTTAAGGTGCCTAGTCGGACGAAAAAGGTTTTAAACAATCTTAAAGAAATAGTTAAGTGTTTATTTTTGGTTGTGGAATAGTGAACAATACATGGAGAATGTCGTGCATTGTGCGTGGTTGCAAATCTCATTCGAGAAATAGAGAAAACTCGAGTGATAATAGCAGTTTCCACACGTGAGTAAAAGAAATACGTTTTCTCGTTAAATGAACCACGAAATGTTTCGATATCAATGAGACAAGACTTTCATGAAGGCTCATTTTACAAATCTAAATGAAACTATAATGTTAAGAGTGAAAATAAGAACAAAAATTGTAAAAATAAACAAAACTGTTTTTAGGTTACTAGTGACGTGAAAATTATGGTCGATAAATGTGCGTCACTTAGTCATCATAATATCAGCTGAAAGGCGTCCACCGCTGGACAAAGGCCTACCTCACTTAGTAATAGTAATGGTATCTTACGTTTTAATTATATTCTTTAAGGTTCCCCCAAAGTGATCAATTTCGCTAGCGGTGGTTACGCCATTAGCAAAAATGAGAAGCAGCATAAAAAATCTTGGAGATTGTGCTCAAGACACTTCAGCCCCGAGTGCTTTGTACGAGGAAACTTATTGCAAGTACGAGAAGATGCCGCACCCACTTTGAATTTACCCGATAAGACAGCAGTTGTGGTAAGGAACTTTATAGAGTAAATTATAGATTACAATTTTAGTTTTTATTTGAACAGAGTTTTTTATGCTCAAATGAATATAAAATGTCAATTGCCATGACAGATATTTACAATATTTGATATGTGTATACGCTGTCCCCAACACTGAAGGACTTGTCACACTGGATGCGGTCTGTGGTCATGACGCTGTGTTCGCTTTGACCTGACTGCTGACCGCATACTAAGCAATGCCTGTCCTGTGAGGGATTGAAATAAAAATTTACCATTTGAATATGGCTATAGAAAACATACATTCAGCTCGGGGCTTTGCCATACAACTCCTAAGAATATACTGGGATGCCGGCTAAAATGTATGGATTGATACAACTCCTAAGAATATACTGGGATGCTGGCTAAAATGTATGGATTGATACAACTCCCAAGAATATACTGGGATGCCGGCTAAAATGTATGGATTGATACAACTCCTAAAAATATACTGGGATGCCGGCTAAAATGTATGGATTGATACAACTCCTAAGAATATACTGGGATGCCACTGGGGTGACCAGTGGCATAGTATGTAGGTGGCATATTTTTGTAAGAATTCATAGTACAGATGTCAGAGGACATCAACTATTAACATGTTTTTATTTGTTCGTTCTGGGTGGAATTTTGCATTAAATAAACTAAAATCCACTTTTTTATTTGCCTTCAAAAGAATAAAATAACGCTTCATGGGTCTTGATGATCCAAGAGGACATACACACATAAAACACACACAACTACCACGTACATGCTAACAAGTGAACTTGGAAAATATGGGGCGCATGAAACTTGATGAATGTGAATATGAAAATTTGAGTTTTAATATCTTAGTAGAAAGATACATCTAACGTTTTTCGAGTTTTTCTTACATCACTGTTTTATTCGCACATACTTTCTATGCATACAAGACACTACATTTACTTATATAATTTCTGTTTATTATTTTATCACGTTTTAAAGTTTGATTTTTTTTTTCAGGATTTTACGATCTTGCATGGGGCTATGAAACCAAGTATTACTAATGACACTTTTTCATCTATGCCACAAGCAATCATAACCATGGTAAGCATCTGACAAGAACATGACACATGCGTTCCATTGTTAGGGTTCCGTACCTCATAAGGAAAAACCAAACCCTTATAAGACCAGTCACGTGTCCGTCCATCCGTCCGTCACGCTTGTTTTTCTCACCGACTGTTTAACGCAGAAAGTTAAAATTTGACGTAACTATAGTTTTAACCCACACATTTTGCAACAATAAAAATATTTTTTGGGGAATTTAGGAGGTGGCAAGTTTGGTGATCACAAAAAAATATATGAACCCTTACGTGTTGAGTGTCGTTTAAAAAAGGTTACTACTAAGCATTCATATAGTATTTCTTCCAAATTTTACCTTTGTTTGTTTTGGAGATATTGCTCAAAATATCTGCCAAAACACTATTCGCACTCAAAACCGCTAAAGCCAAAATTTTGAAATTAATACAGTTTACTACAACTTAGATCACAGATTACTTGAAAACTGCCTGGAATATCGTTATTATCATAGATTTTCAAAAAAAAAATAAAAGCATTGTCCAGTAAAAGCAGATCTCTGATTATGTGAGACAATGTATGTAATTAGAGGTCTTGTTATACCGGTCACAAAAATTTTGATACGGAACCCTGTTTGTGTGAGTCCTACTTGCGCTCTTGACCAGTTTTTCAATTAACACTACTTTTTTGTTTATTTTTAACTATGGTATCTCAATGTTAAATAAACTTTTTTTCAGGATTTCCCGATGTTAAAAGCAAGCGAACCAAGAAGTTGTAGTGAGCCTTTTGTGCCTAGGCTACAATCAAACACAACCACGGTAAATTTCTTGACAATAATATAGCACATGCTTTCTATTTTTAGGGTTCCGTAGTCAACAAAGATTAACCCTTTAAGAAGAACCCTTATAGTTTCGCAATGTCCCCCCTGGCTTAGCTAAGTCAGAGACTTTTAGTAGGTACTAGAAAGCTGTAATTTGGCAAGGGTATATAAATTAATGAAGTGGTAGAGTAAGAAATCGAAGGAAGTTTTCTCCACAATTCGAGCACTTACTGTATTATAACTTTTTTTTACAAAATCATAATAAATACTAGCTACACTTCTATTTCAGGACATGTGGAAAAAAATGTAAATAGTAGGATATATAATCAATTTAAAGGGAAAACTATCACAGCTAAGTAGGCTTTTTTAGTTTAGGAGTAATAGTCGTCCAACTTAAGATTTATAAAAAGATTTGTTGGCATATTAAGCAGTTCGATTTATAAAAAAGTTCATGGATTTTCCATACAAAATGTTATATCACCAACTAAAAAAAATAAAAAAATATTTAAAATAAACATATTTTTTTTGAAAATAACTACGGAACCCTATTTTACGCGAGTCTGACTCGCACTATGCCAGTTTTTTAATGTACACTTAACTTAAAGTTAGTTGTTTTCTGTTTATGTTTTATCGTATTTCAAAGTCTAATATATTTTTCAGGATATTAACCATGTCACATGTAGCTAACGAACTAAGTAGGACTAATGACACTTTGCTGCCTATGCCACAAGAAACCACAACCACGGTAAGCCTTTGACAACATCGCACGTGCTCGATTTTTCAGTCTACATACTCGTATAGTCATTAAAATTTCTGTTTTGTTTACATTTTATCGTACTTCAAAGTTTTTCTATATTCCATGTCACATGTAGCTAGCCAACCAAATGACAATAATGCCAATTTTCTTCCTACGCCACAACCAACTGCAACCACACTCACATACCTCAAAAGAAAAAGCAGAACCCTTACAAGATCACTTACGCGTCTATCCGTCCGTCTGTCACGCCCATTTTTCTCAGATACTTTTTAACATAGAAAGTTTGATTTTTTTTCAGCATTCCATGCCACATATAGCTGTCGATCCAAATAGTATTAATGCCACTTGCCTGCCTACGCCACAAGCAACCGCAACAATGGTAAGCTAATGACTTTTAGGGTTGTATACTTTCCTTATGGAAAAACAGAACCCATACAAGGTTACTTACGCGTCCATTTGTCCTTTTGTCACGCCCGTTTTTCTCAGATACTGTTTTACGTAGAAAGTTTGAATTCGACATTGTTATATATTATACTAGCTTTTGCCAACGGCTTCGCTCGCGTGAACATAGTTTCATGACTGTGTTCGAAGGTGCGCAGTGTGCGAGCCACACGTGACTCGCGAGCGTGGAAAAAAGTAGCCTATATGTTAATCCAGGTCCGCATCTGTCTACCTACCAAATTTCATCCAGATCCGTTTATCTGTTATGGCGTGAAAGAGTAACAAACATCCATACATCCATACAAACTTTCGCTTTTATAATATTAGAAAGGATCATACTGGCTGTGCCCGCGATTTCGTCCGCGTGGAATAATGTCTTTGGGTAGCATTTTTAATTATTTAGGCTAATTATTTTACAAATAAGATACATACGTATAAATAATGAGCGATTTGCAGTGTTTCACTGCAAAGAGCTTATTAAATTATTTAAGTACATATATATGATGTATATTAAGGTGTAAAGTATTAATATGAGTTTATTTAAGTACGTTTTTATGTCATAGTTTTCCCAAAAAACTAAAAACCATAGTCCAGCATAAGTAGTAGATAGTATATTAGACAATGTATTACCGAGAGGTCTTGTGAAATTGGTGTTACGATTAATTCGATAAACGCACATTCACATTTTTGCATTGATTGAAGTAATTGACAAGTTTAACTTTTGCCTTCAGGGATTATTAGATGAGACTACGACAACGAGTACCATCATTGCAGTGCAGGAAGGGCGCATTGCCAAACCAGAAAAAAAGATTTAAAAAATGGAGAAAATAAGGGGGTCCCATACAAAGAAATGTGTTTTTTTATAGGTCTTTAGAGGTTTTTGATTTAGCTCTATTGTAAAAACGGTAATACATTAAAAGCGTGATACTTGGTGTGATTATAGTACTAATACTGAAGTAACACAACAAATAATAAAAATTGGGCAAGTGTGAGTCGTACTTGCGCTAAGAAGTCCGAACTGAGTGACAAAAAAAGCATACATTTGTCGCTCGCGTTGATGTCTTTTGATTGTAATGTGAATAGGTATCATTTCGTTATACTATGTAGTTGTGTGGAGACGTGGTGGTACGGAACCCTCAGAGTGCTTATCGGAATCGCACTTAGCCGGTTTTTTATCTTCATTTGGTTAAGCCCTTGGCATCATGGCAACCCGGCGTGGATGAGGTCGGGTATCTCATAACCATCAATTCATAAAACACTAAATATTTCTAAACTCCGCGATTCCTGGAACTCGGCTGGCTCGGTAGCCGGAGGGGGTGCCGCGAGGAGTGATTTTAAGGGATTTTTTAATATATTTAAACATTATCTAGTGAACTACACTTGCGAAAACACAGCGGGTACGTAATATGCGACCTCATAAATGAAGTTATTAGAATGTTTTATGTTGACTTTATGTTATATTGAAGCTAAATTATATTACACAGATATATTTTTTAATTTTGTGTGCACAGTAGTCAAAATATCTGTTTTTTAGATAGTAAGTCATAGTTCCTAAATATTGTTGATTTTTGTATAAAAAAATATTGTTTATAACATAATTCAATTTACAAAATAGTTTACAGTTTCTGAATACTTCTTTTAAGAAATGTTAATAACTGCCTGTGTCAGAAGTATTCGCCCATCTTTACCAAAAACATGGATACATAAATAGTTTTTTGATACTCTAAGTCAGATTAAAAAATAATAATAATTAAATTTAAATTATATATAAAGAAGGCGCGAGCGTCTGAGTGTTTGTGTATATGTATGTGTGTGTGCGTGGCGTGCATTAAGGAAAGAGATAGTGAGGGAGTAAATTTGCAATTGTAATTAGGATATGTGTGTAAGTAGATCTTCTACCTCTTCATAGTTTAGAATTTTTAGCCATTCAATCACGTGTTTTTTTGCATTCATAGTAAGTCATAGGGTAGATATTAAGTTTTTTTGTTCACAGTATTATATAAGAAAGTTGATAACGTATTGTACTGGTGCCTTGCAAAACTAGTTCTAATGGTCTTGGAATAAGTCTTATTTTACTTAATAAATACTGGTTAAAATTGAGAGATTCATGTTTTTTCATTATGATATTTATAACATACAATTTACGAACTGTCATTAGTCACGACCTCATAAAATAAGTTATTAGAATATTTTTTGTTGATTTTATGTTATCTTTTAGCTAAATTATATTAGACAGATGTATTTTTTTAATTTCGTGTGCACAGTTGTCAAAATATCTCAGTTTTTTAGATAGTAAGTCATAGTTCCTAAATACTTTTGATTTTTGTGTAAAAAAACACTACTTTGTTTTTTTATAGAAATATAAATACTTTTATAACTAGAACTCGGTAATTTTATCATTTTACCTCACGTCCCTAATGTAAATTAATATATTACAGTAATAAGTAGTCATTTCAGTTATCAAAATCGACAACTTCTATATTATGTATTTGCGTATGTCACACCCACCTCACAGTTGGTGTAACTATTTTTCACCTCATTCACATTAATTTACATTCACTTGGCATGTACATAATGATAACGGTTGAATTATGTTTACAATAATTATTAATGACTAGGTTTTTCCAGCGGCTTCACCCGCGTGGACTCCGTTTTAATGACTGTCTTTAAGGGTGATTAGTAAATTATGTCGTTTCCCAACTACTTAACCATCTCTGTGCAAGAAATCACAACAATCGAGTAATTTTTCAGTTCCCTCAGGAACTGCATCAGATTATGCTATTTTCCCGGGATAAAAAGTAGCCTATGTCCTTCCCCGTGACACAGGCTACCTGCATGCAAAATTTCATAAAGATTGGTCAAGGCGTTGAAGCGTGAAAAGGTAACAAACAAACACATTTTCACAATTATAATATTACTAGCTTTTGCTCGTTTTTATGACTGTCTTAGAGGTGCGCGTGGACATGAGTATTCTCCAGATCACTCGCGAACTATGTCAGGATATGCTTATTAGTAAATCACGTCATTTCCCATGTTAGATGGCGCTAAAGTAGCAAAATGTTGATATTTGTTGACAATTTTTTTTTAATTTTTTTTTTAATAAAAAGTAGCCTATGTTACTTCTAGTACCTCCCTGAATATGTGTACAAAATTTCATGATTATTCGTCAAGTAGTTTTTGCGTGAAAGCGTAACAAACATCCACGCTTTCACATTTATAATATTATTATATATATACTAGCTTTTGCCCGCGGCTTCGCCCGCGTGGACATTGTTTTTATGACGGTCTTAGAGGGTGCGCGAGCCGCTTGCGGCTCGCGCACTGCGCACCCTCTAAGACAGTCATAAAAACGATGTCCACGCGGGCGAAGCCGCGGGCAAAAGCTAGTAATATTATAAATGTGAAAATGTGTTTGTTTGTTACCTTTTCACGCTTCAACACCTTAACCAATCTTGATGAAATTTGGCATGCAGGTAGTCTGTGTCACTGAGACGGACATAGGCTACTTTTTATCCCGTGAAAATAGCATAGCATAGTCCGAGTCCGATGCAGTTCCTGAGGGAACTGAAAATATACTTTTATTTGTTTGTTTAACATTGCAACGGAACAATGGATTGCTGTGATTTTTTGCACAGAGATGGCTGAGGGGGTGGGAAATGAAATAATTTACTAATTAGCAAATCCTTACATGGTTCCCGAGGGATCTGGTGAAAACTCATTTCCGTGCTCGCGCACGTCAGCGTCGCAACGGAGCTACGGACTGAAGTGTTTTTTTTGTATAGAATTGGTTGAGGACTTCTAATCAGAATAGCCCTATTTATATATATATATATATATATATATTAAGGATAAAGGATAGTAAGGAATAGTACCAATGAGTTTTTCAAAAACATCTTGAGGAAACCTGCACAGGCCTGCGAAGAAACTCGAAGGTTGTGTGTGAAGTCGACCAACCCGCACTGGGCCCGCGTGGTCGACTAAGGCCTAATCGCCCTGATTCAGGGTAGGCTCGAGCCCATCGGTGGGGACGTATATGAGCTGATATAATAAATAATAAGTAAGGAATAGTAAGGATAAAACATGCCCATAGCTAAATTATGGTAGCTGCCAGCTTTTGGGTTCTTTCGATATCGATTAAATCTGTACGGCACATCCCTGGTGGCCAGAGTTTGACATTTAGGGCTGTACGGGGCATGAAATCGGCATACTGACAAGAATAGAGTCATCTCCTTTTCTCATATGGAGGGTTAGTTTGCGTAAGCACACAGCAATATCGTCGCAGTTTTATTTTAATTTGTGTTTAATCTATTGAATTAGTAGATCTGTGATTTTTGCTGTGCAGTGTGCACAAAGAGTATATAAGTATTAAGTCACTACGTTTTATTTCTGCAGACAACACACAACCATTAAATAGAAACACAATAGAAGCACAGTATTAGGCCGCTATCACAGTATATCTATTAGTACTAGCGTACTGCTATATTGTCATACTGTAATAGTACAGACCTAAAACTTCTTGGTATCAAGCTAAAAGCAACAAACACCTCTACCAAAACAAAAGGCATATAATCACTACGTAATACGTATACCAAAATGTATAATAGTATTAACAGACGTTCGAATAAGGTACGGCCAAACCGACGGACCGGTACGGTGCGCTCGACACGCCACACCACCGCACCGCACCAGACGGTCCAGTGCTTTCCGGACAGTGATCACGTCGACATGCCTCCAACTTTATCTAAACAAGCTAAAATCGCGTTACTTGCGGCATCCGTCGTGCACCTATCGAATGAAGAGAAAAGACAGAGAAGAATGGGCAAAATTCTATTTAAAAAACAGAGAGTCGTACAGTCATATACGACTTATAAAAGATCTTGACGATGAAGATTTTCGTATAAATCTTAGCATGAGTTGATGTTTTGAGTTTTTTCCGTAAAATTCACGGCTTGTAGGTCTGATGCCATTGAAAACGTATGTCTCACTCGGAGGTAGAATTGCGACTAAAGCGCTGAACGGTCCGGTGGTTCGGCCACACGACCGAACTTGTGCGGACCGCACCAAATCCGGTGGAAAAATCATCGAACCGAGCGCACCAGCAATAATAATAATAATGTGCGTGGGACCGCTGTACATACCATCGAATATGGTCCGGAGCACACCAAGGTCACGGTCCGGAGCGGACCATATTCGAACGTCTGTTACAGCTTTAAGTCTTAAACATTTTAAGATTTATGTATGTATTAATACATGTACAATTATTCATACATACGCGTTTTGTTTCACAGATTTAATAAACTCTTATACATGCACTGAACAGAATATTAATAAATGCATTGACGTGAAACTTTTTTTTATCACATATCCCAAAAAATAATTGTTTGCTAATGCTAACATACTTATAGGTGTAACAAAATTGGTGTAGGTCCCGTAACTGGGGCTTCTACTCATCATACTGAACAACTTTTGTTCTATGACTTTTCTATGAAAATATATTTTCACTGTTCAATGTTCATAAAAATCGGTCAGTTGATCGACCAATTTGTCCATTTTTCTATGAAGGATCTATTTTTTTTGGGAATTGTATTTTGTATTGTATTTAGTATGGTAAGTAGAAGCCCCAGTTAACGGGTCCTATTACTATTTTTTTACATTCTGAATATTTATGTTTTTTGCTAATACCTTCAACACCACTTCTTTACTTCAGAAAATTACAGAAAGAAAAAGTTGCTAATACCAAAAGAGCAGAAACAAAACGCTATCAACAAGTAGAAAAAAAATTGAACACTAAAGAATGTGTAGCAAACGTAGTGATTAATGCTTTTTGAGTGTCATTAGTTCATTAGTTGAAAAGTAATACTATGTGCTATAACAATTTTTACCTTCGTTTTTACCAAACTATTGATGACTGCTAGTCATTTCAGTTTATTTTAATCCTGTGTCAGAAATGTAATTTTTAACTCCCGACGCGAACAAAGGGGTGTAATAAGTTTAACGCGTGTACCGATACACTCGTTAAACTTATAACCATAGATCGGAATAGGTAGTTTTTTCCGGCAATTATGTCATAACGTTGTCAATAGTATGGAATTGGATAAGCTTCTCCGGATTTCCGGATTTGAGGGTCTTACAAAGTGAAATAATAAAATTTTTTGGAATCATTTTTTTATCCCTACTATTATTATATTATTATAATATTATAAATGCGAAAGTAACTCTGTCTGTCTGTTACGCTTTCCCGCAAAAACTACTGAACGGATTTGGCTGAAATTTGGTAGGTAGACAGATTAGGACCTGGATTAAGACATAGGCTACTTTTTACCACGCTCGCGAGCCGCTTGCGGCTCGCGCACTGCGCACCCTTGAAAAGTCATAGAAACGTGGTCCACGCGGGTGAAGCCGCGGGAAACCGCTAGTTGTTTACAAATGCATAAATTACTTATTTAAAACAAATTACACCAATAATTATACAATAAGAATTAGTAAATAAACAAATGGGAAAATATATATGTGCAAGTATTTCTCAATAAAACCTTGCACGCACGGATTAGCATTTTGTTGAGTCTTGAGTTAATTGCTTCTAAATAAAAAAAACCCAGATACCAGATAAAATTAAGCTTATCCATGTTGTGCCAACGTTGCAAAAGTACATGAAAAAACTCTACCTATTCCGATCATTGCTTATAACACTCCTCTACCTGTCGATCTGTGTGTCTTTCTGCGCCATCGTAGTTCCTCAACCAAGGGACCGATTTTATTGTTTTTTTTTTGTTTAAAAGCTGACGTGATCGAGGAGGTTCATAGCTATAATTTGTGAAGATTTTCAACCGTTTGAAGATCATCAGCTCTCATCTAGGTGATGGAGGGATTTGGGCAACTTCCAACATTCTTATCGACTCAATATTTGGTGTCCTGTTACTTTGATGATAGTACAAGAATATATTAACCTTGACCTGATGCTGCAGGATCTCCTCCAAACTGCAGGATACCCCATCAACTTGCAGCAGAGGTATCTTGTTTGGGCTCATTGGAATAGCATAATAAATAGGCGATAGATAGAACATGGTAACTTCGACCTGATGTTGCAGCATCTCCTGGTATCTGCAGGATACCCAACTCCTCACCAACTTACAGCAGAGGTACCGTGTTTGGGCTCAATGAAATAGTCTTAATGAATAGGTGTTAGATAAAACACGGTGACCTTGATCTAATGCTGCAGCATCTCCTGGTATCTTCAGGATACCCTACTCCCCACCAACTTACAGCAGAGGTATTGTGTTTGCGCTCATTGGAATAGTTTCAATGAATACATGTTAGATAGAACATGGTAGGTAACCTTGACCTGATGCTGCAGCATCTCCTGGAATCTGCAGGATACCCAACTTCTCACCAACTTACAGCAGAGTTAAATGCAGAGGAATACGGAAAACGTAGATTATACGTAGAAATATGTTACTTAAGGAAAATTGTTTAGTTTTATGAGTAGCATAGTATCATCTAGCATTTATCACATTTTACTGACTAAAACTTAGTCTGTATTAAAATAATGTTTGGCCAACAAAGTAAAGACTTTACTACACATTGAGATTCAATTTTAAACAAGGCAGATCCTATCCCTTATTGAATACGGTACCACATGACAAATGAACTTGTCAGACACAACTTCGTAAGGTCCCACATCTGCACAAAAATACTTTCGCAGATATCTATGAAACCTTTATATAACTTTTGCTACTTATGCTGAAAAGTAACAAACTTTATGGATTAGTGTGGTCCAAAGTAAACTTATTTATTTATTGTTTAAGTTATTTCCATTGTTTGCATTTATCTCAATTACCTACCAAATTAAATGTCTTATTCGTGGAAAAATCACTAAACAAAATCACTCAAGGAAATCAATGAAAACACAGATCCACTCACCTGTTAATTGCTTGCGAGCTAGAATTAGAATAGAATAATATTTATTTCAGATCATTACAAATCCATAGAATTGTTAGTGAAATTATCCTTATCCTATGTTAGTAAGTATGTTTCAGAAAATTATTTACGGTTGAATTTAAACTAACTTTATTTTTTGGTAATAAAGCTGTTTACTAAGATCTTCAAGGTGGATCGATGATCACACTAGCACCGCCAATATAAATATATAAATGTATAATTTACTTATTCCAAAAGCCAAAAGCGGTCACTTATAGCAGTTTTGCAAAAAAAAAGGCTTGTAAATCTACCTCTATCAAGGTTTTTATGAACACAGTTGTGTAGCAATGGTGTGATTTTATTTTTCAGAGTAAAGGGAGATATCTCCCCCAGGCAGAGTATGCCCCAGGGTAGGTGGTATGCCTGGGGACCGGCCGTTGGTCAAACCGTAGGTGGTAGGCAGCCATATGTATATAAGGTACCTAGGTCGAATATAGCCAGCAGAAAAATATGGCCACTCACTACTATTTACATAGAAAACCGAACGACACACAGAATCGGTTATGTTCGGGAATGTGCGGCCCCGAGCTTCGTGTTCGCAAACGCCAGTCGTGAATAAATTTAAATATAGAGACCCGTGCCGCTGCTATAATTTTTTTTAGTGAAATTGTACTACAGTGCTTAGCAAGGTAAGGTTGATAGCGCATTGTAGATGTTTGTACTTTTGGTATTTGTGTGATAGTTTACTTTTAGTAGATGACACTCTTTTTCTGACGACAGTGTCATCTATTAGGGTGTGGATGAAACTCCATGTAGCTTGACTGATGGTTCAGTCTTAAGCAGGGGGCTATGTAGTTGTTATGTGATGGGTACTGCGGATGCCACCACAGTTCCATATTTGCATTTCGCCGGCCCATATTTGAGATACGCTTCCATAACTCTTTCATACTTAATACATGCTGTACCATTAAATAACAACTTTTGAGTTAAGTTTTTGTATAATTTTTAGGGGTTCTTGAAAGATAGATAAGTCTATGATATACTTATATTTTATTTTTATAGCTATTTTTTCCCCGTAAGAAGATATTAAAATCGTGAGCCACACTTTTTCCCACAAAATGAGGAAAAAGTAGATTATATGGCTAGAATTTTTGGAGCGCCCACAGATCTACTAATGGAGCGCCACTGACGTCTGTCAACCTTTTTTCTTATAAATGCTTTGGATTGGTTAAAATTTTGTTTGACAGATTTGCAGAATGAGTGAGCTGAGCACAGATCTACTAATTCAATAGATTAAACATTGATGACGTCAAACCGTACCACCCTAATTGTCAATTGGATAACTATGGATATCTGTCCAAGCTACCAAATAAAGAAGGCACTTTTAGCCCAAAGGGTAACAAGCATTCGGACTTCTTTAAAATTTTGTTGCGTTGTCATTTGCGTCGGTCTTAAGGTGCCTAGTCGGACGAAAAAGGTTTTAAACAATCTTAAAGAAATAGTTAAGTGTTTATTTTTGGTTGTGGAATAGTGAACAATACATGGAGAATGTCGTGCATTGTGCGTGGTTGCAAATCTCATTCGAGAAATAGAGAAAACTCGAGTGATAATAGCAGTTTCCACACGTGAGTAAAAGAAATACGTTTTCTCGTTAAATGAACCACGAAATGTTTCGATATCAATGAGACAAGACTTTCATGAAGGCTCATTTTACAAATCTAAATGAAACTATAATGTTAAGAGTGAAAATAAGAACAAAAATTGTAAAAATAAACAAAACTGTTTTTAGGTTACTAGTGACGTGAAAATTATGGTCGATAAATGTGCGTCACTTAGTCATCATAATATCAGCTGAAAGGCGTCCACCGCTGGACAAAGGCCTACCTCACTTAGTAATAGTAATGGTATCTTACGTTTTAATTATATTCTTTAAGGTTCCCCCAAAGTGATCAATTTCGCTAGCGGTGGTTACGCCATTAGCAAAAATGAGAAGCAGCATAAAAAATCTTGGAGATTGTGCTCAAGACACTTCAGCCCCGAGTGCTTTGTACGAGGAAACTTATTGCAAGTACGAGAAGATGCCGCACCCACTTTGAATTTACCCGATAAGACAGCAGTTGTGGTAAGGAACTTTATAGAGTAAATTATAGATTACAATTTTAGTTTTTATTTGAACAGAGTTTTTTATGCTCAAATGAATATAAAATGTCAATTGCCATGACAGATATTTACAATATTTGATATGTGTATACGCTGTCCCCAACACTGAAGGACTTGTCACACTGGATGCGGTCTGTGGTCATGACGCTGTGTTCGCTTTGACCTGACTGCTGACCGCATACTAAGCAATGCCTGTCCTGTGAGGGATTGAAATAAAAATTTACCATTTGAATATGGCTATAGAAAACATACATTCAGCTCGGGGCTTTGCCATACAACTCCTAAGAATATACTGGGATGCCGGCTAAAATGTATGGATTGATACAACTCCTAAGAATATACTGGGATGCTGGCTAAAATGTATGGATTGATACAACTCCCAAGAATATACTGGGATGCCGGCTAAAATGTATGGATTGATACAACTCCTAAAAATATACTGGGATGCCGGCTAAAATGTATGGATTGATACAACTCCTAAGAATATACTGGGATGCCACTGGGGTGACCAGTGGCATAGTATGTAGGTGGCATATTTTTGTAAGAATTCATAGTACAGATGTCAGAGGACATCAACTATTAACATGTTTTTATTTGTTCGTTCTGGGTGGAATTTTGCATTAAATAAACTAAAATCCACTTTTTTATTTGCCTTCAAAAGAATAAAATAACGCTTCATGGGTCTTGATGATCCAAGAGGACATACACACATAAAACACACACAACTACCACGTACATGCTAACAAGTGAACTTGGAAAATATGGGGCGCATGAAACTTGATGAATGTGAATATGAAAATTTGAGTTTTAATATCTTAGTAGAAAGATACATCTAACGTTTTTCGAGTTTTTCTTACATCACTGTTTTATTCGCACATACTTTCTATGCATACAAGACACTACATTTACTTATATAATTTCTGTTTATTATTTTATCACGTTTTAAAGTTTGTTTTTTTTTTTCAGGATTTTACGATCTTGCATGGGGCTATGAAACCAAGTATTACTAATGACACTTTTTCATCTATGCCACAAGCAATCATAACCATGGTAAGCATCTGACAAGAACATGACACATGCGTTCCATTGTTAGGGTTCCGTACCTCATAAGGAAAAACCAAACCCTTATAAGACCAGTCACGTGTCCGTCCATCCGTCCGTCACGCTTGTTTTTCTCACCGACTGTTTAACGCAGAAAGTTAAAATTTGACGTAACTATAGTTTTAACCCACACATTTTGCAACAATAAAAATATTTTTTGGGGAATTTAGGAGGTGGCAAGTTTGGTGATCACAAAAAAATATATGAACCCTTACGTGTTGAGTGTCGTTTAAAAAAGGTTACTACTAAGCATTCATATAGTCATCATATCAGCCACAAATCGTCCACTGCTTAATATATATAAATCTCGTGTCACAATGTTTGTCCCCAATGGACTCCTAAACCACTTAACCGATTATAATAAAATTCACACACCATGTGCAGTTCGATCCAACTTGAGAGATAGGATAGTTTAAATCTCAAATTATAGTCGCAATTTTAATTAAGAATCCAGAAATTCCGTAACGAAGAAAAAAACTTCACGCTCGGTTGCCATGGCAACAATATCGGTTGTCAAAACAAACATATAAGAAGATTTGATCATTTTCGGAGAATAATAAAACTCTTTTCCTAAACTGTAAAAAAATAAAACTTATAAAATGCAAAAAACATTTTTATTTAAGACACAGCTGTTTGTATTTATAGAGATAGGTACAAAAAGATTTTATTCCATATAAATCTTCTGTCCGTGTGTTAGTCATTGAACTGCTCCTAAACGGCTGGACCGATTTCGCTAATTCTTTTTTTGTCGAGTTCGTTATTGTCAGGAGAAGGTTCTTATGTAGGGTAGGGTAGGGTAGGGTAGTGTAGGGTAGTGTAGGGTAGTGTAGGGTAGGGTAGTGTAGTGTAGGGTAGTGCAGGGTAGGGTAGTGTAGGGTAGGGTAGTGTAGGGTAGTGTAGTGTAGGGTAGTGTAGTGTAGTGTATGTAGTAGGGTAGGGTAGTGTAGTGTAGGGTAGGGCAGTGTAATGTAATGTTAGGCGGTACGAAGTTCGCCGGGACAGCTAGTATTTCTTCCAAATTTTACCTTTGTTTGTTTTGGAGATATTGCTCAAAATATCTGCCAAAACACTATTCGCACTCAAAACCGCTAAAGCCAAAATTTTGAAATTAATACAGTTTACTACAACTTAGATCACAGATTACTTGAAAACTGCCTGGAATATCGTTATTATCATAGATTTTCAAAAAATAAATAAAAGCATTGTCCAGTAAAAGCAGATCTCTGATTATGTGAGACAATGTATGTAATTAGAGGTCTTGTTATACCGGTCACAAAAATTTTGATACGGAACCCTGTTTGTGTGAGTCCTACTTGCGCTCTTGACCAGTTTTTCAATTAACACTACTTTTTTGTTTATTTTTAACTATGGTATCTCAATGTTAAATAAACTTTTTTTCAGGATTTCCCGATGTTAAAAGCAAGCGAACCAAGAAGTTGTAGTGAGCCTTTTGTGCCTAGGCTACAATCAAACACAACCACGGTAAATTTCTTGACAATAATATAGCACATGCTTTCTATTTTTAGGGTTCCGTAGTCAACAAAGATTAACCCTTTAAGAAGAACCCTTATAGTTTCGCAATGTCCCCCCTGGCTTAGCTAAGTCAGAGACTTTTAGTAGGTACTAGAAAGCTGTAATTTGGCAAGGGTATATAAATTAATGAAGTGGTAGAGTAAGAAATCGAAGGAAGTTTTCTCCACAATTCGAGCACTTACTGTATTATAACTTTTTTTTACAAAATCATAATAAATACTAGCTACACTTCTATTTCAGGACATGTGGAAAAAAATGTAAATAGTAGGATATATAATCAATTTAAAGGGAAAACTATCACAGCTAAGTAGGCTTTTTTAGTTTAGGAGTAATAGTCGTCCAACTTAAGATTTATAAAAAGATTTGTTGGCATATTAAGCAGTTCGATTTATAAAAAAGTTCATGGATTTTCCATACAAAATGTTATATCACCAACTAAAAAAAATAAAAAAATATTTAAAATAAACATATTTTTTTTGAAAATAACTACGGAACCCTATTTTACGCGAGTCTGACTCGCACTATGCCAGTTTTTTAATGTACACTTAACTTAAAGTTAGTTGTTTTCTGTTTATGTTTTATCGTATTTCAAAGTCTAATATATTTTTCAGGATATTAACCATGTCACATGTAGCTAACGAACTAAGTAGGACTAATGACACTTTGCTGCCTATGCCACAAGAAACCACAACCACGGTAAGCCTTTGACAACATCGCACGTGCTCGATTTTTCAGTCTACATACTCGTATAGTCATTAAAATTTCTGTTTTGTTTACATTTTATCGTACTTCAAAGTTTTTCTATATTCCATGTCACATGTAGCTAGCCAACCAAATGACAATAATGCCAATTTTCTTCCTACGCCACAACCAACTGCAACCACACTCACATACCTCAAAAGAAAAAGCAGAACCCTTACAAGATCACTTACGCGTCTATCCGTCCGTCTGTCACGCCCATTTTTCTCAGATACTTTTTAACATAGAAAGTTTGATTTTTTTTCAGCATTCCATGCCACATATAGCTGTCGATCCAAATAGTATTAATGCCACTTGCCTGCCTACGCCACAAGCAACCGCAACAATGGTAAGCTAATGACTTTTAGGGTTGTATACTTTCCTTATGGAAAAACAGAACCCATACAAGGTTACTTACGCGTCCATTTGTCCTTTTGTCACGCCCGTTTTTCTCAGATACTGTTTTACGTAGAAAGTTTGAATTCGACATTGTTATATATTATACTAGCTTTTGCCAACGGCTTCGCTCGCGTGAACATAGTTTCATGACTGTGTTCGAAGGTGCGCAGTGTGCGAGCCACACGTGACTCGCGAGCGTGGAAAAAAGTAGCCTATATGTTAATCCAGGTCCGCATCTGTCTACCTACCAAATTTCATCCAGATCCGTTTATCTGTTATGGCGTGAAAGAGTAACAAACATCCATACATCCATACAAACTTTCGCTTTTATAATATTAGAAAGGATCATACTGGCTGTGCCCGCGATTTCGTCCGCGTGGAATAATGTCTTTGGGTAGCATTTTTAATTATTTAGGCTAATTATTTTACAAATAAGATACATACGTATAAATAATGAGCGATTTGCAGTGTTTCACTGCAAAGAGCTTATTAAATTATTTAAGTACATATATATGATGTATATTAAGGTGTAAAGTATTAATATGAGTTTATTTAAGTACGTTTTTATGTCATAGTTTTCCCAAAAAACTAAAAACCATAGTCCAGCATAAGTAGTAGATAGTATATTAGACAATGTATTACCGAGAGGTCTTGTGAAATTGGTGTTACGATTAATTCGATAAACGCACATTCACATTTTTGCATTGATTGAAGTAATTGACAAGTTTAACTTTTGCCTTCAGGGATTATTAGATGAGACTACGACAACGAGTACCATCATTGCAGTGCAGGAAGGGCGCATTGCCAAACCAGAAAAAAAGATTTAAAAAATGGAGAAAATAAGGGGGTCCCATACAAAGAAATGTGTTTTTTTATAGGTCTTTAGAGGTTTTTGATTTAGCTCTATTGTAAAAACGGTAATACATTAAAAGCGTGATACTTGGTGTGATTATAGTACTAATACTGAAGTAACACAACAAATAATAAAAATTGGGCAAGTGTGAGTCGTACTTGCGCTAAGAAGTCCGAACTGAGTGACAAAAAAAGCATACATTTGTCGCTCGCGTTGATGTCTTTTGATTGTAATGTGAATAGGTATCATTTCGTTATACTATGTAGTTGTGTGGAGACGTGGTGGTACGGAACCCTCAGAGTGCTTATCGGAATCGCACTTAGCCGGTTTTTTATCTTCATTTGGTTAAGCCCTTGGCATCATGGCAACCCGGCGTGGATGAGGTCGGGTATCTCATAACCATCAATTCATAAAACACTAAATATTTCTAAACTCCGCGATTCCTGGAACTCGGCTGGCTCGGTAGCCGGAGGGGGTGCCGCGAGGAGTGATTTTAAGGGATTTTTTAATATATTTAAACATTATCTAGTGAACTACACTTGCGAAAACACAGCGGGTACGTAATATGCGACCTCATAAATGAAGTTATTAGAATGTTTTATGTTGACTTTATGTTATATTGAAGCTAAATTATATTACACAGATATATTTTTTAATTTTGTGTGCACAGTAGTCAAAATATCTGTTTTTTAGATAGTAAGTCATAGTTCCTAAATATTGTTGATTTTTGTATAAAAAAATATTGTTTATAACATAATTCAATTTACAAAATAGTTTACAGTTTCTGAATACTTCTTTTAAGAAATGTTAATAACTGCCTGTGTCAGAAGTATTCGCCCATCTTTACCAAAAACATGGATACATAAATAGTTTTTTGATACTCTAAGTCAGATTAAAAAATAATAATAATTAAATTTAAATTATATATAAAGAAGGCGCGAGCGTCTGAGTGTTTGTGTATATGTATGTGTGTGTGCGTGGCGTGCATTAAGGAAAGAGATAGTGAGGGAGTAAATTTGCAATTGTAATTAGGATATGTGTGTAAGTAGATCTTCTACCTCTTCATAGTTTAGAATTTTTAGCCATTCAATCACGTGTTTTTTTGCATTCATAGTAAGTCATAGGGTAGATATTAAGTTTTTTTGTTCACAGTATTATATAAGAAAGTTGATAACGTATTGTACTGGTGCCTTGCAAAACTAGTTCTAATGGTCTTGGAATAAGTCTTATTTTACTTAATAAATACTGGTTAAAATTGAGAGATTCATGTTTTTTCATTATGATATTTATAACATACAATTTACGAACTGTCATTAGTCACGACCTCATAAAATAAGTTATTAGAATATTTTTTGTTGATTTTATGTTATCTTTTAGCTAAATTATATTAGACAGATGTATTTTTTTAATTTCGTGTGCACAGTTGTCAAAATATCTCAGTTTTTTAGATAGTAAGTCATAGTTCCTAAATACTTTTGATTTTTGTGTAAAAAAACACTACTTTGTTTTTTTATAGAAATATAAATACTTTTATAACTAGAACTCGGTAATTTTATCATTTTACCTCACGTCCCTAATGTAAATTAATATATTACAGTAATAAGTAGTCATTTCAGTTATCAAAATCGACAACTTCTATATTATGTATTTGCGTATGTCACACCCACCTCACAGTTGGTGTAACTATTTTTCACCTCATTCACATTAATTTACATTCACTTGGCATGTACATAATGATAACGGTTGAATTATGTTTACAATAATTATTAATGACTAGGTTTTTCCAGCGGCTTCACCCGCGTGGACTCCTTTTTAATGACTGTCTTTAAGGGTGATTAGTAAATTATGTCGTTTCCCAACTACTTAACCATCTCTGTGCAAGAAATCACAACAATCGAGTAATTTTTCAGTTCCCTCAGGAACTGCATCAGATTATGCTATTTTCCCGGGATAAAAAGTAGCCTATGTCCTTCCCCGTGACACAGGCTACCTGCATGCAAAATTTCATAAAGATTGGTCAAGGCGTTGAAGCGTGAAAAGGTAACAAACAAACACATTTTCACAATTATAATATTACTAGCTTTTGCTCGTTTTTATGACTGTCTTAGAGGTGCGCGTGGACATGAGTATTCTCCAGATCACTCGCGAACTATGTCAGGATATGCTTATTAGTAAATCACGTCATTTCCCATGTTAGATGGCGCTAAAGTAGCAAAATGTTGATATTTGTTGACAATTTTTTTTTAATTTTTTTTTTAATAAAAAGTAGCCTATGTTACTTCTAGTACCTCCCTGAATATGTGTACAAAATTTCATGATTATTCGTCAAGTAGTTTTTGCGTGAAAGCGTAACAAACATCCACGCTTTCACATTTATAATATTATTATATATATACTAGCTTTTGCCCGCGGCTTCGCCCGCGTGGACATTGTTTTTATGACTGTCTTAGAGGGTGCGCGAGCCGCTTGCGGCTCGCGCACTGCGCACCCTCTAAGACAGTCATAAAAACGATGTCCACGCGGGCGAAGCCGCGGGCAAAAGCTAGTAATATTATAAATGTGAAAATGTGTTTGTTTGTTACCTTTTCACGCTTCAACACCTTAACCAATCTTGATGAAATTTGGCATGCAGGTAGTCTGTGTCACTGAGACGGACATAGGCTACTTTTTATCCCGTGAAAATAGCATAGCATAGTCCGAGTCCGATGCAGTTCCTGAGGGAACTGAAAATATACTTTTATTTGTTTGTTTAACATTGCAACGGAACAATGGATTGCTGTGATTTTTTGCACAGAGATGGCTGAGGGGGTGGGAAATGAAATAATTTACTAATTAGCAAATCCTTACATGGTTCCCGAGGGATCTGGTGAAAACTCATTTCCGTGCTCGCGCACGTCAGCGTCGCAACGGAGCTACGGACTGAAGTGTTTTTTTTGTATAGAATTGGTTGAGGACTTCTAATCAGAATAGCCCTATTTATATATATATATATATATATATATTAAGGATAAAGGATAGTAAGGAATAGTACCAATGAGTTTTTCAAAAACATCTTGAGGAAACCTGCACAGGCCTGCGAAGAAACTCGAAGGTTGTGTGTGAAGTCGACCAACCCGCACTGGGCCCGCGTGGTCGACTAAGGCCTAATCGCCCTGATTCAGGGTAGGCTCGAGCCCATCGGTGGGGACGTATATGAGCTGATATAATAAATAATAAGTAAGGAATAGTAAGGATAAAACATGCCCATAGCTAAATTATGGTAGCTGCCAGCTTTTGGGTTCTTTCGATATCGATTAAATCTGTACGGCACATCCCTGGTGGCCAGAGTTTGACATTTAGGGCTGTACGGGGCATGAAATCGGCATACTGACAAGAATAGAGTCATCTCCTTTTCTCATATGGAGGGTTAGTTTGCGTAAGCACACAGCAATATCGTCGCAGTTTTATTTTAATTTGTGTTTAATCTATTGAATTAGTAGATCTGTGATTTTTGCTGTGCAGTGTGCACAAAGAGTATATAAGTATTAAGTCACTACGTTTTATTTCTGCAGACAACACACAACCATTAAATAGAAACACAATAGAAGCACAGTATTAGGCCGCTATCACAGTATATCTATTAGTACTAGCGTACTGCTATATTGTCATACTGTAATAGTACAGACCTAAAACTTCTTGGTATCAAGCTAAAAGCAACAAACACCTCTACCAAAACAAAAGGCATATAATCACTACGTAATACGTATACCAAAATGTATAATAGTATTAACAGACGTTCGAATAAGGTACGGCCAAACCGACGGACCGGTACGGTGCGCTCGACACGCCACACCACCGCACCGCACCAGACGGTCCAGTGCTTTCCGGACAGTGATCACGTCGACATGCCTCCAACTTTATCTAAACAAGCTAAAATCGCGTTACTTGCGGCATCCGTCGTGCACCTATCGAATGAAGAGAAAAGACAGAGAAGAATGGGCAAAATTCTATTTAAAAAACAGAGAGTCGTACAGTCATATACGACTTATAAAAGATCTTGACGATGAAGATTTTCGTATAAATCTTAGCATGAGTTGATGTTTTGAGTTTTTTCCGTAAAATTCACGGCTTGTAGGTCTGATGCCATTGAAAACGTATGTCTCACTCGGAGGTAGAATTGCGACTAAAGCGCTGAACGGTCCGGTGGTTCGGCCACACGACCGAACTTGTGCGGACCGCACCAAATCCGGTGGAAAAATCATCGAACCGAGCGCACCAGCAATAATAATAATAATGTGCGTGGGACCGCTGTACATACCATCGAATATGGTCCGGAGCACACCAAGGTCACGGTCCGGAGCGGACCATATTCGAACGTCTGTTACAGCTTTAAGTCTTAAACATTTTAAGATTTATGTATGTATTAATACATGTACAATTATTCATACATACGCGTTTTGTTTCACAGATTTAATAAACTCTTATACATGCACTGAACAGAATATTAATAAATGCATTGACGTGAAACTTTTTTTTATCACATATCCCAAAAAATAATTGTTTGCTAATGCTAACATACTTATAGGTGTAACAAAATTGGTGTAGGTCCCGTAACTGGGGCTTCTACTCATCATACTGAACAACTTTTGTTCTATGACTTTTCTATGAAAATATATTTTCACTGTTCAATGTTCATAAAAATCGGTCAGTTGATCGACCAATTTGTCCATTTTTCTATGAAGGATCTTTTTTTTTTGGGAATTGTATTTTGTATTGTATTTAGTATGGTAAGTAGAAGCCCCAGTTAACGGGTCCTATTACTATTTTTTTACATTCTGAATATTTATGTTTTTTGCTAATACCTTCAACACCACTTCTTTACTTCAGAAAATTACAGAAAGAAAAAGTTGCTAATACCAAAAGAGCAGAAACAAAACGCTATCAACAAGTAGAAAAAAAATTGAACACTAAAGAATGTGTAGCAAACGTAGTGATTAATGCTTTTTGAGTGTCATTAGTTCATTAGTTGAAAAGTAATACTATGTGCTATAACAATTTTTACCTTCGTTTTTACCAAACTATTGATGACTGCTAGTCATTTCAGTTTATTTTAATCCTGTGTCAGAAATGTAATTTTTAACTCCCGACGCGAACAAAGGGGTGTAATAAGTTTAACGCGTGTACCGATACACTCGTTAAACTTATAACCATAGATCGGAATAGGTAGTTTTTTCCGGCAATTATGTCATAACGTTGTCAATAGTATGGAATTGGATAAGCTTCTCCGGATTTCCGGATTTGAGGGTCTTACAAAGTGAAATAATAAAATTTTTTGGAATCATTTTTTTATCCCTACTATTATTATATTATTATAATATTATAAATGCGAAAGTAACTCTGTCTGTCTGTTACGCTTTCCCGCAAAAACTACTGAACGGATTTGGCTGAAATTTGGTAGGTAGACAGATTAGGACCTGGATTAAGACATAGGCTACTTTTTACCACGCTCGCGAGCCGCTTGCGGCTCGCGCACTGCGCACCCTTGAAAAGTCATAGAAACGTGGTCCACGCGGGTGAAGCCGCGGGAAACCGCTAGTTGTTTACAAATGCATAAATTACTTATTTAAAACAAATTACACCAATAATTATACAATAAGAATTAGTAAATAAACAAATGGGAAAATATATATGTGCAAGTATTTCTCAATAAAACCTTGCACGCACGGATTAGCATTTTGTTGAGTCTTGAGTTAATTGCTTCTAAATAAAAAAAACCCAGATACCAGATAAAATTAAGCTTATCCATGTTGTGCCAACGTTGCAAAAGTACATGAAAAAACTCTACCTATTCCGATCATTGCTTATAACACTCCTCTACCTGTCGATCTGTGTGTCTTTCTGCGCCATCGTAGTTCCTCAACCAAGGGACCGATTTTATTGTTTTTTTTTTTGTTTAAAAGCTGACGTGATCGAGGAGGTTCATAGCTATAATTTGTGAAGATTTTCAACCGTTTGAAGATCATCAGCTCTCATCTAGGTGATGGAGGGATTTGGGCAACTTCCAACATTCTTATCGACTCAATATTTGGTGTCCTGTTACTTTGATGATAGTACAAGAATATATTAACCTTGACCTGATGCTGCAGGATCTCCTCCAAACTGCAGGATACCCCATCAACTTGCAGCAGAGGTATCTTGTTTGGGCTCATTGGAATAGCATAATAAATAGGCGATAGATAGAACATGGTAACTTCGACCTGATGTTGCAGCATCTCCTGGTATCTGCAGGATACCCAACTCCTCACCAACTTACAGCAGAGGTACCGTGTTTGGGCTCAATGAAATAGTCTTAATGAATAGGTGTTAGATAAAACACGGTGACCTTGATCTAATGCTGCAGCATCTCCTGGTATCTTCAGGATACCCTACTCCCCACCAACTTACAGCAGAGGTATTGTGTTTGCGCTCATTGGAATAGTTTCAATGAATACATGTTAGATAGAACATGGTAGGTAACCTTGACCTGATGCTGCAGCATCTCCTGGAATCTGCAGGATACCCAACTTCTCACCAACTTACAGCAGAGTTAAATGCAGAGGAATACGGAAAACGTAGATTATACGTAGAAATATGTTACTTAAGGAAAATTGTTTAGTTTTATGAGTAGCATAGTATCATCTAGCATTTATCACATTTTACTGACTAAAACTTAGTCTGTATTAAAATAATGTTTGGCCAACAAAGTAAAGACTTTACTACACATTGAGATTCAATTTTAAACAAGGCAGATCCTATCCCTTATTGAATACGGTACCACATGACAAATGAACTTGTCAGACACAACTTCGTAAGGTCCCACATCTGCACAAAAATACTTTCGCAGATATCTATGAAACCTTTATATAACTTTTGCTACTTATGCTGAAAAGTAACAAACTTTATGGATTAGTGTGGTCCAAAGTAAACTTATTTATTTATTGTTTAAGTTATTTCCATTGTTTGCATTTATCTCAATTACCTACCAAATTAAATGTCTTATTCGTGGAAAAATCACTAAACAAAATCACTCAAGGAAATCAATGAAAACACAGATCCACTCACCTGTTAATTGCTTGCGAGCTAGAATTAGAATAGAATAGAATAATATTTATTTCAGATCATTACAAATCCATAGAATTGTTAGTGAAATTATCCTTATCCTATGTTAGTAAGTATGTTTCAGAAAATTATTTACGGTTGAATTTAAACTAACTTTATTTTTTGGTAATAAAGCTGTTTACTAAGATCTTCAAGGTGGATCGATGATCACACTAGCACCGCCAATATAAATATATAAATGTATAATTTACTTATTCCAAAAGCCAAAAGCGGTCACTTATAGCAGTTTTGCAAAAAAAAAGGCTTGTAAATCTACCTCTATCAAGGTTTTTATGAACACAGTTGTGTAGCAATGGTGTGATTTTATTTTTCAGAGTAAAGGGAGATATCTCCCCCAGGCAGAGTATGCCCCAGGGTAGGTGGTATGCCTGGGGACCGGCCGTTGGTCAAACCGTAGGTGGTAGGCAGCCATATGTATATAAGGTACCTAGGTCGAATATAGCCAGCAGAAAAATATGGCCACTCACTACTATTTACATAGAAAACCGAACGACACACAGAATCGGTTATGTTTGGGAATGTGCGGCCCCGAGCTTCGTGTTCGCAAACGCCAGTCGTGAATAAATTTAAATATAGAGACCCGTGCCGCTGCTATAATTTTTTTTAGTGAAATTGTACTACAGTGCTTAGCAAGGTAAGGTTGATAGCGCATTGTAGATGTTTGTACTTTTGGTATTTGTGTGATAGTTTACTTTTAGTAGATGACACTCTTTTTCTGACGACAGTGTCATCTATTAGGGTGTGGATGAAACTCCATGTAGCTTGACTGATGGTTCAGTCTTAAGCAGGGGGCTATGTAGTTGTTATGTGATGGGTACTGCGGATGCCACCACAGTTCCATATTTGCATTTCGCCGGCCCATATTTGAGATACGCTTCCATAACTCTTTCATACTTAATACATGCTGTACCATTAAATAACAACTTTTGAGTTAAGTTTTTGTATAATTTTTAGGGGTTCTTGAAAGATAGATAAGTCTATGATATACTTATATTTTATTTTTATAGCTATTTTTTCCCCGTAAGAAGATATTAAAATCGTGAGCCACACTTTTTCCCACAAAATGAGGAAAAAGTAGATTATATGGCTAGAATTTTTGGAGCGCCCACAGATCTACTAATGGAGCGCCACTGACGTCTGTCAACCTTTTTTCTTATAAATGCTTTGGATTGGTTAAAATTTTGTTTGACAGATTTGCAGAATGAGTGAGCTGAGCACAGATCTACTAATTCAATAGATTAAACATTGATGACGTCAAACCGTACCACCCTAATTGTCAATTGGATAACTATGGATATCTGTCCAAGCTACCAAATAAAGAAGGCACTTTTAGCCCAAAGGGTAACAAGCATTCGGACTTCTTTAAAATTTTGTTGCGTTGTCATTTGCGTCGGTCTTAAGGTGCCTAGTCGGACGAAAAAGGTTTTAAACAATCTTAAAGAAATAGTTAAGTGTTTATTTTTGGTTGTGGAATAGTGAACAATACATGGAGAATGTCGTGCATTGTGCGTGGTTGCAAATCTCATTCGAGAAATAGAGAAAACTCGAGTGATAATAGCAGTTTCCACACGTGAGTAAAAGAAATACGTTTTCTCGTTAAATGAACCACGAAATGTTTCGATATCAATGAGACAAGACTTTCATGAAGGCTCATTTTACAAATCTAAATGAAACTATAATGTTAAGAGTGAAAATAAGAACAAAAATTGTAAAAATAAACAAAACTGTTTTTAGGTTACTAGTGACGTGAAAATTATGGTCGATAAATGTGCGTCACTTAGTCATCATAATATCAGCTGAAAGGCGTCCACCGCTGGACAAAGGCCTACCTCACTTAGTAATAGTAATGGTATCTTACGTTTTAATTATATTCTTTAAGGTTCCCCCAAAGTGATCAATTTCGCTAGCGGTGGTTACGCCATTAGCAAAAATGAGAAGCAGCATAAAAAATCTTGGAGATTGTGCTCAAGACACTTCAGCCCCGAGTGCTTTGTACGAGGAAACTTATTGCAAGTACGAGAAGATGCCGCACCCACTTTGAATTTACCCGATAAGACAGCAGTTGTGGTAAGGAACTTTATAGAGTAAATTATAGATTACAATTTTAGTTTTTATTTGAACAGAGTTTTTTATGCTCAAATGAATATAAAATGTCAATTGCCATGACAGATATTTACAATATTTGATATGTGTATACGCTGTCCCCAACACTGAAGGACTTGTCACACTGGATGCGGTCTGTGGTCATGACGCTGTGTTCGCTTTGACCTGACTGCTGACCGCATACTAAGCAATGCCTGTCCTGTGAGGGATTGAAATAAAAATTTACCATTTGAATATGGCTATAGAAAACATACATTCAGCTCGGGGCTTTGCCATACAACTCCTAAGAATATACTGGGATGCCGGCTAAAATGTATGGATTGATACAACTCCTAAGAATATACTGGGATGCTGGCTAAAATGTATGGATTGATACAACTCCCAAGAATATACTGGGATGCCGGCTAAAATGTATGGATTGATACAACTCCTAAAAATATACTGGGATGCCGGCTAAAATGTATGGATTGATACAACTCCTAAGAATATACTGGGATGCCACTGGGGTGACCAGTGGCATAGTATGTAGGTGGCATATTTTTGTAAGAATTCATAGTACAGATGTCAGAGGACATCAACTATTAACATGTTTTTATTTGTTCGTTCTGGGTGGAATTTTGCATTAAATAAACTAAAATCCACTTTTTTATTTGCCTTCAAAAGAATAAAATAACGCTTCATGGGTCTTGATGATCCAAGAGGACATACACACATAAAACACACACAACTACCACGTACATGCTAACAAGTGAACTTGGAAAATATGGGGCGCATGAAACTTGATGAATGTGAATATGAAAATTTGAGTTTTAATATCTTAGTAGAAAGATACATCTAACGTTTTTCGAGTTTTTCTTACATCACTGTTTTATTCGCACATACTTTCTATGCATACAAGACACTACATTTACTTATATAATTTCTGTTTATTATTTTATCACGTTTTAAAGTTTGATTTTTTTTTTCAGGATTTTACGATCTTGCATGGGGCTATGAAACCAAGTATTACTAATGACACTTTTTCATCTATGCCACAAGCAATCATAACCATGGTAAGCATCTGACAAGAACATGACATATGCGTTCCATTGTTAGGGTTCCGTACCTCATAAGGAAAAACCAAACCCTTATAAGACCAGTCACGTGTCCGTCCATCCGTCCGTCACGCTTGTTTTTCTCACCGACTGTTTAACGCAGAAAGTTAAAATTTGACGTAACTATAGTTTTAACCCACACATTTTGCAACAATAAAAATATTTTTTGGGGAATTTAGGAGGTGGCAAGTTTGGTGATCACAAAAAAATATATGAACCCTTACGTGTTGAGTGTCGTTTAAAAAAGGTTACTACTAAGCATTCATATAGTATTTCTTCCAAATTTTACCTTTGTTTGTTTTGGAGATATTGCTCAAAATATCTGCCAAAACACTATTCGCACTCAAAACCGCTAAAGCCAAAATTTTGAAATTAATACAGTTTACTACAACTTAGATCACAGATTACTTGAAAACTGCCTGGAATATCGTTATTATCATAGATTTTCAAAAAATAAATAAAAGCATTGTCCAGTAAAAGCAGATCTCTGATTATGTGAGACAATGTATGTAATTAGAGGTCTTGTTATACCGGTCACAAAAATTTTGATACGGAACCCTGTTTGTGTGAGTCCTACTTGCGCTCTTGACCAGTTTTTCAATTAACACTACTTTTTTGTTTATTTTTAACTATGGTATCTCAATGTTAAATAAACTTTTTTTCAGGATTTCCCGATGTTAAAAGCAAGCGAACCAAGAAGTTGTAGTGAGCCTTTTGTGCCTAGGCTACAATCAAACACAACCACGGTAAATTTCTTGACAATAATATAGCACATGCTTTCTATTTTTAGGGTTCCGTAGTCAACAAAGATTAACCCTTTAAGAAGAACCCTTATAGTTTCGCAATGTCCCCCCTGGCTTAGCTAAGTCAGAGACTTTTAGTAGGTACTAGAAAGCTGTAATTTGGCAAGGGTATATAAATTAATGAAGTGGTAGAGTAAGAAATCGAAGGAAGTTTTCTCCACAATTCGAGCACTTACTGTATTATAACTTTTTTTTACAAAATCATAATAAATACTAGCTACACTTCTATTTCAGGACATGTGGAAAAAAATGTAAATAGTAGGATATATAATCAATTTAAAGGGAAAACTATCACAGCTAAGTAGGCTTTTTTAGTTTAGGAGTAATAGTCGTCCAACTTAAGATTTATAAAAAGATTTGTTGGCATATTAAGCAGTTCGATTTATAAAAAAGTTCATGGATTTTCCATACAAAATGTTATATCACCAACTAAAAAAAATAAAAAAATATTTAAAATAAACATATTTTTTTTGAAAATAACTACGGAACCCTATTTTACGCGAGTCTGACTCGCACTATGCCAGTTTTTTAATGTACACTTAACTTAAAGTTAGTTGTTTTCTGTTTATGTTTTATCGTATTTCAAAGTCTAATATATTTTTCAGGATATTAACCATGTCACATGTAGCTAACGAACTAAGTAGGACTAATGACACTTTGCTGCCTATGCCACCAGAAACCACAACCACGGTAAGCCTTTGACAACATCGCACGTGCTCGATTTTTCAGTCTACATACTCGTATAGTCATTAAAATTTCTGTTTTGTTTACATTTTATCGTACTTCAAAGTTTTTCTATATTCCATGTCACATGTAGCTAGCCAACCAAATGACAATAATGCCAATTTTCTTCCTACGCCACAACCAACTGCAACCACACTCACATACCTCAAAAGAAAAAGCAGAACCCTTACAAGATCACTTACGCGTCTATCCGTCCGTCTGTCACGCCCATTTTTCTCAGATACTTTTTAACATAGAAAGTTTGATTTTTTTTCAGCATTCCATGCCACATATAGCTGTCGATCCAAATAGCATTAATGCCACTTGCCTGCCTACGCCACAAGCAACCGCAACAATGGTAAGCTAATGACTTTTAGGGTTGTATACTTTCCTTATGGAAAAACAGAACCCATACAAGGTTACTTACGCGTCCATTTGTCCTTTTGTCACGCCCGTTTTTCTCAGATACTGTTTTACGTAGAAAGTTTGAATTCGACATTGTTATATATTATACTAGCTTTTGCCAACGGCTTCGCTCGCGTGAACATAGTTTCATGACTGTGTTCGAAGGTGCGCAGTGTGCGAGCCACACGTGACTCGCGAGCGTGGAAAAAAGTAGCCTATATGTTAATCCAGGTCCGCATCTGTCTACCTACCAAATTTCATCCAGATCCGTTTATCTGTTATGGCGTGAAAGAGTAACAAACATCCATACATCCATACAAACTTTCGCTTTTATAATATTAGAAAGGATCATACTGGCTGTGCCCGCGATTTCGTCCGCGTGGAATAATGTCTTTGGGTAGCATTTTTAATTATTTAGGCTAATTATTTTACAAATAAGATACATACGTATAAATAATGAGCGATTTGCAGTGTTTCACTGCAAAGAGCTTATTAAATTATTTAAGTACATATATATGATGTATATTAAGGTGTAAAGTATTAATATGAGTTTATTTAAGTACGTTTTTATGTCATAGTTTTCCCAAAAAACTAAAAACCATAGTCCAGCATAAGTAGTAGATAGTATATTAGACAATGTATTACCGAGAGGTCTTGTGAAATTGGTGTTACGATTAATTCGATAAACGCACATTCACATTTTTGCATTGATTGAAGTAATTGATAAGTTTAACTTTTGCCTTCAGGGATTATTAGATGAGACTACGACAACGAGTACCATCATTGCAGTGCAGGAAGGGCGCATTGCCAAACCAGAAAAAAAGATTTAAAAAATGGAGAAAATAAGGGGGTCCCATACAAAGAAATGTGTTTTTTTATAGGTCTTTAGAGGTTTTTGATTTAGCTCTATTGTAAAAACGGTAATACATTAAAAGCGTGATACTTGGTGTGATTATAGTACTAATACTGAAGTAACACAACAAATAATAAAAATTGGGCAAGTGTGAGTCGTACTTGCGCTAAGAAGTCCGAACTGAGTGACAAAAAAAGCATACATTTGTCGCTCGCGTTGATGTCTTTTGATTGTAATGTGAATAGGTATCATTTCGTTATACTATGTAGTTGTGTGGAGACGTGGTGGTACGGAACCCTCAGAGTGCTTATCGGAATCGCACTTAGCCGGTTTTTTATCTTCATTTGGTTAAGCCCTTGGCATCATGGCAACCCGGCGTGGATGAGGTCGGGTATCTCATAACCATCAATTCATAAAACACTAAATATTTCTAAACTCCGCGATTCCTGGAACTCGGCTGGCTCGGTAGCCGGAGGGGGTGCCGCGAGGAGTGATTTTAAGGGATTTTTTAATATATTTAAACATTATCTAGTGAACTACACTTGCGAAAACACAGCGGGTACGTAATATGCGACCTCATAAATGAAGTTATTAGAATGTTTTATGTTGACTTTATGTTATATTGAAGCTAAATTATATTACACAGATATATTTTTTAATTTTGTGTGCACAGTAGTCAAAATATCTGTTTTTTAGATAGTAAGTCATAGTTCCTAAATATTGTTGATTTTTGTATAAAAAAAATATTGTTTATAACATAATTCAATTTACAAAATAGTTTACAGTTTCTGAATACTTCTTTTAAGAAATGTTAATAACTGCCTGTGTCAGAAGTATTCGCCCATCTTTACCAAAAACATGGATACATAAATAGTTTTTTGATACTCTAAGTCAGATTAAAAAATAATAATAATTAAATTTAAATTATATATAAAGAAGGCGCGAGCGTCTGAGTGTTTGTGTATATGTATGTGTGTGTGCGTGGTGTGCATTAAGGAAAGAGATAGTGAGGGAGTAAATTTGCAATTGTAATTAGGATATGTGTGTAAGTAGATCTTCTACCTCTTCATAGTTTAGAATTTTTAGCCATTCAATCACGTGTTTTTTTGCATTCATAGTAAGTCATAGGGTAGATATTAAGTTTTTTTGTTCACAGTATTATATAAGAAAGTTGATAACGTATTGTACTGGTGCCTTGCAAAACTAGTTCTAATGGTCTTGGAATAAGTCTTATTTTACTTAATAAATACTGGTTAAAATTGAGAGATTCATGTTTTTTCATTATGATATTTATAACATACAATTTACGAACTGTCATTAGTCACGACCTCATAAAATAAGTTATTAGAATATTTTTTGTTGATTTTATGTTATCTTTTAGCTAAATTATATTAGACAGATGTATTTTTTTAATTTCGTGTGCACAGTTGTCAAAATATCTCAGTTTTTTAGATAGTAAGTCATAGTTCCTAAATACTTTTGATTTTTGTGTAAAAAAACACTACTTTGTTTTTTTATAGAAATATAAATACTTTTATAACTAGAACTCGGTAATTTTATCATTTTACCTCACGTCCCTAATGTAAATTAATATATTACAGTAATAAGTAGTCATTTCAGTTATCAAAATCGACAACTTCTATATTATGTATTTGCGTATGTCACACCCACCTCACAGTTGGTGTAACTATTTTTCACCTCATTCACATTAATTTACATTCACTTGGCATGTACATAATGATAACGGTTGAATTATGTTTACAATAATTATTAATGACTAGGTTTTTCCAGCGGCTTCACCCGCGTGGACTCCGTTTTAATGACTGTCTTTAAGGGTGATTAGTAAATTATGTCGTTTCCCAACTACTTAACCATCTCTGTGCAAGAAATCACAACAATCGAGTAATTTTTCAGTTCCCTCAGGAACTGCATCAGATTATGCTATTTTCCCGGGATAAAAAGTAGCCTATGTCCTTCCCCGTGACACAGGCTACCTGCATGCAAAATTTCATAAAGATTGGTCAAGGCGTTGAAGCGTGAAAAGGTAACAAACAAACACATTTTCACAATTATAATATTACTAGCTTTTGCTCGTTTTTATGACTGTCTTAGAGGTGCGCGTGGACATGAGTATTCTCCAGATCACTCGCGAACTATGTCAGGATATGCTTATTAGTAAATCACGTCATTTCCCATGTTAGATGGCGCTAAAGTAGCAAAATGTTGATATTTGTTGACAATTTTTTTTTAATTTTTTTTTAATAAAAAGTAGCCTATGTTACTTCTAGTACCTCCCTGAATATGTGTACAAAATTTCATGATTATTCGTCAAGTAGTTTTTGCGTGAAAGCGTAACAAACATCCACGCTTTCACATTTATAATATTATTATATATATACTAGCTTTTGCCCGCGGCTTCGCCCGCGTGGACATTGTTTTTATGACTGTCTTAGAGGGTGCGCGAGCCGCAAGCGGCTTGCGAGCGTGGACATGGATTTTTTCCAGTGCCACATATCCTGACATAGTTCCCGAGTGATCTGGAGAATATACATGTCCACGCTCGCGAGCCGCTTGCGGCTCGCGCACTGCGCACCCTCTAAGACAGTCATAAAAACGATGTCCACGCGGGCGAAGCCGCGGGCAAAAGCTAGTAATATTATAAATGTGAAAATGTGTTTGTTTGTTACCTTTTCACGCTTCAACACCTTAACCAATCTTGATGAAATTTGGCATGCAGGTAGTCTGTGTCACTGAGACGGACATAGGCTACTTTTTATCCCGTGAAAATAGCATAGCATAGTCCGAGTCCGATGCAGTTCCTGAGGGAACTGAAAATATACTTTTATTTGTTAGTTTCTTTAACATTGCAACGGAACAATGGATTGCTGTGATTTTTTGCAAAGAGATGGCTGAGGGGGTGGGAAATGAAATAATTTACTAATTAGCAAATCCTTACATGGTTCCCGAGGGATCTGGTGAAAACTCATTTCCGTGCTCGCGCACGTCAGCGTCGCAACGGAGCTACGGACTGAAGTGTTTTTTTTGTATAGAATTGGTTGAGGACTTCTAATCAGAATAGCCCTATTTATATATATATATATATATTAAGGATAAAGGATAGTAAGGAATAGTACCAATGAGTTTTTCAAAAACATCTTGAGGAAACCTGCACAGGCCTGCGAAGAAACTCGAAGGTTGTGTGTGAAGTCGACCAACCCGCACTGGGCCCGCGTGGTCGACTAAGGCCTAATCGCCCTGATTCAGGGTAGGCTCGAGCCCATCGGTGGGGACGTATATGAGCTGATATAATAAATAATAAGTAAGGAATAGTAAGGATAAAACATGCCCATAGCTAAATTATGGTAGCTGCCAGCTTTTGGGTTCTTTCGATATCGATTAAATCTGTACGGCACATCCCTGGTGGCCAGAGTTTGACATTTAGGGCTGTACGGGGCATGAAATCGGCATACTGACAAGAATAGAGTCATCTCCTTTTCTCATATGGAGGGTTAGTTTGCGTAAGCACACAGCAATATCGTCGCAGTTTTATTTTAATTTGTGTTTAATCTATTGAATTAGTAGATCTGTGGAAAAAATACAGATGCCGGATTTTAAAACGCCTTCATTTTACTAATTTAAATATTTGACTCTCATAGTACAAATTATCTATGTCAAATGAAGCTGCAACTAGTTCGTTCTATTCTTCAATATTTTATAATTGTGGCGAGAGCTTATAGATGTAGGGAATTGCATTAAAACCACTTTGGACCGTGTAACACTTTGTTTTTCTCCTTTTAATTATATTTTAGATATTGCACTCGACTAGCTCGCTCCATCGTTATTTCGAAAGTCGTCAACCTCAAAGAGTATATATCCCATTAGCTTATTGTTGATGGCATCGTCGAAATAGGTCATCTTGGACCGCATATTAAAACAGTGTCGCCAAAGAGACTATACACATATTATTATTATTATTATGCATTTGACTACATCTCACCTGATAGTAAGTGACGATGTAGCCGAGGATGGTACACGCAAAATAGTATAATGCCTAGTCACTCTCGCATTGGAGATCAACAAATTGTAGGAAAAAAATTGTAATCAATAAAGATAAACACGCTGAGAAAACATATATATTTCTATCTAGATATCTCTCCGGAGTCGGTCCCTCATGACTAAGGATCGTGGTGTAGAAACTAGCTCTTATACAGGGTCTTCGGCAGATGGTTTAAAATACGAAAATGGGGGATAGGTGGGGTCGCCTCCCACCTATTTTGAGAATTAAAAAAAATCTAGGACTTGTAATTTTTTTTACAGGATTTTTTTTCCTTTTTTTAGAAATTTTGCCATTTTTATACCTTTGAACACATGTAACTTTTTGTTTTTTAAAGCTAGCTCCAAAATTTTTTTTAATAGACTTTTATAAGATTGTCGGCTCTAAAAAAAATTATATTTGTTTCAAGTTATTGCTAAAAACAAAAATGTGGGCCCCCGAACTTAAAAAAAAAGTTGAACAAAAATTTAAAACTCAACTTTGCGATGCATTTAAAAAAATAATAATGGGGCTGGAAGGCTTCTGATTTTTTTAAAACATCTCTAAAGCTTAGGCTTTTGAATGGTATGTAATTTGTTTCGGTATCTTTTTTGTAACCGGAGTTGTTAATTTTTTTTACTCAATTGGACCATGTTGACGAAATTCCACTAGTTACATGTTTTGTGAAATGTATCAAATGCAAAGTAGAAAATAATGTAAATACTTACTGTTGGGACGGTTACAAAGAGCAGGTACGTTTTTTTACATTCTTGCACACACATAATGGCTATCTTTTGTCATTTATTGGCATATTGGAGTTAGCACTTCCATATGCCAATAAAATGTCCGCATATTCCGCATTGGTAAATTGAGCCATTTTAAACCACAACAAAGTCTTAAAAAAACGTCTGATAATAACAAAAAGTGACAATCAACAAAAAAACTTAACAAAATCACAAACACAGCAAAGTGAAATTAACGAAAACAAAAAAAAACGTTAACGTTATTAACGTTTGTGATTTTGTTAAGTTTTTTTGTTGTTTGTCACTTTTTTTATTATCAGACGTTTTTTTAAGACTTTGTTGTGGTTTAAAATGGCTCAATTTACCTATTGTTACTATAATCCTAAACAAAAGCTTAGAACATGGTACCTTTCCTAATATTTGGAAGATTGCCAATATAACTCCTGTATTCAAAAATGGCAATAAATCAGTTAATGAAAATTATAGGCCTATATCAATTTTGTCCGCCTTAACTAAAGTTTTTGAGAAACTAGTTCATAAATCTATCTATCCATTGCTTTCTAAGCAAATCTTGACTAACCAACACGGATTTGTAAAAGACCGTAGTACCTGTAGTAATCTCCAGTTATTTACATCATTTCTTTTTAACACTATTGATAACAACGGCCAAGTGGACTGTATTTACACTGATTTCAAAAAAGCATTTGATAAGGTTGACCATTTAATCCTTTCGGAAAAATTGGCATTTAACGGGATCAAAGGATCATTACTTCGCTGGTTTACATCATATATACATAATAGAAAGCAGAAAATAGTAGTAAATGGTTATGAATCCAGCTCGTATAAAGTCACATCAGGTGTGCCACAAGGCTCCATTTTAGGCCCATTTTTATTTATTATTTACATAAATGACATTAATAGGTACATTAAATATTCAAATTTTATTATATATGCAGATGATTTAAAAATCTATAAATCTATTAACAATACAAATGACTGTACTCTGTTACAATTGGATTTGTTATCCCTATAATATTTCTGTGACATAAACAAAATTTATTTAAGTTATCCTAAATGTCAAGTTATTTCATTCACGAGAAAAATTAAACCGGTTAATTACAATTACAGTCTCGGAACTACAAATTTACAAAAGGTTTCTACTATAAGGGATTTAGGAGTAATGTTAGACTCAAAACTAATACTCAGAGATCATGTTAATACGATAGTCGACAAAGCATTTAAGCTTTTTGGATTTGTAGCACGTATTTCTAAGGTTTTTAAGGAACCCAGTACATATATTTACTTATATTATAGTCTTATTAGGCCAATTCTTGAATACTGTGTAATAGTTTGGGATCCGTATTATATAATATTTACACTCACGCTATTGAAAGGGTACAAAAAAATCTTTAAAATGATCAGTTTTCGTTGCTATCGTCGTCGTTGCAATAACTATAACGAACTGATTGACAAATTTAATATTATGTCTCTAGAACAACGCCGTATTTAGCTAGAGCAATTGTGTCTGTATAAATTGATCAACAATTATATTGATTGTCCTGAGCTCGTCCAAGCCCTTGACAAGATATAGAACAAATATTATCTCTATACTTAACAGCGCATAGAATAGCACTTTTATCGTCTTTTATTGCTTTTAACACACTTTTTGATTCTTAGTTTTACTAAAAAAAATTTCTGTAATAATTATCCATTCTTTTTACTAATATTTTGTTGTTTTCTAAATTTATTTTATAGTATTTTTAAAAACAAATATGACAGCTTTTTGACTGTTTATAGCGGTAGGCTTACATTTTTAAATAATTGTGAAACTCGTTGTTGGAATGTATAGACTTACCTTTCTATTTATATTTCATCCTTAAGTATCAATGTACATTACCGTTTGTGTTCTCCTAATAAAATAAAATAAAAAATAAAATAAACCGTGCTCATAAAAACTCAACAATATGTCTTAAGTTGCCATCTTTTTTAGTTTCGACTTTAAACTGCAGTATTCTATTCTCTGCTATAGGTAAATCTGATTATAAACATTGAACTGTCTCTACATTATATACAATTTCATTAGATGTGGATTCAATTTTTGGATAAAAAGTTTCTCGACAAATAGTCTGCTGTAAACATTTTACAACCAGGTATTTATTTCATTTCAACATTGTATTTTAACAATATCAAGACCATGCGTTACAATCTAGTTGAAATTTTGTTGATGTCTTTTGTCATAATAGCCACCAATGGCTTATGATCCGTCTCTACAGTGATTCTAAGGCCATAAACAAACTGATGATATTTTTCCATATCTAGACATGTGGCAAATAATCCTTTTTAATCCCATCCCATTGCCCATTTTTTTGACACTCAATACACGACCTGGAATAAAATGACACAGGTTTCCCTTCCTGTAATAAACAAGTTCCCATACCTGTATTGGAACCGTCTGTCTCCAATACAATTTTACCTTCATTACTTAACATAACTAACGTAGAAGCCTAGACTTTATCTTATCAAAAGCTTTATCATGAGTTTCACTCCAAATTCATTTAGTATCTTTTTTCAATAATTGTTTTAAAGGTTCAGTGATTTTCGAGTACTTAGGAATAAATTTACTTGGATAGATACACATACCTAAAATTTTTTGCAGTTGTTTTACATTTTTTTGTTATTCTAATTCAACAATAGTTTTAATGTTTAATGATTCATAATCTACTTTTATTTCTGTCTTAGATATTATCAATCCTATATACTTCACATAATCTTTTCTGAACTGTAACTTTTTAGTAAAATTATTAAGTCATCGTAATACAAATGTACACCTTTTAAATCTCCAAAAATATAGTTATTTATTCTTTGCATAACCTCTAGTGCAGAGGAAATACCAAAAGGCATCCTTAAAAACCTATATCTCCCATAGACAGTTCCAAATGTACACAATTTATCTTCATCTTCAAGCTAAATTTGAAAAATCCATTTTTATAGCTAACACGCCAGAGACTTCTTTTCCCGTCATTATAGGTTTCTTCTGGAGAAGGAATCTAATACTTTTCACGAACAATGTTTTTATTTAATTCTTGTGGATCTAAACACAATCAAAGTGTTCCGTCAGGTTTTTCTACAATCTGCATTTCCATTTCACCATTCCGTAGGTCCTATACTTTTTCTACTTCTACTTTCATAATTATCTAAGGTTTCTTTCAACTTGTCCTTGACTGTCTAAGGTATCCTGCTAATGGACTTGACTACAGGTGCAGCATCATATTTAACTTTTATTTTATATGTACCTATTTCAACTAATCCTGTCATTTTTATTTTCATTAATAAACTTTTCTTTATCGGTATCTATTTGTGACTTAGATATTTCTTGTACGCGTTTAACAAAGTTTAATCTTACACAATCTGGCAGTCCAATTACTGGTTTTACTTTTAGATCTAACACAGAGAAACTGATATTGTAAATCTTACCTTTCACGCTGCAATCCAATTGCACAGTACCTACAGTATTTACCCTTTCTTCGTTATTTTATTGGATTATGAAACTGAAATGACATTTAATTTTATAATGTAAACTATTTATATACCTAATAATCACCGTACAGATTATTATACCGTATATTTTACATTAAAACCAATACAATTTATAAAACTTACATAATACACCTAAAATAAAATACTTAAAATAAAACTTCTTCGTGGTATACAGTTAATATTGTACTGTTTTTTATGAACAGTCCTTATTTTGTTTATTTTTTCAAGTATTTACACTGAAATCACATTGTAATCCGCACCAGTATCAATTTTAAACATAAAGTCCTGTCCATTTATCTGTATTTTTTCCAACCATTCACATTGTTTTACTCTGTCTGTCTACACTCACTATGCTGCTGAGTACAATATATCTCCATCGCTGACACTATAATCTTCTTCAATTTATTCTTCTATGATATTCAATTTTCTTTTTGATTTCTGTTTACTCATTCTAGGAAAATGATTGTAGCACCCACAGTTCAAACATTTTTTTCCATATACCGGACAGTTCTTTACTTCATGTGTCTTGCCACAACGAGTACATTTCCTATCTTTTATTTTATTCTTGGCTACTGCGTCCACAGATTTTTTTTAAAATCTTATTTACTTGTTTCAACTTATTTCCGCTGCTCTAGCCACTGTTATGGACTCTTCTAGGTCTAGATTTTCTTCTTTGAGGAGGCGTTCTATCAAGCTTAGTCCCCAAGCTCACATAACTTTGCTTTTGTTCTTAGTCTTGTTATGAATCTGTCTATGTTTTCTCCTTCTTCCTGTTTTGAGTTTAAAAATGCATATGTATATGTCGCAGATATATTGTCAAAGTCGTGATATTATAATTTCACTGAACAAAATGTAGTGAAATTATAATATCACTAACCTAACCTAACCGTGATATTATAATTTCACTAATTTTAACTGGTGAAATTATAATATCACGACTTTGACAATATATCTGCGACATATATAATACCAAGTTTTTTCTTGGCAGGCAGTACTTGTCAAACTATTTTATGAGGATATCAAGTTTTTAGATTTCTCCGTTTTTTCGGAAATTGTTATAGACATCTATCTATTGCGGCCTCATCGGTACAAATTAGAAATATTGGTATTTTCCTTGATACTGCGTCTTTCATAAGACCTCAAGGTAAATGAGGAACAATTGCCTAAATTTTATCCAGGTTGTGGCTTCCACCTTTAAGCACCAAGTTTGTAGACTTCCATGGCTTGTAGACTTCCGTTTTGGTTTTCCACAAAGAAACAAATCCACGCCACGGTCCACGAAACAACACAAGAGTAATTTCCACCAGAGGACTTATTTACTTTTGATTAAGTTTCCACAAGAGGAATTAACTGTTCCACACCAGGGTTATGGGTCCTATTTTTCAACCTAACACTAGGTTTTTTATTGGAATTATAAAAGAAAACCACTGTAAATTTTACCAATGATGCCAATACATACATTTTAAGTTCGCATTATTTGTGTTGGTACACTAATAAATCTCTACTTTAGGTGCAATATTCAACATCCACAGTGGTTTGATATGCATATTTTGGAGCGCACGAATTGATTCAGATAAGTAAGAAAAGTAAGATAAGTTCCAGTACGGCTGGCGGCACCTTGACAGAGTGTTTGTCGGGAGCCGTCAAAGATACGGTTAAATGAGCGAACGAACTTATATAAGGTGTAACAAAATTAGCTGAAACTATTTTAACTGGTGCTTCTACCCATGAAACTGAACAACTTTGCCCATGGAACCCATAGTCAAATCGCAAAAAAAAATGTGGATTTCCCACACTAAGTTGGCTGATCAGCTGATCGAGTTAGTATGGGAGAGCCAATTATGTTTTGCGATTTGACTATGGGTTCCATGGGGATTGTTGTTCCGTTTGATGGGTAGAAGCACCAGTTAAAATAGTTTCAGCTAATTTTCTTACACCTTATATGAGCAGATTGAAGCTATTTGTGCAACGCAAAAGTTCGTTTGCGTTGCCAACCTCACCGTATCTACGGATTCTTAGACTGCGCCGTATCACAGAACTTAATAGATAGCGTCTCCCTCTACTGATCGGTCCATCTGGTTGAACATCGTCCTCTGATCTCTTGCTATTTACATTTACATGGCCTTGGGAAACATAGATATTAGTAAATAAATTACAAAAGAATTGTGACTTTAATTCCCAATTAAGTTTTACGTTTTGCACTTGTCCTAATGTAATGGACTGTGATTTGATTACTCTATCTATTTAATAACCAATAAAATCTGTATACTTAATTAAACTTTGTCTTGTCAAGTACAGGCGCCGGCATATTAATTCAAAACTAGCTTTTGTACGCGGATTCGCCCGCGTGGGCATAATTTTTATGACTGTCTTTGTAGAGTGGTAACATTTTTTGATATATTTATAACAGTAAAGAATAATTTGTAAATCTTACACACTGTAACGAAATAAAACATCTGCAGAGACGAAAAAGGAAGGTAGAACCATTAATCGAATTCCACTTTTGAATTTTTATTTATGTACCTAACTTATAGCTACACTATATTTTGAAAAAAAAAAACAACGAACAAACACATTTTGACATTTATAATAGAAAGTAATAATTTGTACATCTTACACACTATAAAGGTTAGATATATATTGGTCGACTAATCGTATGCTCGAGCCCCTCGGTGGGGACGTATATGAGCTGACATGATGACACACTATAACGAAACAAAACATCTGCAGAGACGAAAAAAGAAGGTAGAACCATCAATCGGATTTCACTTTTGAATATTTATTAATTGTAACTTTTCGCTACACTTGTTTTTTTTTGCACATACAAGTTTTTAGTGTCCAAAAACTATCTACTACTATCGAGTATTGTATTCCATAATTAATAAGTAGTTATGTAGGATTTCTCTAAGCGTCACGTGACTAGGGAATAACCTACGCCATTGATTGTCAACATAAGTGCTCAATTAACTAATCATTGTTAGATACAAAAATTATTCTCCTCAAAGTAATTACATTGGATTATACGTCTCTTTGCCTCTTCTTTATCCTATCCTACTTACCATATAATTCTTTTAACCGCCTCTGTGGCATAATGGGTTAGTCCATTCGCTTCACACCAGGAGGTCGCGGGTTCGATTCCCGGTGGGGTCAACTTGTAGGACTCGGTTTGGTTGGTGGTAGGGCATTTTCTAAGCCCACCTGGCTAGCTACCACCATCTTATCTAAGTCTTGCCGCCAAACATTAGTGTTAACAACATTGATGTGTTCCGGCTTGAATATAAGATAGCCAGTTCTCCATTGCGTTGGGGAATCTTGGTAAGCCCGCTTCCATCTTGGGCATCATCTTCACTTACCATCAGGTAAGATGATGTCAATGGCTTACCAATTGTGAATAAAAAAAATATAAAATTAAATTATAAACGCGAAAATTTGTAACAATGTATGGAAGTATGTTTGTTACTCTTTCACGCAAAAACTACTGAACGGATCTGGCTGAAATTCGGTAGGTAGACAGATTAGGACCTGGATTAACACATAGGCTACTTTTTTCCACGCTCGCCAGCTGCTTGCGGCTCCCGCACTGCGCACCCTCGTAAAGTCTTAGAAAAGTTGTCCACGAGGGTGAGGCCGCCGCGGGAAACAGCTAGTCTTGTCTATTCATGCACCATAGATAGAGAACATACATACATATTCTAGTGACCATTCTCACACATGAAAGGCTCTCTCTCTTATCGTGTGGCATAATTAAATGTGCTATCTAAGGGTACGTTAGTACTAATATAATAATATACACTTTGCTAAGGGATAGACAACGGCGGTTGCCTGGTGTTGCACTAAGCATCACCCGCGGTCACGTGTAGTGCATTTAGATCTACACCTACGGACGTGTGCAACGTGACCTTCATACACATCTGGAATTAGATGTGCATGTTTCCTCACGATGTTTTCCTTCACTGTTATAGCAATCGGTAAAATGGTAAATTTCGAAAAACTCATAGGTTCAAAAAAGCATCGGTGGCTCAACCGGTAACGACTCGGTCCTTCTAACCAGAGGTTCCAGGTTCAAATCTGGACGGCCAATGTACCAATGAGTTTTTCAAAAACTTACGTACATATACTTACCGATTGCTTTAACGGTGAAGGAAAACATAGTGAGGAAACCTGCACACGCCTGCGAAGAAACTCGAAGGTTGTGTGTGAAGTCGACCAACCCGCACTGGGCCCGCGTGGTCGACTATGGCCTGATCGCCCTAATTCAGGGTAGGCTCTAGCCCCTCGGTGGGGACGTATATGAGCTGATGTGACATGGATTCATTGGCCGTCCGAATTTGAACCCGGGAGCTCTGGTAAGGAGGACCGAGTCGTTAACGATTGAGCCACCGAAGGCTGATTCCTATAGTTACTGGACGAGCGTTTCTGTGGGTTGATTAATGACGGGTCAAATACGACTCGCTATACCATAAACAAATCAAAAAAAGCATAATGTAAACAAACTTAGTAGGTATTTGACAGTTTCAAATGTCAATTCCATAGTGCTTTTGTTTACCTTTTGCTTTTTTTTGATTGGTATAAGGTATAGACGGAATCAATACGATACGACAAGGGTAAACTTATCTGAATTCGTTCGAATATTTTGTCGATTCCGTTTAACAATTGAATAAGGCGAGGCTTTGATTGGAACAGTTGTCTCCTGTCTTTTTCTTTACGTGTAAGGAGTTAAGAAAATAACCACACTTTTGCACTTTTCCAATATTATGTTTTTTCGTTTCATTTAAAAACTAAATATTTTTTTTTATTTTTATTTTTTTATCATTTATTAGCAACTTTGCATGGGTATATTATTATTATTATTATATCAGCTCATATACGTCCCCACCGAGGGGCTCGAGCCTACCCTGAATCAGGGCGATTAGGCCTTAGTCGACCACGCGGGCCCAGTGCGGGTTGGTCGACTTCACACACACACACACAACCTTCGAGTTTCTTCGCAGGGCTGTGCAGGTTTCCTCACGATGTTTTCCTTCACCGTTAAAGCAATCGGTAATGATATGTACGTACGTAAGCAATCGGTAATGATATGTATGAAGCGTCGGTGGCTCAACCGGTAACGACTCGGTCCATCTAACCAGAGGTACCGGGTTCAAATCTGGACGGCCAATGTACCAATGAGTTTTTCAAAACTTTGCATGGGCCTCAAATTAATTATAATCCTTCAATACTTTGAAAATTGGGATATTTATTTTTATTTACTAATGGCATATTGAAGAACGTGTTTAGATTAATCGATTTAGAAAATTTTGAGGAACATAATCGGTCTGGTTTGTCTATAGAATGCAAATCTCTGTTTTAAAAGAGGTTTCTTAGATTCTATATTTTTTCTGTTATAAATGTTAACGACCGTCGGTGGTGCAATGGTAAGGGCCGCTACCTCCTGTCCGGCAGGTCGTGGTTCGAATCCTGCCACGTACCAATTGGTTTTCGAATTTCGATTTCATATGTACGTTTATACGACGCTCTTACGGTGAAGGAAAACATCGTTAGGAAACCTGCACACGCCTGCGAAGAAACTCGAAGGTTGTGTGTGAAGTCGCCCAACCCGCACTGGGCCCGCGTGGTTGACTAAGGCCCGATCACCCTAATTCGGGATAGGCTAGAGCAGGGCACCGAGGGCGGTGGGGACGTATATGAGCTGATATGATGAAATATTAACAAATCGTGTTTCTGCAACTGACAAATTGAACTAATTGAAATAAAGAATCAGGTTACAAAATATCTTTTTCATATGTATTGTAGTTGCTGAGAAAAATCGAGATCCCTGCGACCAAAGTTTCCAATGCGTCCAAGTAGCTGAAAATTATGACACCGTTCACCGTTTTGTTGATATAGTGCCACTGACATAACTGAACAGTACACAAAGTCGGAACTACTACTTTTTAAATGCTGTTCCGCTGTCAGTTTCTTAACAGTGCTCTCTGTGCTTAATTATTTTTAAAGTGCAAACCCTACGGATCTCCTCGTTTCTGGTTCTATCACGCAGAGAAACTCCGAGCATAGCACGCTTCATTGCCCTTTGGGTGACCTTGAGCCTTCTTATGAGGCACATAGTAAGCGAACATGTCTCAGTTACGTATTTCATCACTGGCAACACACACTGGTCAAAGACCTTGGTTGTTTAATGATATAGAACACATTTTGACGAAAACTCGAAAAACTTGTTTTTTTGCGATAACAATACTTCCTCTAACCTACGTACGTATATACGTACCGTCCTACTGCGGGGTCGAGAAAGTTAAAATTGATAAGCAGTGTGTGTGTGTTTGTAAAATGCACGACACATTCACTGTTGGCGGAAAATAGTAGGCTTAACAGAATTTCATCCGGCTTAGTCAAAGTTCTAAAGTTTTAAGCCAACTGCCAAAAAGGAAGAATAACGTTTTTCGGGTGTATATAGCCTTTCTTTGGCTGAAACGGCTTGATGGCTTTTGGAGTGCGACTTGCGAGTTGTCGTTAGAGTTTTTTTTATTCACAATTGGTAAGCTCTTGGCATCATCTCACCTGATGGTAAGTGACGATGATGCCGAAGATGGAAACGGGTTTACCAAGATTTCCCAACGCAATGGAGAACTGGCTATCTTATCTTCAAGCCGGAACACATCAATGTTGTTAACACTGATGTTTGGCGGCAAGACTAATCTAATCTATCATCAGATTCGTCTTGATTCTGCGAGTGACATATATACGAGTAGGATACACTTTTTCCCGATTCAAAAAAAGAAGTATCACGTTTTAATGCAGTTGGTTTTTTAATTTTCAATTATATTTATCATTTTTAGTTTTCACAATAACCTAAAAAAATATTTAAAAATTAAAAAACTGGCTGCATAAAACCATTATCCCTCTTTTTTGGAGTCAGGTAAAAATGAATCCTATATGTCACTATGTATCCTATTGGCAACGTTTATTTTAACCGCCTCCGTGGCGTAATGGCTAAGTCCATTATCTTCACATCATGAGGTCACGGGTTCGATTCCCGGCGGCTGGTGGAACTTTGGTTGGTGGAAGGGCATTTTGTAAGTCCGCCTTGCTGGCTACAACCATCTTATTTAAGACTTGCCGCCAAGCATCAATGTTAACCACATTGATGTGTTCCGGTTTGAAGATAAGACGGTTTGAAGAGAGTTCCCCATTGCGTTGGGGCTTCTTGGTAGGCCCGCATCATCGGCGTCATCGTCATTTACCATCAGGTGAGATGATGCCAAGGGCTTACCAATCCTTACTTATCTATATATATATATATAAAATGCTTATGTTAGTACGTAAAGCCAGGGTTTTCTCTATCACCACTAACTCCAATCAACTTCCCGTTGGGGTGGTAAATACCCCTTGGTCTCCAGGTGGGAGTAAGGGAGTTTGGTCGCGGTGGGTGGAAGTGGGTGGTTGTGGGTGGCGAAAATGTGAAAAAATATATATCTGTCCATTTCTAACTCATGGGAACTTTTAGAAAGTTCTAATAATTTCTGGAATTTCTGGAATAATCTAGAAAACTCCAGAATGTGTACAAGTGTAACAATCGATCTAGAATGTTCCAGAAAGTTCTAAAAATTTCTGGAATGATCTAGAAAGTTCCAAAATTGTGTGTGACTGCTAAAATCGGTATGGAATGGTCCAGTAAGTTCTAAAAATTTCTGGAATGATCTAGAAAGTTCCAAAATTGTGTGTGACTGCTAAAATCGGTATGGAATGTTCCAGAAAGTTCTAAATTTCTGGAATGATCTAGAAAGTTCCAAAATTGTGTGTGACTGCTAAAATCGGTATGGAATGTTCCAGAAAGTTCTAAAAATTTCTGGAATGATCTAGAAAGTTCCAAAATTGTGTGCGACTGCTAAAATCGGTATGGAATATTTCAGAAAGTTCTAAAAATTATATAGAACATTCCAGAAGGTTCTAAAAATTTCTGGAATGATCTAGAAAGTTCCAAAATTGTGTGTGACTGCTAAAATCGGTATGGATTGTTTCAGAAAGTTCTAAAAATTTCTGGAATGATCTAGAAAGTTCCAAAATTGTGTGCGACTGCTAAAATCGGTATGGAATATTCCAGAAACTTCTAAAAATTTCTGGAATGATCTAGAAAGTTCCAAAATTGTGTGTGACTGCTAAAATCGGTATGGAATGTTCCAGAAAGTTCTAAAAATTTCTGGAATGATCTAGAAAGTTCCAAAATTGTGTGTGACTGCTAAAATCGGTATAGAATGTTCCAGAAAGTTCTAAAAATTTCTAGAATTATCTAGGAAGTTCCAAAATTGTGTGTGACTGCTAAAATCGGTGTGGAATGTTCCAGAAAGTTATAAATTTTTTTGGAATGATCTAGAAAGTTCCAAAATTGTGTGCGACTGCTAAAATCGGTATGGAATGTTCCAGAAAGTTCTAAAAATTTCTAGAATGATCTAGAAAGTTCTAAAATTGTGTGCGACTGCTAAAATCGGTATGGAATTTTCCAGAAAGTTCTAAAAATTTCTGGAATGATCTAGAAAGTTCCAAAATTGTGTGTGACTGCTAAAATCGGTATGGAATGTTCCAGAAAGTTCTAAAAATTTCTGGAATGATTTAGAAAATGTAAATGTATAATATGACGTGTAATATGTTAATGTATTTATTATATATGTAGTATGTAGAATATCATATGTAAATAATTGTGTGAATAAAACATAAATTTTCCATTTACTAAGGTGTTTTTTATTCTAACTTATAATTATTTCAATTAGTTAATTAATTAAATATACTTTCTATACACCGCATATTTAATGGTCGACTAAGTCTTTTAATATCAAAGATAGAAATCTATATAATCTACGTTAAAAAATGCATCCTCAAATATTTTTTATACCATTAAACATGCGATGTATTTTAACCCGAGCAACGCCGGGTTTTGCAGCTAGTAATATTATAAATGTAAAAATGTGTTTGTTTACCTTTTTACGCTTTAACATCTGCACCAATCTTGATGAAATTTGGCATGCAGGTTGCCTGTGTCACTAAGAAGGACATAGCCTACTTTTTATCCCGTGAAAATGGCATAGCCAGACAGATGCAGTTCCTGAGGGAACTGAAAAACTACTCTTATTTTTTGGTTAACTTCTTTTACATCGCAACGGAACAATGTATTGTTGTGATTTTTTGCACAGAGATGGTTGAGAGGGTAGGACTCACCCTCAAAGTCAGTCATAAAAACGATATACACTTGGGCGAAGCCGCGAGCAAAAGCTAGTTATGAATAAAAGAAAATGCCTAAATCTTTGGAAAGTGATGCACTATTACTTATTTCAAAACGCTAGGCTAAACAAGTGACGTTAATGGAACGGTTTAGGTAACAACAAAGAGCAATTAAAAGTCTATATTCAGTTAGTCCCTGCGTGTCATTAGTCAACCTTATTAGTCGGAGGAAGGGCACTTATAGAACTTCTTTCAGTACAATTATCATCATCATCATATCAGCCAAGAATAGTCCACTGCTGGACAAAGGCCTCCCCCAAGGATTTCCACAACGACCGGTCCTGCGCTGCCCGCATCCATCGGCTTCAATACAATCAATTGCACGTAGACGTAACAGTAACAGTATCGGTGGCTCAATTGAACTGAAGCGTCGGTGGCTCTACCGGTAACGACTCGGTCATCCTAACCAGAGGTCCCGGGTTCAAATCCGGACGGCCAATGTACCAATGAGTTTTAAGGAATTTACGTACATATACTTACCGATTGCTTTAACGGTGAAGAAAAAAATCAAGAAGAAACATGCACATTTAAATTTAGATGTGTATAAAAGTCGCGTTGCACACATCCGTAAGTGTAAATCTAAATGTTCTACACGTGCTAAGTGCAACACCAAGCAATGCCGTCTATCCCTTGGATAGCACAGTTAATTTTGCCACACGATAAGAAAGAAAGAATAGTAACACTTCCAGTTAGGCTGGTTTTGTGTTGTTGACAGTTTATTTAAAGGAATTACGTCCACTCATACTGGTAGTGTTACCGAAGATTAGATAACGTATACGTCTTAAAAGCGTCGGTGGCTCAGCCGGTAACGACTCGGTTCTTCTAACCAGAGGTACCGGGTTCAAATCTGGACGGCCAATGTACCAATGAGTTTTTCAAAAACTTACGTACATACTTGCCGATTGCTTTAACGGTGAAGGAAAACATCGTGAGGAAACCTGCACACGCCTGCGATGAAACTCGAAGGTTGTGTGTGAAGTTGACCAACCCGCACTAGGCCCGCGTGGTCGACTAAGGCCTGATCGCCCTAATTCAGGGTAGGCTCGAGCCCCTCAGTGGGGACGTATATGAGGTGATATGATGATACGTCTTACCGACGTGCGGGTGACCGTACCTAAGATTACGAAGTAACTAGTATCTCATCTGTGCCTAAGACAATGAAGCCAATATCACAGATGAGATAATAGTTACTTACTGACGGGGGCCTGCCAATGTAAGGAAGACCTCGTCCGTGTGAAGAAATATAAAGGTCTTTAATAGTCAAGTCACCAACCAATGTAAGCTACTTTCAGGGACCTCGAATAATTTTATTGTTTCCTTCCTTTCTGATATTAAACGTAACGAACTTAATGACAGAGATAAAAACAGAGTTGGACTCGCGCACTGATAGTTCCGTACCAAAACATATTCACTAAACATAGAAGCAGAGACCTGCAGAGGCACAGATGATAATAATAGTACAAGTACAGATGAATTACTCGCAATGACGCTTTAAATAAATAGCAACTCTCGCTACGCGGTAATAAAGAACAGTCCAGTTCGAAATCGCGCTTAGTGCCTCCAGTTTTACTTCAATATACCTATACATACACCGATAACAATCGCGCTTTTACGCAAGAATGAACCAAATCAATGCGCGTCAAAGATTCTTTTTCGCTGGCTGGTCTAGTGTTGTCGCAACTGATCAACCGGCAGGGTTGTGAGACCGCGCGACGAACATGTTTCAACTTACGCACTCGCTAGCTCGATAATCGCTCCGCTTTCTGCACGTGTTGACAACCGACTGACAAGCGCAGCCCGAAGGCCGCGCCATTGTGTAGGTAGGTACTTATCTCGCGCTCTCGGCCGAGTGACGAAGGCCTGGCAGAGGCGTATTTTCCAGGGGGGCACTTGGCCCGGGGCGGCTATAGGTGAGGTTTGGTTCACCGAAAAATAATAAAGCTAGCCAAGTGCTAATCGGACTAGCGGTAATAAGGGTGACGAACCACTACGAACATGTAAACAGAAGGTTACAGTGTAAGGTGAAGTTTGTCATGTGGCAGTACGGAACCCTAAGCGTGCAGCTCCGACTCGCACTTGGCCGGTTTTTTGTCACTTAGACAGGCGGATTTTTTTTGTGCCCGGGGTGCCGGATTCTTAAATACGCCTCTGCATAGAAGCTACTAATAGATCCTACTAGATCTAAGTGACTAGTTTGTTCATGATTAAAAAAAAACACGTTTCTTGTATGAAAGCCCTATTTTAATTAAATTTTTATTATTTTTTGGTATAGCAGTGCAAGAAATACACAATTTGTGAAAATTGTAACTGTCTATCTATTATGCTTTATGAAACACAGCCCACTCACAGACAGATGGACAGCGGAACAAACAAAATGGCGGCGAAATCCTATACGTTCGACAACCAAACTGTAACCAATCTGTATCAATCTGGATGACGAGGGGGTGAGGTCGCAATCTAGTGAGCGGCAGGGAGTGTCCATACTGTATGTTAGTACTATTATACGCCCCCCTGACAGACGACCTTCCAGAAAAGAGAGTTTAGCTATGGAATAATTGTGTCTCTATTACTGGTCCCTTCGTTCCGATCTCCGAGAATCCCTCACCTGGATATAAGTTGCCATGGTCGACCTGGAAATCTCTTAACAGGCTCCGGACTCAGGTCGGCCGAAGTAAAGAAAACTTGTTCAGGTGGGGATTCATTGGAGATACGAACCTGGAGTGTAGGTGTGGTGCGGTCCCTCAAACGATGGACCACCTCATTACGTGTCCTTCTTGCCCTGCACGCGGGAGGACTTGATGCAGGCCACTGACAACGCAATTTGCGTGGCTCGGTTTTGGGATGGGACTATCTGAGTTTGCCGTCGACTCGAAAAGAAGATAAAGAATATACAGAGTGACTGCTAAGTAGTGCAAATCCTTTTAAGAGGATAAACTACATCTAATTTAGAACAAAATAAAGTCATATTAACTGGGGGTCGAAAATCAACAGTTTTCGAGTTAAAGCCCATTTAATTTTTCAATTTTGTATGTAAAACGCATTTGTTTAAATGTTTTTGTGAAAAAAAAAACTAAAATATAGTTGACTTGCAAAAAACGATAAAAACTTCCTTATTTAAATCATGTTTCCATTAAAATAAAAAAGTTAAAAAATACAAATAAGATGTAACAACAAAACATTGATCCCTGTCAAAAGGGTGCCTCAAATCCCATACAAATGTTCAAGAATTATTTTTTTTTAATTCCAAGATTTATGATGTTTTTCTCATTAACAGAAATCTATGACCCTCTACCATCATCGACTAACTTTGTTTCACAAGCTCATCCAAAAATTAGAACTTGATTTTTTTCATACAAAATTGTTGAATAAATTAGTATGGAACTTGAGACACCCTTTTGACAACAATCATTGTTTTTTGTTGCAATTCATTTGTGTATTTTTTTAACTTTTATATTTTAATGGAAATATGATAAAATAAGGAAGTTTTTATCGTATTTTGCAAGTCAACTATTTTTATATTTTTTTCCAAAATCACAAAACATTTAAACAAAATATGCGTTTTACATACAAAATTGAAAAAATAAATGGGCCTTAACTCGAAAACCGTTGATTTCCGACCCCCAGTTAATATGACTTTTTTTGTTCTAAATTAGATGTAGTTTATCCCCTTAAAAGGATTTGCACTACTTACCAGTCACCTGTATATACTTTGCTTTGGGTATACGTAATCCAACTATATACTCACTATGTACAGAGGCCAGCACATCAAGCTAGATACTTTGGACTTTGTACCGTTCTTATACCGTATGCGTATGGATCAGAATTGCACTACGAGTGTGTAGCTTGATGTGCAGGCCTCTGTACTATAACAATTTTGATTCAGTTTTATTAACAGTAGAACTTTCTCAGTTGTGTTTATGATAGCTAGTCATTTGAGCATTGATTTAAGAAATGCTAGTGGCATAATCCAAGTTGTGACCAGGCGATTGCAAGACGTGAGTTAAAAGATTCTCAGCGTCGAACTAATTTTGATGATGGTTTTTATAGTTAAATTTAGTCTAAATATTTTTTTTTCAACAAAGCTGCTACATAAGTATATAACGAATTGTGTTATTAAGTTACCTCCTGTAATGTGCTTAAATATGATTAAGCATTTGAAAGAACATATTTTGCTTTAATTTTGAAGAAAATCAATGATTTGTAACAACGGAGTCCCACGGACTACAAGAGATATATTTAGTGTTTTGGGTTCATCAGGTATAAACTAAGGGTTAATAGCTAGACATTTGAGCATCGATTTAAAAAATGCTAGTGGCATAATCCAAGGTGTGACCAGTCGATTGCAAGAGATGCTCAGCGTCATTAATTAACTAATTTTGATGATGTTTTTTTAGGTAAATTTAGTCTAAAGATTTTTTTTTAACAAAGCTGCTACATAAGTATATAACGAATCGTGTTATTAAGTTACCTCCTGTAATGTGCTTAAGTATGATAAAGCATTTGAAAGAACATATTTTGCTTTAATTTTGAACAAAATCAATGATTTGTAACAACGGAGTCCCACGGACTACCTACAAGAGGTATATTAAGTGTTTTGGGTTCATCCTAAATAAACTAAGGGTTAAACCCGTGAGTGATATAGGATAAATTTTTACGCAACTGGCTGAAAAATATGGGTTAAGTTTTAATGAGCTCGGGTTTTTAATTTTTAATTCATTCCTAAAAATGTTTTCTTTTGAGACAGGGAACCCTAAAAACCGAGAATGTTTTAGTCGTAGGAACCGTTTTGTTTCTGTAAAATATAATAAAATAATGTATCTGTAATGTATATGTAATGTATCTGTAATGGTTGTAGGGTTTTAGTTTTGAATTTTTATTACTATGTTTAAAGTTTTATTTTGTTTAAATTTATGATATGTACTTCGTTTAGGTCCACCCCCTTCCCTGAAGGGGTAGTAGCTGAAAATCAGCGCTGTGATCTTTGTGATGACAGCATATGCTGAGCTGCTACCTTTTCAGTGATAGGTACAAACTATTGTATTTTAAAAGCTACAAAATTATTCACTTGTGTGTACTTATCACTGAATAAACATTTATTCTATTCTATTCTATTCTATTCTAATTATTCTCTGCCATTGCTTAAAAAATACTTTGAAGATGACGCCGCCGCCGCCGCCAACCTCAAAAAGTCAGTGCGCTTAAGCCATCGACGCTCATATCTATCCGAAGCACGGTAGTCACTCGAGATCTTTACTCCCTTAATAGCCATCTGTTCTAGGAGCTATGTGCTTCGCCCACTGTTACTTAATTTTAACGATTCTGCGAGCTATGTCGGTTACCTTAGTTCTCTTACGGATCTCCTCTTTTCTGATTCGATCACATGAAAGTCCGAGCATAGCTCGCTCCATCGCCCTTTGGGTGGCTTTGAGCCTTTTTATGAGACACAATATGAAATATCATCTGATGGAAAATAACTGACTATGATCTTCTCAGTGTCATTGTGATTCGTTGTTGCCCGTGTGGAGTTCCCCAGCAAATCCACGTAGTAAAAAAATTCCATAAACTTGACTCCATTAATTTGCATTAAAACTTAGTTTTTATGAATAAATGACGTAGGTAAAGTGTCATTAATTTCTGGAATACCACCATTCCACCGCGAAACCGCAGTCATCCTCAAGTTAATTATGGGAGTGATAAGAGTGCAGGTATTGCGTTTACACTAACGTAAATTAACTATTATAGTATGTTCGGAGAATTATCTGCAGTACACCCGAACGGAGTTCTGGAAATGTGTTGAAGGATAATATAAAATAATTTTACAAAGAAATTAAGATTAAATTAAATAGATATTTTTGACGTGATCATCATATCAGCCGAAGGAAGTCCACTGCTGGACAAAGGCATCCCCCCAAGGCTTTCCATGACGACCGGTTCTGCGCTGCACGCATCCAGCGGCTTTCCGCCACCGAGTGGGAGGCCTACCTACGCTACGTTTTTGATAACGCTTATAAATCGATGAACGCCGGCTGCACTTACGAAAAAGTGTCACGTTCTTGTCACGTCCCGCTTGAGCCGAGCGTGCAAGCGAGGGCGCAGAACAAGCGATAGAGAGGCACGATCGGCCTAAGCGTTCGGCTTGTGACACGTTATTAAGTATCACGTAAAATTATCGTCCGTAAACCGACTTTACAGGCAACCAGTTTTTTGTTTAGTATCAATTAATTTTAATCACTTTCACTGCTGGACAAAGTATCTTTAGAATCGGCGCCTACATTAATAAAAAAACATAAAAATAATAACAATTCTTTTATTTCAGACAGAGTCCATATTTGGTAAGTAACACAAAAAATTAAATTAATTAATAATTACAAGATTAGCGCGACTCCGTACGGGTGTAACGTCAACGGTGCCAAAATTTGAACTCAGGGCCCTTTTCACACAACTGTTTGACGCGAGCCCGGCAGTGGCAAGCGGCATTTATCGAATATGCAGCTAATTCAGCGAACGAACTTTAAATGACCATTAATTTTCAAAGTAACGTTTAAAAGTCTTTAAAGCACAAATTAATAGGAATGCATAAATTTACAGGGTGTAACATTTGTTTTTAAATATGGATCTCTGCTTATTTAGTACTTTATTTTTTTTTAAATACAGGTACCTATTTCAAAAATGGTCAGCTGATTGATTCAATGTATTTTTTCTAAAAATTATATGAAGCGTCTAATGATAGGATTCTAAAAGGGAAAATGCATAGAAACAGGAAAACTTCAGTATCCGAGTTTAGATTTAGAAATTCTTATGAGGCCCACAGTAAGCGACCGACTATGTCTCGGTTACGAAGTAACTATTTAGTAATCTGTGGTCTCGGTTCCGTATGTTATCAACGAGTCATAAATTTAATTTAACTTTACTTGAAAAAGTAAAAATAATAAAAATAAGGTCTGAATGAGTTATCCTTAGTTAAGATAAAGGTATTTTAAAGTAGGTTATGTTGGTCATCGAATCATCAACAGTTTTCAAAGGTTGATGTTGGGAGATTATTTCTCCACAGAATAATTTTGAACAAAAAAAACAGACTTCAAACAGGAAACTAAGGTTCCCCTCGATTTCTCTGTGATGCCATGATCAGATCCTGGTTTCCTTATCATGGTACCACCCTTGGGATATCTTCTTTCCAACAAAAAAAAATCATCAAAATCGGTTAATAAACGACGAAGTTATCCGCGGACACACATAAAAAAAATAGATGTATATACGGTTGAATGGAGAAACCTCCTCCTTTTTTTGAAATCGGTTAAAAAATACCTCCTCCTTTTTTGAAGTCAGTTAAAAATAAATAACTAAAAGAGTTATAAGTGAGCACCCTGTACCCAGCGCTGATCCTGACCCTAGCTTAAGAAAGATATACGCATATTGACGTAAGTATTCACTATTCACGCATTCTACGAAACACGTGCGATTTTAATTCTTCAAAACATCGCCCAGAGCAAGGATGACTAAGGGTGCACGCAGAAACATGCTACTATAAAACACCTTCGTCTCCAATAAAGATAATTCCCTCAGCACTCTCTCAGCTCAGTGATCACTACTCAGGGCAGTGATAACTCGTGCGACAGTTGTTAAAACACGGTGCGCGAGCGCAGACAGGCCAGTCATGGAGCGCGCATCGACCCTGCTATTGGCCGTCACGGTTGCCGTAGTTACCGTCGCACGCGCAGGTTCGTTTGTTCGTTTTGGTGCCTTTTAGTTTTGGTGAAAAATAAGCAGTGAATTCAGGATAGTGGGGTGGTAGTTGCAAAAAAAATGTTTTTCATAACAAAAATTCAAGTATTTTCGTTTGATAAAAATTGGTAGGTAGATATGGCCAAAATAGTACCTAATTATTGCACTAGCTCACATAGGTTCATAAACCTGTCTAGGAGTGTAATACGAAATATTTGGTTTAAAAATATTATTTTTTTCTTAATTGATATAAATTAATGTAAAAATTATGAAACATATTATATCCTAGGTTGTTAAAACAAATTTGACATAGGATAGGTAACTTGATTAAATAAGAACACGAAATATTTGGTTTAAAAGGATATTTTTTTCTTAATAGATAAGATATATTTTTTTTTATTCATAATTGGTAAGCCCTTGACAACATCTCACCTGGTTGTAAGTGACGATGTTGCCGAAAATGGAAGCGGGCTTATCAAGATTCCCCAACGCAATGTAAAAATTATGAAAAATATTATATCCTAGGTTGTTAAAACAAATTTGACATAGGATAGGTAACTTGATTAAATAAGAACAGCTGTGTAAATCGAGAAAATTAAACTGCAAAAGTTACTAGTAAAACCACATAACGAGTTTACCAAGAATTGGCCTTTAAGAGTTACGTACACCCAACGAGTGAACAACGGGACCCTATTACTAAGCCTTCGCTGTTCGTCCGTCTGTGCGTCCGTCAGCGGGCCGTATTTCATTTCAGACAGTTAAAATTTTCACAGAATGTTTATTTCTGTTGCCGCTTTAATATTAAAATACAAAAAATTTGAAAAGTTAAAAAATTAGATGTCTCATATAGAAAAAGGTTTTTTTTGGTCTTTACAAGTATTATTTATTTAGCTCTATCGTAAAAACGATAACATATACAATCGTGAAACTTGGTGTGATTATAGTATGAAAAACAAAAATAATAAAAATTGGCCATGAGTGAGTCATACTCGAATTATGGAGTCCGAATTGAATGCCAAAAAAATGCATATTTTTGTCGCTCGCGATGATGTCTTTTGAGGTATCATTGTTATTATAATATGTAGTTGTGTGGAGAGGTGTGGTGGTACGGAACCCTCGAACTGCTAGTCCGACTCGCACTTGATTGTTTTTTTTTTAAGTTTTTTATGTTAGGAATATCATCATATCAGCTCATATACTTCCGCACCGAGGGGCTCGAGCCTACCCTGAATTAGGGCGATCGGGCCTTAATCGACCCCGCGGGCCCAGTGCGGGTTGGTCGACTTCACACACAACCTTCGAGTTTCTTCTCAGGTGTGTGCAGGTTTCCGCACGATGTTTTCCTTCACCGTTAAAGCAATCGGTGAGTATATGTACGTAAGTTTAGAAAAACTCATTGGTACATTGGCCGTCCGGATTTGAAGCCGGCACCTCTGGTTAGGAGGATCGAGTCGTTACCGGTTGAGCCACCGACGCTTTTGAATTATGTTAGGAATATATGCGACTTAATTTTAAGATTACCACCAGTTAAGATATATAGCGTTTTTAGAACGCCACTTTCTGTTCCGTTAATGGATCCGTCCCATTTATTATTTAACCAACCGGAAGACAAACAAACAGTGCTAATTTGTTTAATAATTACGAGTTATTAGCTAACTGAATTAAGGCAGTCAACAGAACTCTCAACCTGCGGCCTCCCACTAATCCTAAAGTTTCGGTTTAAATACAAATTAAAACTAAATCGTAAAGTTTATTTAAATCTTCATAATTTCAACCGACTTCCAAAAAGGAGGAGGTTCTCAATTCGACTGTATGTTTTTTCGTCAGAACTTTTGACTGGGTGAACCGATTTTATCTTTTTTTATTTGAAAGCTAGTGCTTCCCGTTTGGTTCTATATATTTTTTTTTAATGCACAATTGGTAAACCCTTGACAATATCTCACCTGGTGGTAAGTGACGATGTTGCCGAAGATGGAAGCGGGCTTACCAAGATTCCCCAACGCAATGGGGAACTGGCTATCTTATCTTTATGCCGGAACACACCAATGATATCAACATTGATATTTTATCAAAATCGGTGTAGTACTTTATTAGAATATTAACAAAAACCAAAAATAATAATTTTGTTGCGATGGAAGTCGGTTTTATAAAGTGTTTAGCGTTTTCAATTATCTTCATTAAAAGTTTTCTAATTGCAAATACTTTTTATGCAGGTGTAATGTAATTGGTGTAGGTCCCGTTAACTGGGGCTTCCACTAATCATACTCAACAACTTTCCCAAGGAACCCGTAGTCAATTCTCAAAAAAAAAATGATCCTCCATACAAAAATGCACAAAATTGGTCAATCAGCTGATATATTTTAATGAAGAGTCAAAACATTTTTTTTGCAATTTCAGCAGTCGTAGAACAAAAGTTGTTCAGTATGATGAGTAGAAGCCCCCGTTAACGGGACCTACACCAATTTTGTTACACCCTGTATTCATTAACTATAAACAGATATTAACATGTTACGTCCTTGGCTGCATCGGCACTTACCATCAGGTGAGGTGCAGCCAAACGCACTCAAATAAAAAAAAAAACAATTGTACGGCTGTGCATACTTTCTCGCGAAGCCTTAACCATATGTCGTAGTCGAGCATACAAAAATTAATTAAAAACATTACACTTACTCAGTAGCAAAGAATACAGTAAGGTATAGACTTGATGAAATATTTCCAAATTATTTGGGTTTGTATGGGAGGTACTTTACTGTATTTTTTCCTGGAATAATAAGGTATCCAGTGCAGTAGGCCTTATTAGGTCCTAGTTATCCACAAAGTTTCATTAAAATCATCAAAGCCATTTTGAGAAAAAGTAACAAACTACCTGGATTTGTATAGGAATTTGCCTCCGTGGCGTAATAGTTAGTCCATTCGCTTCACACCAGGAGGTCACGGGTTCGATTCCGGCGGGGTCAACTTGTAAGACTCGGTTTGGTTGGTGGTAGGACATTTTCTAAGCCCGCCTGGCTAGCTACCACCATCTTATCTAAGTATTGCCGCCAAACATCAGTGTTTACAACATTGATGTGTTCCGGCTTGAAGATAAGATAGCCAGTTCTCCATTGCATTGGGGAATCTTGGTAAGCCCGCTTCCATCTTCGGCATCATCTTCACTTACCATCAGGTGAGATGATGCCAAAGGCTTACCAATCCCTACTAATATTAAAACTGCGAAAGTAACTCTGTCTGTCTGTCTGTTACGCTTTCCCGCTTAAACCTCTCAACCGATTTTGATTAAATTTGGCACAGACAATCTTTAGACCCTGAGAAAGGACATAGGCTACCTGAGTTTCCACGCTCGCGAGCGGCTTGCGGCTCGCGCAATGCGCACCCTCGAAAAGTTATAGAAACGTTGTCCACGCGGGTGAAGCCACGGGAAACAGCTAGTTGTGAATAAATAAAATTTGTATAGGATATACGTAATTCGATTTTCTTGGAATAAGAAACTACTGCGTGCTGAAGGCTATCTAAAGTGATGGTAACGAACCGAATTTCATCAAAATTCAAGAGCGTTTTTGAGTAAAAGTGATTTTTTACTATGGTGGCAAACCTAAAAAATCTAGAACGGGCAATTTTGAAAAAAAAAATGGTTGGATAAATGAAAATAATATTGCTCTAACTCAAATTTCAACCAAATCCGTCCAGTAGATTGAGAACCAGCACCGCACGGACGTACACATACACACACACATCTGATTTTATTTTTTTAGACTCTATTATTCGATCCCCATCAAAATCTCAATTTTTTTTTGCTACCACAACCTTTAAAATATAAATAAAGTAAAAATTTCCAGTCTAAAAACGTCGCGCACCGCTGTTTTGAATGAAGTCTTTCTTAAAAAAAACTGCGAACTGCAACTTCTAATGTAATAAATCAAAGTAAGCACACCCCGGACACTTTATACAACGGGCGAGAAATTACATTTCTAAAAACAAATGACGAAACAAATGAAATCACGGCGAAATTTTAGAACCAATCTGCATCAATCTGGGTGACGAGGGGGTGAGGTCGCAATCTAGAGAGCGGCAGGGCGTGTCCATACTGCATGTTAGTACTAATATATATACTTTGACGTAAGGCACACAGTCACTGATTTCGTAATCATGTAATCTACTTGATGAGAATCATCTTAAATATATCAATGTTGAATTGCCTATGCAAGTCGTCTATAGGACTTATTTGCGTAATTGACCGGAGATACACGTTTTCTTCGGAGTCAATAAGGAGCCTTGTCTGTCTGACCGTCTGTCCGCGGCTTAGCTCAGAGACTATTATTACTAGAAATCTTTTATTTGGCATGGGTATAAATATTAATCACGCCGACAAAATAGTACAATAAAATCTTGATTTTTTTTTCATTGTGTGAGGTATACACACAAAAAAATTGAAGTTTACGTGTGAAGGGTGATATTTTTTTATGTTAACGTATTCTATCATATGGGGTATCGTAGAATAGGTAGGTCTTTAAAAGCTACTGCGGGTTTGCTAATAGTTTTTTTTAATGCCACTGCCGAGCAATGAAAGCGATGACATCTGAAAAAAGTTGTAAATTATTTATTTTGTTTAATTTATTTATTAATAGAAAAAATTAGTACATAGGTAAACATTAGACCCACAAAACTGAATGATCAGAATGATTCAATTTCAAAGGAAAACTATTACGGCTAAGTAGGCTTTCTTAGTTTATAGTAATTCTTCGTTTACAAGTATTCAAGGGCCTACCAATTGTAAATAAAAAAAACAGTAATTTTTAATAGCTTTTCAATAAAGCATGTTTTGTATGATTTTTTTTAAATATCGATATTTAGGCAATATTGAGCAGTGTGTACGTCACCGGGATATTGTGAAAACCGGGATATTACAATCTCACTAGTTACATCACATTATAATACAACGATAAATTGTGAATCGGATCACAATTTCACGGCCTATTCTTGTACCTCCGAATAAAACCGATTATTTCTTCTGCTGCGAAGCATTCTGCTACCCAGGGGACTGTTAAATCAATCAAACTTGACCGAACCTAACATCGCTCGCTTCGCGAGCTCATTTGTTTAGTGTTTTTCGCTTCGCTTAGTGTTATTGTAATGTCACTAGTGAGATTACAATGTCACTAGTGAAATTGTAAACATTAAGTTACAGTTCACAATCTTTCGACAGTTCACAATCTCGCGATATAAATCGCGTTAGATTGTAATCTAACGGAATTTACAATCTTACTACGGTGACGTATATACCTTCGTTATCCTTACTTAAATTAATTAAAAATAAAATATTCTTACACAAAATACTTACTTAAAAAATAAATGAAAAAAACTTAAAAATCAAACTTTCTGAATTTTTTTTTTATATTTTATTATTTATACAATCATAATAATTATCCTTTGTCATTTTTAGTATAGGTATGTATGTATGTACTGTTGTATGTTGACATTGATAATATGAAATACATTTATCTAATCTAATCTACTTATGGTGCAACTTTATTAGCTATTAGATTACACTATTTGATGCCCGCGGCTCCGCCCGCATGGAAATCGAGCGTGCGTGGTGAGCGAGCCGCAAGAGGCTTGCTGGAATTATTTTGTTGTAAACTTTTCCCGGTGTGCGCACAACAATTCACCAAAGTTTCATCATAATCGGTATGTTAAAAAGTACCTAGGACATTGGGCACTTTTGTTCTGGGAAAAATCTTAGTTTTCGAGGGAAAAACTCATTTCAACGTCCGTGAGTCGCTTGTGGCTCGCGCACAACACATCATCACAGACAATAATAAAAACGAAATCACAGCAGGTGAAGCCACGGGCAAAAGCTAGTCTTAAAATGTTAATAATATGATTGGAATCAATTTAAAAACCAATAACCCTACCAATCGAAACGTCAGAATGTAACAGTTAGTATAGGAGGGACGTTTTGCGAACGGGACCTTACACGTCTAAATAGACCCATTAACAGGAGCTTCTACACATTATACTTAATTTATACGTCACTGTTTAAACCGTCTCCGTGGCGTAAAGGTTAGTCCATTCACTACAAACAGGAGGTCGCGGGTTCGATTCCCGGCGGGGTCAACTTGTAAGACTCGGTTTGGTTGGTGGTGGGGAATTTTCTAAGCCCGCCTGGCTAGCTACCACCATCTTATCTAAGTCTTGCCGCCAAACATCAGTGTTAACAACATTGATGTGTTCCAGTTTGAAGATAAGATAGCCAGATCCTCATTGCGTTGGGGAATCTTGGTAAGCCCGCTTCCATCTTCGGCATCATCGTCACTTACCATCAGGTGAGATGATTTCAAGGGTTGACCAATGGAGAATAAAAAAAATACTGGACAACTCTTTCCTAGTCAATTATGGACTCACTAGCTTTTGCCAGCGGCTTCGCTCGCGTGACATTGTTTCTATGACTATCTTCTGGGGTGCGCAGTGCAGTGTGAAAACAAGTAGCCGATATATATGTTAATCCAGGTCCTAATCTGTCTACCTACCAAATTTCAGCCAAATACGTTCAGTTGTTTTTGCGTGAAAGAGTAACAAACATCCATACTACAAACTTTCACATACATATATATATATATATTTTTTAATAGTATTAGTAGGATAGTCGATTGACAAAAATAACAGCCAAGTGGGAGGCGGGTTTCGTAGAAGAAGGGTTTCATACCATTGCACGAGAAAAAAAACACATTTCTTGTATATGTAGATTGTAGAATAGAAATAACATGTACAAAAGCGGACTTATACCAAACAGGGATCTCTTCCAGTCAACCCTTAATTACTGAAATTAATTATATTTTTATTATTTATTGTCATCATCATCATCATCATAGCCGAAAATCGTCAATTGTCATAGCGGCAACAGAAATTATACACACTGTGTGAAAATTTCAACTGTCTACCTATTACGATTCATGATATACTGCCCACTGATAGACAGACGGATGGACGGATAGCTGAGGCTTAGTATAAGGGTGGCAGCCTTTGGGTACGGAACCCTAAAACACTTCATATATATCGATCATCTTTTTTTTTATTCACAATTGGTGAGCCCCTAGCATCATCTCACCTGATAGTAAGTGACGATGATGCCGAAGATGGAAGCGTGCTTACCAAGATTCCCCAACGCAATGGGGATCTGGCTATCTTTTATTCGAGCTGGAACACATAAATGCTGTTAACACTGATGTTTGGCGGCAAGACTTAGATAAGATGGTGGTAACTAGCCAGGCGGGCTATGAAAATACCCTACCACCAACCAAACCGAGTCTTACAAAGTTGACCCCGCCGGGAATCGAATCCGCGACCTCCTAGTGTGAAGCGAATGGACTTACCATTACGCTACGTAGGCGGTTAATCTGATTGACAAATTTTGTGCTAAGGAGCATCGTTTTTTTTTAAAGAATGGGCTAGGGTTCCAACAACAATTATTTTACATTTGTACACTGTAAACACTCATCAGGGCTTACCAATTGTGAATAAAAAAAATAAAAAAGAGGATCAAGATGAATTGTACACCTCGCACTACAAAACGCATAAAGCCGTGTAGGTTACAGACTCATCTAAACCTAGCGAGCCTTGTACATTATCCGCCTCCTCATACAGTCGGGTCATCATCATAATCATCATATCAGCCGAAGGACGTCCACTGCTGGACATAGGCCTCCCCCACGGACTTCCACGACGACCGGTTCTGCGCTGACTGCATCCAGCAGCTTCCCGCGACCTTCACCAGGTCATCGGTCCACCGAGTGGGAGGCCTGCCTACACTACGTTTTCCGGTCGGGTTTAACAAAACATGACTGACCCCCTTTTTTGGGAAGTTGGGTAAAATGTATAGCCGTTCAGAAGATAACGTATAATAAAGAAACATACATACTTACATCAGACCTGAAAACAATACACGCCTTTTCTGTGGGCAGTCGTGTAAAAATAACAATGACTTTAACATTACACCTTGCGAAACTAGAAATAAAAATTTAATTTTATTATCTAAAATGAGCACGTGGCTGTGATAAGAAGCGTCTAACTTCTATCACCAACGGAACGTGACCAATTATTGGTTAAGCGTTAGAGCTAATTGCTATGTAATAATAACATCTTAGTAGCACTGCTACTTCTATTACGCATGCGCAAATATCAAAGTAAAAACATTACAGCCTTGTGACAAACTCAATAATTTTTTTTTTAAATTCCTACCTGCTTTTACATCATCCTTTTGTCTATTTTTACTTTTTTTGTCATCAGTTTTTTTTTAATTGTCATTTTTTTGTTCTTATCATCGATACGACTGTCCATTTCCATATTTAACGTTTTATATCTTTTCATTCTTTGACTGACTCGGTGGCTCAGTGGTTGGTGCCCTTGACTACTGATCCGAGGGTTGTGGGTTCGATCCCCACCCAGGGCGAGCATTTGTGTGATGAGCAGATTTGTTTGCTCTGTTAAATATATATATATGTATTTAAACGTATATAAGTATGTATATCAGGCTCTGGTAACACATAACACAGGGAATCCTACTTTGGGGCCAGCCAGATGACCATGTGTGATTTTTCCGAGAATATATAATTTATTTATTTAATTATTTCTACTTTTAACCCTCTCAGCACATAGTAACATGATGGTGCGTTTTAAACAATTTTGAACTCTATTTGTTTATACACACAGTGTATTTCTATTAAAATCTAAAGGAAACCTTAGTTGTGACATAAAAATTTAAAAAAAATACTTGTCGCTTGAAAAGGGGGGGCACCATATAGTAGATATGTTTTTAAAGGTTTTTTTATATATTTTTAAAATTATTTTTTGTCGTTATTTTAAATGAAATATATATTTATGGGTATTCTATGCGATAGAGTTTATTTGAAACTTTCAGGGACCGTGCTGAAAGGGTTAAAAAATCCTGCCCCTTTCTCCATAACCGACTCCATTTTTGTGCACGCTTCGGCGTAAATGGAGGGTGCGCCGACGTTGATATTGTAAACTAGCTTCTGCCCGCGTGAACATAGTTTATATGACTGTCTGAAGCGACTCGTGAGCTTGAAAATTGAGTTTTCTCTAGATCCATCGAGAACTATGTTGAGATATGCTAATTATTATTCTTATTATTATTATTATTATTATACAAACCCACAATTATCTCTGTGCAAAATAACACATCAATCGCTTTATTGCTACGTGACAGAAATTAACCAAACAGAGAGATTTAACAGCTACTTCAAGGGAACCACTTTAGAAATCGGTATAGCAGCCTATATATATAAGGTCTAACAAAATTAGCTGAAACTATTTTAACTGTTGCTTCTACAAATGAAACTGAACAACGTTCCCCATTAAACCCATAGTCAATCTCAAAAAAATTTTTGACCTTCCCATACTAAGTTGGCTGATCAGCTGATCGAGATAGTATGGGAGAGCCAATTTTTTTTTTTTGCGATTTGACTATGGGTTCCATGAGGAAAGTTATTCAGTTTCATGGGTAGAAGCACCAGTTAAAATAGTTTCAGCTAATTTTGTTACACCTTATATATGTAAATCCGGGTTATAATCTATCTACCTACAAAATTTCATACTGATTCATTCAGTGGTTCTGGCGTGATTGAATAACAAACATCCATCCAAATAAAATTCGCGACTTAAGCAAAGTTCTAGAACAAAAGTTGTTCAGTTTTATGAGAACAAGTCCACCTTAAAATATCCCCTCACCTTTATGTTACACCCTGTATATATTTGGCAGGAAAATTGTATGATTAGTCATGATTAGTCATTTTACATACGGTCAGGCAAATTGTATAATTCGTCCGTATGTAAACGGTCAGGCAAAATATAAAATGCTGTATGCAGATTGTAAAATGCCGAGCTAGGCAAATTGTCAAAATGCCGTACGGAGGTAGGATTAACATAACCATAAGTGCACACATTTAATATTTATTTTGAGATAAAAAGACCTAGAAAGAAATTTCATTGATACGTTAATTTTATATCACAAATCATAAAAAAAACATTATTACGAGTATAAGTTGCCCGAGATGGGTCTTAAGAAAGTATCAGTTTCGAATATATTATTTTATTTTAAAGACCTAGATGGAAATTTCACTCGCACGTTAATTTTATATCACAAATCATAAAAAAATATATTTACGAGTATAATAACTTACCCGAGATGGGACTTAAGAAAGTATCAGTTTCGAATATATTATTTTATTTTAATGGCTAATGATGGGATTTTCCCATTTTCCCAGAATGGATAGAAAGAATTTTGATTTTTTAAACCGCCTCCGTAGCTCAGAGGCAAAGTTCACTGGCTTTACACAGGAGGTCGCGGGTTCGATTCCCGGCGGGGTCAATTGTAAGACTCGGTTTGGTTTGGTGGTAGGGCATTTTCTAAGCCCCCCTGGCTAGCTACCACCATCTTATCTAAGTCTTGCCGCCAAATATCAATGTTGATATCATTGGTGTGTTCCGGCATGAAGATAAGATAGCCAGTTCCCCATTGCGTTGGGGAATCTTGGTAAGCCCGCTTCCATCTTCGGCAACATCATAACTTACCACCAGGTGAGATGTTGTCAAGGGTTTACCAATTGTGCATAAAAAAAATTAAAAAAAAAAAAACAGTCACATAGATGACACGTAGATTGATGTGTGTTAGCGTATGCGAAATTGTCGAAATAGATCGAAAGGAAGAAGGATAAGAGCGTAACCGCTTTACACAATGTCCATAATATCGTCCTCGCCATTATATAATTTACCTGACATTTGCCTGTCCGTATGTATAATGACGAATTATACAGTATGCCTGCGACATTTAAATGGACACTTGTAGCACGTTGATTTGCAAAGTCGTAGTTGCTAAGGTAGGGCAGGGGTTAAAATAACCAAAGTGCACAAGCGTAAAAAAGGCGTCGGTGGCTCAACCGGTAACGACTCGGTCCATCTAACCAGAGGTACCGGGTTCAAATCTGGACGGCCAATGTACCAATGAGTTTTTTAAAAACTTACATACATACTTACCGATTGCTTTAACGGTGAAGGAAAAACATCGTGAGGAAACCTGCACACCCTGCGAAGAAACTCGAAGGTTGTGTGTGAAGTCGACCAACCCGCACTGGGCCCGCGTGGTCGACTAAGGCCTAATCGCCCTAATGTATATGAGCTGTAATGATGAAGTGCACAAGAGATATGCTATATATAAGGGGAGGTAGATAGGTTACATGCGTCCTAAAAGTGAAGCAAATATAATGATGCCAATTGGCATCTCTTTTCATAGCATTCGGTGCAACGGAAGGGAACTACCTATAATGTTGTGTGTGTAAATGGTTTTTGAAGTGAAAACTTATTTAGCGGCGTTGTGCACTTGTTTTGTAGTGGGTAAAAAATGTTAAACTCGCGTCAGGACACGTGACCTGATCGAAAATTCGTAAGACGGATGGAGTTGATTTTTTGTTGATTTTTACTTTTTAATGTAATATAAATTATAGATATAAACTTTTTAATGTAATATAAATTGTCATGTTTGTGTACGATAGCGCAATAAATAAATATTGTATTCTACGACATAAATGATAGTACTTTTATACTGATAATCAAAGCAATTCGTGCAAAATTATTCCCTAACCATTCCAAAATATCAAAAATGCACAACGTTAATATTCAAGTTTTCACTTCTGCCGGCACTCCCGGTGTGCAACCCGTCGTTTTTTTTTTCAAATGTTGTTGGTTAGTGCATAATTTATCTATTGTAACAAATCTCTGAAGTGCACATATTCAATATTAATTTGGAGATAAAACACCTAGAAAGAAATATACAAGAATAACAAAAGGAATTCACAAGTTAATTTTATATCACAAATCATTAAAAAAAAACATAATGACGAGTATAAATTACCCGAGATGAGTCTTAAGAAAGCATAAGATAAGATAAATATCCTTTATTGCACACCAAATAAACAAAAATGAAAAAACTTATTAACTAGCAAAATACACAAAGATATGCAAAGGCGGACTTATCGCTTTAAGCGATTTCTTCCAGGCAACCTTTGGTGAATGGAAGTATCAGTTTAGAATATACAATTTTATTTTAATGGGAAAAAATAAAGAATGGATAGGAAGAAATTTGATTTTTTAAACACATGTCACATAGATGACACGTAGATTGCTATGTACCAGCGCATGCGAAATAAAAGCAATAGATCGAAAGGAATAGCGTTAAATAACAGCGCTTCACACTGTCCATAAAAATGTGACCCTGAAAAAGTTAATCAAATATTACGAGTTCACGAGTGATAGGGGGTTGTCCATTGTCGGTGTTGGAACACGGAATGGAGAACTTAGCCGTTTTAGCTAGGTGCGTGAACATATAAACAGACAGACCAAATTAATATTTTTTAACAAAAAAACAGGAAACTAAGGTTCCCCTCGATTTCTCTGGGATGCCATCATCAGATCCTGGTTTCCTTATTATGGTACCACTCTTGGGATATTTCCTCTCCAACAAAAAAAGAATCATCAAAATCGGTTCAACGACGAAGTTATCCGCGAACACACATAAAAAAAATATACAGTCGAATTGAGAAACCTCCTCCTTTTTTTCAAAAGTCGGTTAAAAATAGGTTTGGATCTTTATCGATAGCCATGTTACAGTTATTATGATCCAAAACATATTTCATGTACACAGACACGGCATTAAAGTAACAGTTTTGTAATTGTAAAATGGTGGTCAGACGGGCTTAAAAAATACATACCCCACCACCAACTAAAACAACCCGCGACCTCGTGGTGTAAGTCGAGTGGACTAACCACTATGCCACAGATACCTATTGTCGTGGTTCAACAGTTATTCGAAGTACGGAACCATTAAATAAATCTTTTCTTATTCACAAGCGGGCTTACCAAGATTCCCCGATGCAATGGGGAACTGGATCTTGTAACCGGAACACAGCAATGCTGTTAATATTGATGCTTGGCGGCAAGACTTAGATAAGATTGTGGTATCAGGCCAGGCGGGCTTAGAAAATGCCCAACCACCAACCAAACCGAGTCATACAAAATTAGACTCAGCCGGGAATCGAACCTGCGACCTCCTGATGTGGAGCTAATTGACTTAACCATTGCGCCACGGAGGTGGTAGAGATAAGAGGTGAGGTAAGAAAGAGGCGCTGAAGAAATCTCCCAACTTCAGCAAAATAGCAAGTCATGAATGACATGAAGGTGTTTCATACAACTTCAAATCAGTCAAATCCAGTCAAAGGATTCATTTGATACAAGTTTTTTTGGGTATGTAGGTAAGTACTTCATTATCTCGTGTTCAAATGCGATCAACCGTTTTACCAATAAGTCAATGCCTTCAAAAGACTATGTTTCCGTTAACAATATTCGGTTTTTACTAGTTCATTGAGGAAAATTGGATGGCTACCTTACGGTACCTCATTAATGTAAAAACAGTATGTACAGTCTGGAGGAAACGTTCATTACTTTTTACCCTAACTATGATGATCGTTCCATCGTGGGCCGTGGTATACCTATTGTAGGTAATGTAATCTACGTTCACAGCAAATAATTTTCGAAAAACTTAAAAACTTTTTGCACAAACTTTTATGTAAAATTAGTTTTTGTGCTCAAAAAGGCGTATTTCTCAATATGTCAAATGTGACTAAAAATACACGTTTCAAAATTTAAAAAAATCCGGTCAAGTGCGAGTCGGACTCGCGCCAAGTAGGGTTCCGTTGTCTTAAAAAAAAAAATGTTTATTTTAAAAAACAAAATTATATTTGCAGATGGTAATAGAACATATTGTATGAAAAGTCTATGATTTTTTTACAAATCGAACTGCACATCTTAAAATTGTCTACTATTTCTCCTAAACTAAGAAAACCTACTTAGCCGTGATAGTTTTCCTTTGAAATTAATTATATAGATTACTTTTATAATATTTTTAAATTTTTAAATACAGCGGTTTAGTTGTTAGGGGGTGGGGGCACTCGACTCCAACAAAATTTAGCACTTTCAAGCCTATTTTTTCGAAAAAGGAACCCTAAATTAGAAAATGGTATCAGAATACTCACAACTATTTTTTAAGCTCTAACCAACAGGGATTGACGAGAAAAAAAATCATCCCCACTTTACGCTAGAAATTGCATTTTATAGCGACAAATCTACACAATTAAATCGAAACACAAAAAAGTGAAAGCTCCGAAGAGTTAAAACAATTTTTTTTGGCCACCGGGCTCCTCCCTTGCATGGAACCCCTTCGGCCTCGTATTAAGCTGCATGACCATGTTTCTTTAGCCTTTATAACTGAAAAAACGTAATGACACTAAAAGTTAATACCACTTTTGGTAACGCGTTACCGATCTTCAATTGATTTCACTCCTCATTATATTTTTTATATACAGTTTTATATATTAATCGATTCTATAGGTGTAAACTCCAAAAAACGAACCGTGTACATACATTCATATAGGTATGTCTAGATTTTTAAAGAGATAAAATCTTCACATTCTTCATATTAGTACGACTGTACCCAGGACGGTACTCGCCGGATATATCTGTCGCAGAACTGATATTCTCTGGAAAAAACGAGTTTGGTAATAAAGATCGTGATTAGGTATGGATTAGGTACACTAATCGTAGATTGCCCCATTCCTCCCTGGCTATCTTATCTTAAAGCCTCAACTCTGGCTTGAAGATAGACAGCCAGTTCCCCATTGCGTTGGAAAATCTTGGTAAGCCCGCTTTCATTTTCGGCATTATCGTCACTTACCATCAGGTGAGATGATGCTAAGGGCTAAACAATAGTGACTTAAAAAAATACATTGGTGGCCAACATTTTGATACAATAGCGCAGCCCAGCGTCAAACTTTTCCGAAATAAAATTCAAACACATACTGTTAACGTCTACAAATAAACTTTAACCTATCACCTATTAGTAACTATTACCGTCTAAGTATACAGAATTCGTCTGACATACGGAAGCGTCGGTGGCTCGGTCCTCCTAACCAGAGGTGCCGGGTTCAAATCCGGACGGCCAATGTACTATGAGTTTTTCGAAACTTACGTAAAAATATTTACCGGTTGCTTTAACGGTGAAGGAAAAACATCGTGAGGAAACCTGCACACACCTGCGAAGAAGCTTGATTGTGTGTGAAGTCGATCAACCCGCACTGGGCCTGCGTGGTCGACTAAGGCCCGATCGTCCTAATTCAGGGTAGGCTCGAGCCCCTCGGTGGGGACGTATATGAACTTATATGAATAAATACAGAATTAAATTAACGTATCACAACCACACCACATCGCAAAGGCTATAGTCTTTTGATTTTATTTGATTACGTGTGAATAAAACTATGCGTTTTCATACAAAATCTGCACACGCCCACGTAACTGTCTTTATGATTGAAGGTGTGTTTACTTATAAATTGGAAAATACAGCTCAAAACAAGTAACCCTATTCGTCATATCAGCTCATATACATCTCCAACGAGGAGCACGAGACTACCCTGAATTAGAGCAATAGGGCCCAAGTCGACCACGAGGGCCCAGTTTGGGTTCGTCGATTTCACACACAACCTTTAAGATTCTTTGCAGGCGTGTGCAATTTTCCTTACGATGTTTTCCTTCACCGTGTGCTTCAGTTAAACGTACATATGAAATCGAAATTTGAAAATACATAGGTACGTGACAGGATTCGAACCCAGACCTCCCGGACAGGAGGTAGCGGCCCTAACCGTTACGCCACCGACGCTCTGTGACCTTATTAAATTAAAAAAAAAACACTTTCACCCCCTCAACTATATCAGTGCAAAAAAAAACGCGTCAATCCGTTACGCCGACGTGCGCGAGCCTAGAAATGAGTATTCTTCAGATCCCTCGGAAACTATCTCGGGCTATGCTACTTAGCAATGTATGTCATTTTCAACCCTCCCCCCCACTAACTCTATGCAAAAAATCACAATGTTTAACCAAAAAAGTATTTTTTTCAGTTCCCACAGGAACTGTGTCGGACTATGCTATTTTCACCTTTCCCCCACCTCCATGCAAAATTTTATAAAGATTGGTTGAGGTTTTGAATCGTGAAAAGGTACCAAACAAACACATTTTCTTCTCCTATGATATCCATGATCCGAATTCACAGAGCCAAATCTGCACGGCTCAAAATGTTTTGTAAACCCAACAGTTCGAAATTTTTCCACAGATGTATCAACCCCAAAACCAAAGAAGGTGCTGGACACAGTTATGAGCCCAGCTTACATCCCAGCTGAAGAAAAACACGGATCCTACTGGAGACAAGCCGCTGCGGACAGCATTAAGTCGAAACTCCAGATCAAATTGAACAAGAATAAGGCTAAGAATGGGATCCTGTTCATTGGCGATGGGATGTCAATGGCGACAGTCATGGCTGCCAGGACGTTCGCTGGACAGCTGGAGAGCGGCCTGGGGGAGGAAAACGTGCTGGATTTCGAGAAGTTCCCGGTCAGCGGCTTGGCAAGGGTGAGTTAAAACAATTTCTAATTGTTATTGAAAATGACAGTGTCGTTGGCGTAATGGCCACCTGCCACGTACCAATGTGTTTTCGAATTTCGATTTCATATGTACTATTATCCGACGCTCTTATGCGGTGAAGGAAAACATCGTGAGGAAACCTGCATACTATGTCATATGATATGATGAAGTATTTTTTTTTTTTCCATAGTGAAAGCTTTACACAGTCTTTCAATAATTTGAATTAAATATTGTCATTTGACCTATCTTAAGGCCTTAAGGCATCTGACACGGCTCAACGAGGACTGCAATCAAGTGATAGCAACCGGCACCAAGTGGCACCGGTTTAAAGTGGCATTAGATGCACGGAAACGATCGAGAAAAATGACACTAACAGTCAAACCCATCTATTTAATGACCGTGCTTCAGAAAAGTTCACCTGCGTGAACGACCCAACCATCACGCAAGCCACACTTAGCTACGAAATTTTCGTACCGCTTCGACCCACTTCTTACCATTTACTAACACACAAGTTCGAAGCTTGTTTTGATCGTATGCTTGACCCAAAAACGGGATAACAGCGATATCTGGGTTTTAGCAAAAATCCACCGTAAAATCAAAAGATGAAGGCTCCATCAACTTGTTATTTTTCGGAGACCCGCTGATGGCTTCTTTTTCCGCCAAATAACCTGAAGATATTTTACCTTTGTAAACGTACTGCTTCAAAATTTACCGTAAATACAGATTTTTCCCATTATTATTCGACATATTCAATATAACAATACATATTTTGTTGATTACATCACGAATTGCAGAATAAGTTTCGAAACATAATACTTATCGGTTTTTAAAGTTACGAGCCTGCGAAAGTTATAAAATCGCAAAAATAAACAGCCTATTCACTTTTGATTGGTATTACAAAAAGAACACTCGATTACATAAAGCTTTTGGCGAATTTTAACAAAACATCGATTCAATCAGGCGTTATTCGGTCAAGAAGCCCGGTGTTGCAAAACCGCCGCCGTAGGCGTGACATTTTAGAGTAGTTACTCTTGAGCCGAATTAAAGATTTTTTATTACTACTTACTTCAAGTTCAAACGTGGATAAGGTAGAGAATATCCTCAATTTTTACACTCTTTTGTTAGCTTAACCTATAGCAAAGTATACATATAAGTACTAACATACAGCATGGACACACCCTGAGGCCGCTCTCTAGATTGCGACCTCACCCTCTCGTCACCCAGATTGATACAGATTGGTTACGGTGTCCAGGGTGTACCTTAACATCACACCCTGGACACTTCATACAACGGGCCAGAAATGACATTTCAAAAAAGGAATGATTGAACAAACAAAATGGCGGCGAAATCCTATAAGTTCGACAACCAAATTGTAACCAATCTGTATTAATCTGGGTGACGAGGGGGTGAGGTCGCAATCTAGAGAGCGGCAGGTTGTGTCCATACTGTATGTTAGTACTAATATGCTTTGGTAACGTGTAACGAAATCTTTACACGTGTTTTTTACCCACTTCAAGACGTCGTCGGATTAAATCGATAATTTGCACTCATATAAAGAATCGATGACATTACATAAATTAAAAAAAAAAACAAAGCGTGGGGTGCTTTGTACTACTATACTTTCAGTACTTAATTATTATGAACGATTTAAAAAAGATGATGTGACACTTCATGCATCTTTTCCACATAAAATACGCCAAATAAATTTATTTTCCATGCAACATACATAAACTTTCAATTGCCATGCTTTGTTTAACCCTTAATCAGCCATTCTCAACCTTTTTTAATAAGGGCCACAAAGACGTTTTAGTAACGGTGCCGCGGGCCATAAAATAAGTTTATTTTGGTGTTAGTATAAATGTATTTTAAATTTAATGATTATTATTTATTTTAAATATAAAAAAGTGTTTACAATTAGTCTGGTTGGATGATCTTAAAAGTCTTATAATACAAGGCTATGGTATTTTGAAAAAGCTGTCAAAATTTATCAATGGTCTCGTTTATTAAGGGCCTTAATACGAGCCCCTGGTCTTAAGTAAAGAAAGATATAGCTCCTGGATAATTTGAGGCCTATAATTGCATTTATTGTAAAATTATTAAAAGTGGAGGTAATTTTTAGTGGATAATTGGGTCTTTGGTTTGTCAGTTTTTTGTATAAGTTTGTAAAAACTTCGTAACAAAATTATGTTTTTCTTTCTACAGAAATCTGACAAACCACTGATATTAGGTTTACGAACTTTTTTACAGAATTTCAAGAACATTAATTAATTATAATTAAAATAGGTAACAACCTCGCATGTATGGAGCAAGCAAGGGATACATTCCTCTTAATTATTATTTTAAAGCTTCATGCAAAATTTTTGATCGGCCAAGCTAAAGACTACAAGAAGTTAAATAATCAATGAGCAAGTGTCGACGATAACTGGGTAAAAATAAAAGATGTTACACATCAAAGTTTATAAGATTGTAATTCACATAGTTATAATTTTCACGCACATTTTCCCTGATACTGTTTTTTGCAAATTGAAATTCTCCTCGCGCAAGGACCAATCGGAAGGCGCTACGTCACTGTACGTGCGACCTCTGCGCAGACGCAGTTTCCTTGATCGTGACACACACGCGTGCGGTGCGTGCGGTCAACCGGCAAATGTGTTATTGAACCTTATCACCGGTTTTTTAATTAACTTTTGGTGAGCCCTTGACATTAGATATATCACGTGATGGTTATATCATAGAACTTTTTACCTCGTGGCCAAACTGGCTTACCACACTAGGTCGGCATAGAGGAAATTATTTTCCTCTTGCGAGGGTTCAAATCTGGGAAGGTCAAGGTGCCAATAAGTTACAACTATACAATATTACTTATCGATAGCTTTAACAGTGAAGAAAAACATCGAGAGGAAACCTGCACATCTGTGTCCAGATGTGTACGAAGGTCGCGTTGAACACGTCTGTATCATCATCATCATCATATCAGCCGAAGGATGTCAACTGCTGGATATAGGCCTCCCCCAAGGATCTCCACGACGACCGGTTCTGCGCTGCCCGCATCCAGCTGCTTCCCGCGACCTTCACCAGGTCATCGGTCCACCGAGTGGGAGGCCTGCCTACACTACGCTTCCCGGTGCGTGGTCGCGTCTGTATAGGTGGTGTTAATCTAAGTGCCTTACACGTGACCGCGGGTGAACACCAGACAACTGATACCTTAGATAGCACGGTCAATTTTGGGCCAAACGACAAGAGAGGGAGACCTCCATCGATGGATAATAACCTCAATAATGTTAAGAACCAAAAAACATCCCCACTGTTGGGGCACGAGTACTTCTAAATTCGGGAAGGTTAGGCCATACTCCACGGGCCAAGTCCGGGTTGGTGGGGGTTATAGGGGGTTATATTGTAGGGTGAAGCGTCGGTGGCTCAACCGGTAGCGACTCGGTCCTCCTAACCAGAGGTGCCGGGTTGAAATCCGGACGGCCAATGTACCAATGAGTTTTTCGAAACTTACGTACATATTATACTCACCGTTGCTTTAACGGTGAAGGAAAACATCGTGAGCAAACCTGCACACACCTGCAAAGAAACTCGAAGGTTGTGTGTGAAGTCGACCAACCCGCATTGTGCCCGCTTGGTCGACTAAGGCCCGATCGCCCTTATTCAGGGTAGGCTCGAGCCCCTCGGTGGGGACGTGTATGAGCTGATATGATGATAAGGGGTTATATAGGGGGTTATAGTGGCCAACCCCACTGTCAGAAGTTTTTCAAACCGCGTATAGGACATCTGTCTGACGTTGCTTAAAGACTGCCATCTAGTGATAGCAATCGACACCAACGGCTTGAAGTGCCTTGCGAAGCACTGAAGTAGTGGTAGCTCAATGAAACTTGCGTGGTTGGTTCGATCACGTAGGTTAACTGACCTGAAACACGGTCATTATCTGGATGGGTTTGACTGTTAGTGGCATTTTATTAATGCCAAAGATATTAGTTAATTGCCCAAATATCTCAAATGCCGAAAATAAGTACGTTTGCCTGATTTACGGACATCTTTTTATCTACTTCCTACTAATATTATAAAATGTTGAATGTAATTTTGTTACTTTTCCACGCAAAAACTACTGAACGCATCTGGCTGAAATTTGGTAGGTAGATAGATTAAGACCTGGATTAACACATAAGTCACTTTTTTCCACGCTCGCAAGCCACTCGCGGCTCGCGCACTGCGCACCCTCGAAGAGTCATAGAAACGTTGTCAACGCGGGTGAAGCCGCGGGAAACAGCTAGTTGTAAATATTTCAATGACAAAAAACAGTAGATAATTAGAGTCGTCTGAAATGGCTGTATGGCTCCCGGCTTACAAAAAAGCCATCCCATCTCTTTTAACGTGGATGTCGTAAGAGACGACTAAGGGACTAGACCGGAGGAGGACACCATCAGCGTCCTTACAGCGTACTTTCAAAGTATATATACATACTAACGTACAGTATGGACACTTCCTGCCGCTCTCTAGATTGTGACCTCACCCCCTCGTCACCATATTGATGCAGATTGGTTACAGTTTGGTTGTCGAACGTATGGGATTTCGCCGTGATTTTGTTTGCTCCGTTATTTGTTTTTAGAAATGTTATTTTACGACCATTTGTATGCAATGTCCGGGGTGTGGTACCGTGCCACCACATCGCTTCGCACACTGCGATCGCCAACCCGCCTGCCAAGCGTGGCGATTACGGCAAAACCCTTATGTATACTATCTATGGCCTTGTCCAACATTTAACGTCTTTCGGCTGTTATAACAATAGTCATCATCATCATAATGGCAAAGCAGTTTTTAATCGCCTCCGTGGCGTAATGGTTAGTCAATTCGTTTCGCACCAGATGACTAAGGGTTCGATTCTCGGCGAGGTCAACTTTGCAATACTCGGTTTGGTTAGTGGCATTTTCATAGCCCGCCTGGCTAGCTACCACCATCTTATCTAAGTCTTGCAGCCAAAGATCAGTGTTAATAGCATTAATGTGTTCCGGCTTGAAGATAAGATAGCGAAATCCCCATAGCGTTGGGGAATCTCGGTAAGCCCGCTTTCATCTTCGGCATCATCGTCCCTGATGCCAAGGGCTTACCAATTGTGAATTTAAAAAAAAACAGGCTGAATAGTAGTAGTAAAAACACAAAACTTTATTTGTGCAACTGAAAAACTTTTAAAAACACCGATGGTACTTGGTAATATCTAAATTTTTGACCTTTGAGACAAGACTAAATCGAATTTGTACAGCCATAAAAACTGGGAGGCCTTCCATCTACATAAGTTCTTTTATAAGGTTTTAAAGAATGAAAATCTCCTTTATTCGTAATCTAATAACCAATGTTGCCATTAGGAAAAGAAAACATACTCGTAAGTCTAAACATAAATTTGTCAAGGTTGGCAAGATTGAAATTTTGCAACATTTGTGACTAGAGAATTATAAATGAAGTTCGTAGATCTAGGGCAAGGATGATTATGGCTGATTAGGTAGGTAGGTACTAACAATCAACCGATTTCAAGGTAGTTTTTTTTATGTCATAATAAGGTAATTTTAATTCTGATTGATTCTGATCAATAAATGCAGTAAGAAGGTTTACTCAGTAACGTACAGTTACTCTAAGATTGTCTGGAAGAGATCACTTCCAGGGATAAGTCCGACTTTGTAAATTATTTTTTATTAAAGTTTGATTTCTAAGCTGTATCTTGAGTACTATACAGACGAAAAAATATTTTTTTAAGGGCGTGCGCAGACAAGGTACTGTCCCCCGGGATACTTTTTTTCTTTTGCAATAGATCTCTTATAAATTGTATAGAATAAAACGCCTTAATAACGCACACAAAGAAAAAAAAGTACCCCGTATAAAAATTACATTTCATAAGACATCTATATCGGGGGACAGTACTTCGTCTGCTCAGGCCCTAAAAGTTTTTTTTCTGTAATATCTTTACAGTAAAGATATTACAGAAAAAAAACGAGACCTACAGTACTCGCAAATGATGTGTAACATGTGACAAAATACTTATGAAATTAATTAATTATCGGGTCGTACATTCACGGGCCGACCCTTCGAATAGTAGTATGTCATCTTTGCCTTTGCCATCACAGGCGGAATGGCTATGACAACCTTAGTTTTCGAGAATTAAAAAACGTTCGCATTTCCTGTTACAAATTTCCGTCCCATTTCACGAAATCACTCCCACAAATTGCAGGAAAGCGAGAGCAAAGATGTTACACATCAAAAACATTTGGGGCTGCGCAGTCGAGGTACTGTCCCCCGGGTAGATGTGTAACATGTGATAAAATAATTATAAAATTAATGAATTATTGGGTCGTACATTCACGGGCCAGATCTTCGTATAGTAGGACATCCTTGCCTTCGGCCTCACATTGCATGACTTCAAAAAAAAAACGTTCGCATTTCTTGCTCTTCCGTGCCATTATAATAAATCTCACCCACAAATTGCATGAAAGCGAAAGGAAAGATGTTACACATCAATTATTGTACCGACAGTAATTTTAATTTCGTTCAGGAAATTAAAGAATATAAATGAATATTTACCAAAAAAATCAAGTCACCAAGATGTAGTATTTCAATGTACGCAGCTCTTGTGAACACCCCATGAAAAAAAAAAATTACGTCATTGAGATGCTATCGCAACGCATACAGTCCTGAAAACCGACCATTCAATTGGCAAGCCGATTTAGATGGATTCAATTTTTGTATTATTTTCGTTTTCAATTCTTCCAAATTTGCAAAAAAGTTAATAAAATACCTACTCTTGTTTTGGAATAATCCAATAAAGATTGTCGACTGGAGTTAAACTAGGCGATCTTAGTGGTCAAGAGATGTCACCAAAGCTGCATATGATTTTTCGTGAAAATAATGCTTATTATATTCCTTTGCTGCGCACGCGCCTTACGTACTGGATCACGGTGCCATAGCATCAAAACAATCCGCAACGGTTTGCTTTCAACTTAGACAAACAAAAGTTCAAATAGAATGCTGCGAACTGTCTAGTTGAAGCCACTTTTTAGGGTTTCGTAGGCAAATGGCAAAAAACGGAAACCTTATGGATTCGTCATGTCTGTCTGTCTGTCTGTCCGTCCGTATGTCACAGCCACTTTTTTCCGAAACTATAAGAACTATGCTGTTGAAACTTGATAAGTAGATGTTTTCTGTGAACCGCATTAAGATTTTCACACAAAAATAGAAAAAAAAAACAATAAATTTTGGGGGTTCCCCATACTTAGAACTGAAACTAATTTTTTTTTTCATCAAACCCATACGTGTGGGGTATCAGGTCTTTAAAACTGATATTGAGGTTTATAATATCACTTTTTTCTAAACTGAATAGTTTGCGCGAGAGACACTTCCAAAGTGGTAAAATGTGTGTCCCGCCCCCCTGTAACTTCTAAAATAAGAGAATGATAAAACTAAAAAAACTATATGATGTACATTAGCATGAAAACTTCCACCGAAAATTGGTTTCAACGAGATCTAGTAAGTAGTTTTTTTTTAATACGTCATTTACTATAGATAATGGTTCGGAACCCTTCGTGCGCGAGTCAGACTCGCACTTGGCCGGTTTTGAAACATGTGTGCAGTATCGACCCACTGCATACAATGGTCGTGACATGATATTTCTAAAAACAAATGAAGGCGCAAACAAAATTACGGCGAAGTCGTATATGTTCGAGAACTAAACTATAACCAATCTGTATCAATCTGGGTGACGAGGGGGTGAGGTCGGAATCTAGAGAGCGACAGGGAGTGTCCATACTGCATGTTACTGTGTGCCATAATGTACATACTTTGGTATCGGTGTGCTGTGTGTGTGTGTCTTCGACGACATCAAGTTCAAGTTCAAGTCATTTATTGTGCAGGAATTTAAGTATATACAGATGCACATACTATTGATTATTTTGGACTGGTTTTGATGTCTATGTGTACGTGTACAGTATACGTACAGGATTGGAGTGGTTTCGATTGGCTACACATTGAATCTACGTGAGGTTCTATCTTAACTTTCTTTCTACCTGAGGCTATCAACTTACTATCTCTCCCATCCTTGTAACTCTGTTCAAAGAGTAGGGTAATGTTAATGAAGTACCCTATTGCCCCCCAATTTATTGAAGTTACGACATCCTGTATAAGTTGCTGGTCGTGGATCCTCTCAGACTTCTTCTTATCTTATCAGCTCATATACGGCCCCACCGAGGGGCTCGAGCCTACACTGAATTAGGGCGGGTTGGTCGCCTTCACACACAACCTTCGAGTTTCTTCGCAGGCGTGTGCAGGTTTCCTCACGATGTTTTCCTTCACCGTAAGAGCTTCGGATAAACGTACATATGAATTCGAAAACACATTTGTTACGTGGCAGGATTCGAACCACGGCCTCCCGGACAGGAGGTAGCGGCCGTAACCGTTACGCCACCAACGCTAGCTCTGATCTGGTCGTGGATCAGATCGTCTTAAATCTAATATCTCCATTTTAAATGTCTCTAAATTATACTTTACTAGCTGTTTCCCGCGGCTTCACTCGCATGGAGAACGTTTCTATGACTATTCAATAAAAAAGTAGCCTATGTGTTAATCCAGGTCCTATAGTCTACCTACCAAATTTCAGCCAGATCCGTTCAGTAGTTTTTGCGTGAAGCATTAACAAACATACACACTCACAAACCTTCGCCTTTATAATATTAGTGTGATCGGAAAAAAAAACTATCGATAGTCTCTTAACCCATGTAACTTTATAAACTTTATACATACATATATTTATCAAAAAAGTGTCGGGGACCACCCACTTAAAACCGTCACCCTTAAATACATTTTTTTAGTTATATATTCTCAAACAAATTGTATACCCGAACAATGGTAGGAAGGAAGAGCGCCAATGTAGGAAATTATTTGTCAGTCATTTAATTGTCGCTCTGAGTTCTGACCGTACCTACGTCTTCAAGGTTGACATTGAGTCTCGTGAAAAGAAAATCGCTATTGAGCAATGACTCGTCGACTGTAATATGCGAGTATTGTACCTCGCTTCTGTAGCAAGGATTCCTACTTTGTTAATTAGATTTTTTTATAATAAAACTATAAGTGCATTTAACTGTTTTTCGAGTCGAGGATGGTACATTTTGTAACGCGGCAATGCGTTGCAGATATATTTTGTTCTTCTTTCATTCCACCTATTTCATAACAATATGTCATCTATGTGACATGTGATTCAAAACCCAAATTCGTTCCATCCTCCAAGCCTTTCCAATTAAAATAAAATAACTTGTACATAGAAACTGCTGCTTTCTTTAAAGACCCATCTGGGGGTCTTTTTGCTCAAAATATCTTACTCACCACTCACCACACTTACCGCCAGGTGATATGTTGTCAAGGGTTTACCAATTGTAAAAAAAATAATAAAAAATTGTGAGGGCGTACGGTTATTACCCACGCCCTACCTACACCTACCCACCGTACCCGTCGTGCTTCAATTTAAACTCAAATAATGCGCATATTCACTCTCAACTTGGAGGTTCACAAATTGTAAGAATCGAGAAACGCTGATTGTACATAGTTTATCACCATAGCAGGTATATATATTTACCTAAAACGATACTAAACTTGCAATTTGTAATTGTAGTGCCACGTTTGTTCCACGTCTAGAAAGTCTACATCTCATTGGACTATTTATTACACACGATTTTGAAGAATGTATATTGCCTAGGGCTTACCAATTGTAAATAAAAAAAGAATAATTGCATAACAGTTTTCAACCGACTTCCAAAAATGAGGAAGTTAACAATTCGACTGTATATGTTTTGTGTGCGTGATTATTTTTTTAATCGATGGGTGTGTTTTTTTATTATTAACAATTGGTCCCTTAAAATGTTTATCTAAATCGGTGTATAGTACTTTATTAGAAAATTAACAAAAACAGTTGTCTCTGTTTATTTCTTTACGTGTAAAGAGTAAAGAAAATAACCACACTTTTGCACTTTTTCAATGTTTTTTCGTTTCAATTAAAGACTACAACAAATAAAAAAAAACCAGCTGGCATATTGCAATGTGTGTTCAGACTAATCGACTAAGAAAGACAATTTAGAGGTTTAAATAGGTCTGGTTTGCTTGTAGAATGCAAATCTCTGTTTTAAAAAAAAGTTTCTTTGATAAATTTGTTTCTGTTATAAAAGTTAACGAATCGTGTTACTGCAACTGACACAATGAAGTCATTGAAATTAAGAATCAAGTTATAAAATCGAGATCCCTGTGACCAAAGTTTCCAATGCGCCCATTCTCCATGATATCCAGAGAGAGAATCGTGCGATGGGTGATATTATCATAGGTCTATTTAGAAATAAGGCTTTTGTCCAGCAGTGGACGTTTTTCGGCTGATGTGATGATGATGATTTAGAAATAAAAACCAAAACAATAGGTATACTCGTACCTATAGATTTCAGTCTCATTTCTACAGCTGCAATATACCGAACAAAGAAAATGTTATTCACGAGCGATAAGTTTAATGATCACGTAGGCAAAGAACATGAAAGAGGTGACTTTGACCGTGACAGTAGTAATATAATAATATTTACCTATAGACTGCTCGTAAGGCTTATACTGCCGCCAGCGAACAACTTTGTGACCATTTTTTACTTCAATTACGGATTCTTTTACCAATTTTTTTTTTTTGTAATTTAAAGAATGTGGAGAGCGATTTTGATTTCCTCAAATCCTATTTAATTACACAGAACTAAAGTAAAAATATTATCATAATGCACCCTTTTTTCTAGTCGTAACCATAGAACTGCTGCAATTTTAATCGAAACATTATGATGATTTATGAATTTCTTAATAACAGCAATAGAAAATAATTTTGTTTTCTTACTTTTTGGAAATAATTCATATTTTATTTAGAATGAATTAAAACCCACAATTTTCGCACGATTCGTCCGCGGCGATTGACGTAATAGCCACGTCGCAGTACGAGCTGACAAGAACTTTATTTCCAAGCCATTTCGTTCGATGTTGGAAACATCGTGAATCGAGTTACTAATTTTAGAGACGGAGGAGTCTTAACAAAACAAAATGTATTAGCATAACAAATCCGATTGGTTCCAGACCTACTGCTTAGACGCGCAGGTGCCCGACTCCGCTTGCACTGCCACCTCCTACCTGACTGGGGTGAAGACCAAGTATGGAGTCATAGGCCTGGATGGCAACGTAACGAGGGGATCCTGCCACTCTCAGCTGCATAAAGGAAACTGGGCACCTTCAATAGGACAGTGGGCCTTGGACCATGGGTTGGATGTCGGTGAGTAAAGTTTTGAATTTGAAGGTATACTCATAGCAGTAGTGCGCCTGTGGTTGTAGCCCTAGAGTAGTACAACCCTATTTCTTCCTGAGATCTGTTTCTTTAAGGGTATGATTTTATCGATTGTCAATTAAATAGATTCGATCACTAAATAAAAAAAATGAAATTCCCTAAATAGTATAGTTTGTACTCAAAATAGTAGATCTGTCACCAAAGTAAAGTCATCAAACAACACCAAAACAATACTCAACAGGAAAAGATTTATCACCAGAAAAGTCTTTTAACGATTGTCAATTAAATAGCTTCGATCACTAAATAAAAAAATTGAAATTTCATAAATTATATAGTTTGTACTCAAAATAGTAGATCTGTCACCAAATAAATGCCTAAAATTACTAACAAAGGTGACCTACAGATACTCCCACATCCTCTTCGGATCCCGAATGTTGATGTTCGAAACGGGCGGCGGGGGCTACGCCCCCGTTAGGGGTCATCTTCCGATGATTTCTTCTGCTGCGAAGTAATTTTGTACCCAGGGTCGGGAGACTGTTAAATCAATCAAACCTGACCGAACCTAACATCGCTCGCTTCGCTCGCTCATTTATTTATTGTTTTTGACCGATTACCCCCTAGTTTTCGATTTGTTACCATGCAATAGCTTTACCGCGGCAGTCCCCGAGTGCCACACGTATTTTTAATGACAGATCTATCAATTTGATGACAGATCTATCAATTTGGTGACAGATCTATCAATTTGAGAACGAAAATATTGAATAGAGATGAATCTATTTAACTGGGGACGAAAAATATAATTTGATGACAGATCCATCAATTTGGTGACAGATCTATCAATTTGAGAACGAAAATATTGAATAGAGATGAATCTATTTAACTGGGGACGAAAAATATAATTCCCTTTCTTTAATCGTGAGAGGCGAGAAGGGAACAAACCGGAAGATGAGCAGCAGCGTCCTAAGTAGGGTAGGTTTATGTCCAGCAGTGGACGTCTTGTGGCTAATTTTCAACCAAATCAGGCTAATTAGCATAGCAGCAGTTAGTATGAGTTTGTTCAATTCATATTCTAAAGAATTTAAAATGATTAAGTGGAACTAGCAGGAAGACCAGGATGCATTTGAATCGGAATCTCCAGGCAACGAGAAGGAGACTTCTTTCAGTTAAGATAATAATGATAACTGACCTTAGAGTCCACCTCCCACTCGGTGGACCGATGACCTGGTGAAGGTCGCAGGAAGCCGCTGGATGCGGGTAGCGCAGAACCGGTCGTCGTGGAAATCCTTGGGGGAGGCCTAGGTCCAGCGGTAGACGTCCTTCGGCTGATATGATGATGATGACCTTAGGGGCCGTCTGAATATTGAGGTACGTAAGTAGAACTGCTCAGTGGAACTTCGTCATTTTCTTAGACTTGTCCTTTTTCAAATCTAGGTACATTATACAAGCTCTATAAACAAGGGAATGTCTTTTTAGGGTTCCGTGTCAGGTAACGAGACGCTATTACTAAGCCTACGCTGTCCATCCGTCTGTCCGTCTTCGCAGGCGTGTACAGGTTTCCTCACGATGTTTTCCTTCACTGTTACGAGCAAGAGCTTCGGATAAACGTACTTAAGAAATTGAAATTCGAAAACACATTGCTACTTGGCAGAGTTTGAACAACGACCTCCCGGACAGGAGGTAGCAACCACTAAAGCTCTAAATATAAATAATACTTAGTAATCAATGTCTAGGGACTTATCACACACGGTCATCCGAACCAAACTAGGATTGTAGGTGAGATGTAGTCAAACGCACTCAAAAATTTTAATAAACAAAATAACAACAGTTCTACTACTACTACTACCTCAGATCCCAGATTTTTTATCAAAATTTAAAAAAAAACGGTTGTCTGTAAACTCGGTTTACTGACGATAGTTGAACGTGACAACGTCATAAGAAAAAAGCCTTAAACGGAACGCCTCACGGAACGCCTCAGAGCGAGGTAACGACGCATGGTAACGACGCATTTTTTCGTGCGTGCAGCCGGCTCCATCGAATTATAAGACGTTATCACGTCAAAACCTTACCGAAAAAAAACATTACGCCTATTTTATGAGTAGCTGGGTAAAATTGTACCCTATGTCACTTACAGGATCAAGATCTAATAATCGAAATACATCAAACCGTTAAGGCTACAGGCTAAGCCACAGATAAAGACATACGAGTACATATATAGGCATATACATTCATCCGGAAAACATTACCCTCTTATTTGAGTAGTCAGGTAAAAACGAATACATACAATGACGCTGTAAGGGTTCGAAGATAGTTAAAAAATGAAGAGACAGGCATATCGTAATCACTTTATGAACTTTATAGCTACCTACGTAGTTTTTTATTATTATTCATTGGTCGTAGAGAGCATTATGAATGGTGAAGTAAATGTTTTCTTCTATAAAAGTATTTTTTTATGACCAATTGTGTTTAAATAAGTAGGGGAAGTACGGACACAATGACACAGAGGCCATCACTTGAAATCCACGTGCATTTGCTCAACTCGCACCAATAGAAAGCTTCACTTGTTGTTTTTTCAATATATGTTATGTACTAAATGGCATACCTGTATCGTGAACAAAATGACACATTATAGCAGACAAAATATACTACGAGCAAGAACGCAAAAGAACAACGGGTCGACAGTCTTGAAGAAGTGAATCTATGCAAAAAGCAATTGAGGCAGTCCAAAATAATAAAATGGGGTAGCTTTAAGCTGTAAAAACATTTGGAGTCACTCAAGCTACGCCCAGAACACATACTTTGGTTTTCAATTAAACTTTACAGCCTGTTATTAAAGGTTTAGGGAAATGTTGATTGGTATAACTTTTCCATATTATTTTATGAGTTTGTTGATTACTATATGGTACGCCATTTTGTCCGTGTTCAATATGTCATTTTACCCATACTATATGTACAAAATGGTTTTTGTTGATTTCTGGTTAAGCAGGAACTAATAATTATAAATGCTAAGTTTCAGTCGTCTAAAAGGCTATTAAAAAGGTTTAATAAACCAAAACCTAAACTAAAGTTTTAATCTAAGTGATAGTATTAATAATAAGCGTTGTGTGTGTTGTCATTAAATATATAAAAATGAAAAAGTAAACTGCATGTCATTATGTCCGTTTTTCCCCTATATAAGTAGCGTATATCGTTCTTGTTTCAAAGATATAATAAAAGTCAACTTTGTTATATACTGTTGATGAAATGTTTTCTACGTAGGTAATAAATCCATATACTACAACCGTTAAATTACCTTCTTTATTGTAAATGCATGCAGAAATAAATAAATTATGAACTATGAAGTATCCATTGTAAAAAATACACAAACCTAAAAAAATAGATATTCTGAATGTTTGTCCTTATTTTCAACCGACTTCAAAAAGGAGGAGGTTCTCAATTCGACTGTATGTTGTTTTTTTTTTGTATGTTTGTTACGCGATATCTCCGCCGTTTGTGAACCGACTTTCAAAATTCTTTTTTTATGTTTCGTAATTTTACTTCAAAGCTTCCGAAGCATGTAACATTAATACTGCGTTATGTTAATTTCTCAATTTAATATTGAGGTTTCATGCTATATGTATGGTACACGGATTTTCGCAGCGCGGACCAACCGTACGGTTGCCTGTTTAGTCTATGGTTTAGTGCTCCACGGACCAAAGTGTGACTCGGATGAGTATAGCACAGTCTAAGAATCCCTGCAGGTTCTGCGTACAGCACAAAACGCTGCGTTCACCTTCAGAATTATTGTCCATTCGCCACTTACCATCAGGTGGGAATTCCCCTAAAAAGTATTCCATTAACCACCTTCGTGGCGTAATGGTTAAACCCCCCCCCCCCTCTCCCCCTGGGTAGCAGAATGCTTCGCAGCAGAAGAAATCATCGGTTTTATTCGGAGGTACAAGAATAGGCCGTGATATTGTGATCCGATTCACAATTTACCGTTATATCATAATCTACGAGTAACTAGTGAGATTGTGATATCGAGGTTTTCACAATATCCCAGTGACATATACAAACAACAATTAACAGCTTCTATTTTTTTGCCATCACAATACCTTTTCCCTACTTCGTTCTCTTCTTATGCTCGCACCTCATTCACTCAAAAGTAAAAGTGTTCTTTCTCTCTCCCAGGTTTGGTCACCACAACAAGAGTGACTCACGCGTCTCCAGCTGGGATGTACGCGCATGTCTCTGAGAGGAACTGGGAGGCTGATGTTGACATACCAGATGAGTGCCTGCAATTGGGCTGTCATGATATCGCTTATCAGATGGTGGCCAGTGAACCTGGGCGGCAGTTCAAGGTAACCATGAATTCGATTAAATTTAGATACGGCATGTTATATTGAGCTGTGGTATAATATAGGGCACATCAAATCGGAATCGAATCAAACACATCATGTCTGAGAGAAACTGGGAGACTAATGCTTATCTTCTTTATACCTACATATAATTCTACTGTAAGTGTGTTACGTGTGTATGTCACTGAACTCCTCCTAAACGGCTGGACCGATTTGAATGATTTTTTTTGTATGCGTTTGGGTGGCGCTTTGGATGGTTTAGATTCATAAATCAATAAATATACGATATTGAAATATCGTGCAGGACAACGTCTGTCGGGTCCGCTAGTATACCTATATAAATGCTTGCTACTAGGTTGCCTCGACTTCGCCTATTAGCTGGTAGACAGCAGTTCAAAGTAACAAAGGAGACTTTAACTCAACTATATTGGTCAATTGGCTACGTCTTTGAAGGTACTAAGAAACTGGATGACTGATGCTAATGTTTTTGGATAGACTGCAATAACATCGCTTACTTTATTACGCGCCATACTTTATTACGGCTTTGAAGTTGGTCGCAAGACGCGTGACGCGCCAAACTTTATTACAGCTCTGAAGTTGATCGCCAGACGCGTGTCGCGACAAACTTTATTACGGCTCTGAAGTTGGTCGCAAGACGCGTGTCGCGCCAAACTTTATCACGGCTCTGAAGTTAGTCGCAAGACGCGTATCGCGCCAAACTTTATTACGGCTCTGAAGTTCGTCGCAAGAAGCGTGTCGCGTCAAACTTTATTACGGCTCTGAAGTTGGTCGCAAGACGCGTGACGCGCCAAACTTTATTACGGCTCTGAAGTTGGTCGCAAGAAGCGTGTCACGCCAATCTTTATTATGGCTCTAAAGTTGGTCGCAAGATGCGTGTCGCGCCCAATTTTTTACTGCTCTGAAGTTGGTCGCATGACGCGTCGCAGTAGCAAATTTTGGGTGTTAATAGGACGTAAAGGTACCCACCACTCGGTTATACCGGCGCAGTAAGCACTTGTATCGCAGTTCAGATCAGTAATAAAGTTTGGCGCGAGCTTTAACTAGCGGTCAGTGACGCTAGAAGACTGTCCCAGGTAAAAAATGAATAGAGAATTACTCAAAGCCGATATAATTATCTGAGAGATATAATAAAAGACAGAGAGCGTTCTAACGAGGTTTGTAAAAGTTTAGAAGAAATATAAAGGATAGGAAACAGCGGTGGGTGTTTACTGCAGAGTTAGGTAGCGTGTATTATATACCAGTACGTAGATAAGTGGGTGAAAATAACAAGTTAGTTAACAATATTGTATTCCTTATTTTTGAAATACCTACCTACTAGTCTTTACTTTAATGCGAAGTACGTGCTATCTCAGAAAATTAATAAATTATATATCTACATCTAAAAATATACGTCATTACTTCATCCAACCACAGATTACTAAATAGTTACTTACATTAAATTCATTCTCTTTAATTACTTATATTGCATTTTTACTATTAATTATTACTGTTTACTTACAATGTCAATGCCTGATAAGAAGGCTCAAGGTCACCCAAAGGGCAATGGAGTGTGCTATGCTCGGAGATTCTCTGCGTGATCGAATCAGAAACGAGGAGATCCGTAGGAGAACCAAAGTAACCGACGTAGCTCTCAGAATTGCTAAACTTAATTGGCAGTGGGCGGGGCACATAGCTCGTAGATCATATAGCCGTTGGGGCAGTAAAGTTCACGGGGGGGACCGCGCACCGGAAAACGTAGCATAGGCAGGCCTCCCACTCGGTGGACCGATGACCTGGTGAAGGTCGCGGGAAGCAGTTGGATGCAGGCAGCGTAGAACCGGTCGTCGTGGAAATCCTTGGGGGAGGCCTATGTCCAGCTGTGGACCTACTTCGGGTGATATGATGACTTACAATGTCAACACCAACATGCACTGGGCCCGCGTGATCGACTAAGGATTCAGGGTAGGCTCGAGCCTTTCGGTTGGGACATAATATATTATGTCATATATTATTTGAGCTGGTATGATGACAATATCAAGGTTTAAGATTTTTTTAATTTTTTTTCTCTGACAAGTGCTGCATTCGTTTCAATAGGGTATTTGACAGTGTTTAAAATAAATTAGAAAACATTTTTCACTAAATAGCATTTACCCTACAAAAACCTTAAAACTTATTCACTTAACATTTTATTCTAATTTCAATTTTATATTTATCAAAATCACTAAATTAGTTCGTCAAAGACAATGACGTCACAAGTTTGTAATACGAACAATTTCAGAACAAAATGTCGTTTTTGACAGTTGATAAAAAGTAACTCAAATGACTAGCAGTCAAATACCGGATGACTTGAAACAACGGTCATTACCAGAATGACTTTGACTGTTAGTGGCACTTTTCTCAGCTGTTTCCGTGCTTCACTAGGTACGTTAAGCCATTGGTGCTGGTTGCTATCACAGTATGGTAGATAATAAGCCATGTCAGGTGCCTTATAGGCGGCTTGAAAAACTTCTGACACTGAGTTTTGGCACTAAGACCTCTACCAACCCGGACATGGACTTCCTGTATGGCGTATGTATGGCCTTTAACCTTGCCGAGTTTTGGAAAGAGATCAGTGTCCCAGCAGTAGTCGTTAACTATTGCCACACCCGGACACTGCATACAACGGTCGTGAAATGACATTTCTAAAAAGAAATGACGAAGCAAACGAAATCACGGCGATATCCTATACTTTCGAGAACCAAACTGTAACCCATCTGTAACAATCTGGGTGATGAGGGAGTCGAAATCTAGAGAACGACCAAGAGTGTCCATACTGTATGTTAGTACCAATATATACTTTGCTATTACTATAATCACGAATCAGAAGTAAGGAGATCCGCAGGAGAACCAAAGTAACCGACATAGGTAATCGCAAAACTGTAGTGGGCACGGCACATAGCTCGTAGAACAGGTGGTCGTTGGGACAGTCAAGTTCTCGAGTGGCGACCGCGTACTGGAAGACTTAGCGTCGGCAGGCTTGCCGAGCGGTGGACCGACGACCTGGTGAGGATCGCGGGAAGCCGCTGGATGCGGTCAGCGCAGGACCGGGCGTCGTGTAAATCCTTGGGGGCGGCCTTTGTCCAGCAGTGGATGTCTTTCGGCTGATATGATGATGATGATAATCACGGATAAGGAAATTCTGCTGACCATAACCACACCTCGGTCACTGGCGACCAAATGTATGAAACAAACGCGTTCCTACGCACACAGTCTAAGCTCGTTTAGGTGAACGCGTACCATGCCTGTGTGAGTGAGATAAAACGTACTAGCCGATAGCTGGGAGCTAACGAGCGGGGGTGGGCGGCACTTTCAACGGGAGGCAGGGAGTGACCGTACTGTACGTAGCCTACTCTTTATTATACTGTGCTATAACTGACATTTTCAATTATTCAGGTGATTATGGGCGGTGGTCGAAGCGAGTTTCTACCAAACGTGACGTCAGCGCCCAACAGTGGGAAACGGCTGGATGGCACGGACCTTCTAGACCTGTGGCACGTGGATAAGGTGGAAAAAAACGCCACACACCAGTACGTGACGGACCGGAATGAGCTGATGAAGGTAAGGGTTTAGACATTGATGTTCGGCTGGATGTTTCCCTACGTAATCAAATCAGAAACCGAAGTAACCGACTTAGCTCACAGAATCACTACACTAAAGAAGCAAGGAGTATCTCATCATCATCATCATATCAGCTCATATACGTCCCCATGGTGGAGCTCGACCCTACCCTGAATTAGGGTGATTGGGCTTTAGTCGACTACGCGGACCCAGTGCGGGTTGATCGACTTCACACACAACCTTCGAGTTTCTTCGCAGGCGTGTGTAAGTTTCCTTACGATGTTTTCCTCACCGTAAGAGCGTCACTTAAGGTACATATTATGTAATCGAAATTTGAAAATACACTGATACGTGGCAGGATTCGAACCACAGACAGGAGGTAGCAGCCCTAACCGTTACGCCACCGACGTTCTTTATCTCATCTGTAACTAAAGTGGTGGTGACCTGGGTACATTGCTAGTAGAATGGACGGTCGTTGGAGCACTGAACTGAGAGGCCGTACATAGTGGACTAATGGCCTGTTGAAGATCTTGGAAAGCCGTTGGATATGGACAGCTAAGACAAGTCATTGTGGGAATCATTAGGGAAGCCTATATTCAGCAGTGGACGTCGTTCGCTGACCTAATAATGATGATGTTGATGATTTGGCTGGAACCAAACTTAAGTGATAAAAGTGTTTAAATTGTACACGGGTATCATCACTCTTTCTTTTTGGGAAACACTGACGCTGGGCTAACGAGGAATTATGAGCAGGATGAATGCTCTATAGAAAATTCAACAAGAGGTTTTTCATGTCTTAATGTTCTAAATATTTCAGGTGTTCAACTCTGATGAACTGCCAGAGTACCTTCTGGGGCTGTTCCACAATGACCACATGGACTACCACCTGAATGCTCAGAACCAGCCCACTCTTGAGGAGATGGTGGAGGTCGCCATCAAGATGCTAAGCCGGAATACGAATGGATACTTCTTATTCGTTGAAGGTTAGCATAGAAATGCCATAATAGGACTAGGGTAGGGTATCCACACCCAGCGAAGTTTGGCAGCCCTTCTAGCCTTGACAGTTGGTTTGTGGCTATTTTGTTATGTCTCGGCTTCAGGATAACTCGGCGGTAGAATTTATGTAAGAACTCTTGGTATTACATGGTTTACTGGTTCGGTTTGTGTGGTATTAACATTAGTAAGTATAGTTCGTTCGCTGAATTATCTGCACTTTTGATAAATGCCGCTCGCCTCTGCCGGCTCAAAGGAACCGCCCTGAGTTCAATGAACTGCACGTCTGAACTCAGGGCGGCCCCTTTGACGGAGTGTTTGATGCAAGCCGAGCCGTCAAAGATGCAGCTAATTCAGCACACGAACTTTACCTCATATGGTTGTGCCCCCCATAGTGGGAAAACTAATGTAGTTGAGAGAACCAGTTTCACATTGCAGCTTGACATAATCTCTGCTTAAAAGTGTCCAAAAAAAATCTAGTTGGATTTTCTTAGTCTTCTAAATCAGCATCATATCATATCAGCCAAAAGACGTTCACTGATGATCAAAGGCCACTCCCACGGATTTTCACAACGATCGGTCCTACGCTGCCCGCAATCTTCACCAAGTCGTCGGCCCGCCAAGGCCTGCTTACGCGTCTTCCCGTGCGTGTTGGCCACTCGAGAACTCTACTACCCTACCTTACTAGCCATCTGTTCTACGAGCTTTGTGCTCCACTCACTGCCTTCTAAATAAATTCCTTTACAGTATTTTTTTTTGAACTTTTATTCGACCACGTTTTCTTTCAGGTGGCCGAATAGACCATGCTCACCACGACAGCTATGCATACTTAGCCCTTGACGAAACTGTAGAATACTCCAAAGCTGTCAAGAAAGCTGAAGAGATGACCAGTGAAGAAGATACTCTGCTAGTCGTTAGCGCTGACCACGCGCACACTATGACAGTAGCTGGTTACCCTTCCAGAGGCAATGATATCTTGGGGGTAGTTGATACCACGATGGGTATGGATGGTATACCATACACGGCTATCAGTTACGCAAATGGAAAAGCTAGTTCTATTGGAGCTGATGGGAAGAGAATAGATGTGACTACGCAGAAGGAGTTTCAGGAACGTAAGTGGTTCTCGTGTTTCTAAACTGATATACAATATTGTACTTTATTGCCTTGAAAAAACATAACAAAAACGAAAACAAAAAAAAAATTAAACAAAAAATTCAATCGACGAAAAAAGAAAGGAACTGAAAAGCGTAAAATCAAAATAGGATTACTCTGTTAAAAGTTATGCGTAGTCATACATTGCCACAGAATTACATTAAGGCCTACGCAATACTGTGTACATTACAATCAGTGAGTGAACAATCAATCATCCCCATGTTTTCCTACCCTTAGGGTTGTTTTTTTTTCTTCTAAATTTATATGGGACCAACTTCGGGGTTATTTTTCTTCTTAAAAAAAGAATAATCAAAATCAGACAACTCTGTAAAAAGTTATGCATTGACTTGAGAAACTCCTCCATTTTTTCTTCGGTTAAAAACAAAAGAAATCCTTAAAGAATAGGTGGTCTGGGATTGAAGGGGCTACCCTAAGCTAACTTGCGCCGCCGTCAGTTATTAAATAATTACTGAGTATACATTCTGAGTATACAGAGCGTCGGTGGCGTAACGGCTAGGGCCGCCGCCTCCTGTCCGGGTGGTCGTGGTTCGAACCTGCCACGTACCAATGTGATTTCAAATTAGATTTCACATGTACGTTTAACCGACGCTCTTACGGTGAAGGAAAACATCGTGATTAAACCTGCACACGCCTGCGGAGAAACTCGCAGGTTGTGTGTGAAGTCAACCAACCCGCACTGGGCCCGCGTAGTCGACTAAGGCCCGATCGTCCTAAATCAGGGTAGGTTCGAGCCCCTCGGTGGGGACGCTTATGAGCTGATATATTAATAATAAATGCATTCATTAATGAAAATTTCAAATGATGAATACAAAGAATTAGTGGAATTAGGTACTCTAGTTTATTTAAAAACCGGCTAAGTGCGAGTCAGAACCGCACATGAAGGGTTCCATACCATCATATACTAGATGGCGCTAGTATAAAGGGTTCCTTACCATCATACTAGATGGTACTAGTTTCTTCATGTTAAAAAAAAAAGTTTTTTTTATGGAGCCTTATTTTACCCTTATTTTTTCACTTTTTCAAATTTTTTGTATTTTTTGTTAAAGCGCCAATAGAAATACATCATCTTGTGAAAATTTCAACTGTCTAGTTACCACGGTACATGAAATACAGCCTGGTGACAGATGGAAAGACAGACAAACAGGCAGACGGACAGACAGCGAAGTCTTAGTAAGAGGATTTCGTTTTTACCCTTCGGGTACGGAACCCTAAAAACCGGCTAAGTGCGAGTCGGACTAGCAATTCGCGGATTCCGTACACCTCTCCACACAACTACATAGTATATTGAAATGACAATGATACCTTTTCACTTTACCAACAAAAGACATCAACGCGGGCGACCAAAATATGCTTTTTTGTCATTCAGTTCGGACTCTTTAACGCGAGTACGACTGACACCTGACCAATTTTAATTATTTTTTGGTTTACTTTACAAAAGTGAAAAAATAATCAAACAATTCAAGCTTGTATGTAATACTGTTTTTACATCAGAGCTAAATCAAAAATACTTCTAGACCTAAAAAAAATCGATTTTTGTATGAAAACTCCCCTTATTTTTTGACTTTTCAGTTTTTTTTGTATTTTTTATTATAGCGGCAACAGAAATACACATTCTTTGAAAATTTCAACTGTGTATCTATTACGATTTATGAAATTCAGCCCGCTGAGAGACGGGGAGACAGCAGAGGCTTAATTAGTAACAGGGTCCCATTGATCACCTGTTGGGTGTACTGTACAGAACCCTAATAAAACTATCGACTCTGTGAAATACTGTCATCATCATCATCATATCAGCCGAAAAAACGTCCACTGCTAGACTCCATTTCCACTACGACCGGTCCTTCACTGCCCGCATCCATCGGCTTCCCTCGATCTTCACCAGGTCGTGGGTACACCGCGTGGGAGGCCTGCCTACGCTACGTTTTCCGGTGCGGTCCTCAGTCGAATTAATATTAAGATTCTTCAGATTGGTTTAATTTTTTTTGACGTGATTACGTCTTATAAATCGATGAACGCCGGCTGCACTCACGAAAAAGTGTCACGTCCTTGTCACCGCCCGCCTGAGCCGAGCGTGCAAGCAAGAGCGAGGAACAAGCGATAGAGAGGCACGATTGGTCTAAGCGTTCGGCTTGTGACAAGTTGTCACGTAAAATTGTCTTCCGTAAACTGACTTTAAAGACAACTTTTTTTTTAGGAAATGTGGGCTACTCCTATCCGAGCTTGGTGCCCTTGGATTCTGAAACTCATGGCGGAGAAGACGTCGCTGTCTACGCTAGAGGACCCTGGCAGCATCTCTTCACAGCCAGTTACGAGCAAAATACGATCCCTTTCCTCATGGCCTATGCCATGTGTTTGAGCGAAGATCCCCATACACATTGTAGAGCCAGTAGAAATTATCGAACTGGTTTCTGGTCGCCATCAAGCGCAATTAGTAAATCGCCTAATCTAGCAACCTTCGTTTTAAGTTTGAGTGCTGTGATATTTAGCTGTAAATTGTTAAATTTTTAGTTTTAGATTTTAATTTAGTGTGATTTGATGTAAATGTTGAGGCTACAGGAGTTTCGTGCGTAATGTATATGTGGCAGGCAAATTGTATGATTAGTCAGTTTTCCATACGATCAGGCAAATTGTATAATTCGTCTGTATGTAAACGGTCAGGCAAAACGTGAAATGCTGTACGCCGATTCAGGCAATTTCAATAATTCGACCGAATGTAAATGGGTCAGGCAAAATGTAAAATTCTGTACGCAGATTGTAAAATGCCGAACCAGGCAAATTGTAATAAATCGTCCGCATATAAACGGTCAATGCCGAGTTAGGCAAATTGTCAAAATGAGCGATGTTGGGTTCGCTCAGGTTTGATTGATTTAACAGTCAAAGAGCGAGACTCTCCCCGCCCTCGCCATTATATAATTTGCCTGCCATTTGTCTAACCGTATGTATAATGACGAATTATACAGTACGCCTGCGACATATACAAGAAATCGTATAGTACGTACGCAGTAGTACGTCAGAAATGACACGATAGACGGGTTGAAAAACTGATATTTATTAGAAAGAGGAGCGATGGCTGACTTTCGCGTTATACTCGTGACCGGGTGCTGTCCGTGTGAACTGACCTACTCTTGTCAAAGGCATTTATGACATTCGATGATTTTAATGTAACTTCTCGTGTCATATTGTTTTCAGGTTCTAATGACATAATTTGTTTTATATCAATGATTGCATTTGGACGTTATTGCTTATTTTTTTGATTTTTCAATAACGATATGTATAATTATGTATTTACTATTTCGTGACTAACAGAAGGAGTGTTATTTGAACCTATTTTGAATAAACATCTTGAAATCTTAAAAAATCCTGCTTGTTACACGACTCAAGTTGATATTATTATGTAGAGATAAAAAAGGTTAATATTGTTTTCAGATCTAATGTATGTATGTATGTCGATTTCAAGATTTCAAAATGTTTATTCAAAATACTTCCAAATTGCACTCATTCTGATGGTCATAAAACAGTAGTTATTGTTGACTGACTCGGTGGCTCAGTGGTTAGTGCCCTTGACTACTGATCCGAGGGTTGTGGGTTCGATCCCCACCCAGGGCAAGCATTTGTGTGATGAGCAGATTTGTTTGCTCTGTGTCTGGGTGTTAAATATCTATATATGTATGTATTTAAACGTATATAAGTATGTATATCAGTCTCTGGTAACCCATAACACAGGGAATCCTACTTTGGGGCCAGATGACCATGTGTGATTTGTCCCAGAATATTTATTTTTATTTTATTTATTTTTATTGTATAATACATAATGTCATCGGTGAACAATATTAAAAATAAACAATAATTAGATATTAACGTCGAAATACAATCATTGATATAAAACAAACTATGTCATTGGAACATGAAAACAATATGACTCGAGGAGGTATACATTAAAATCATTGAATATGTCATTAATGCATTTTTGTAAAAGTGTAGGCCAGTTTACGCGGACAACACCCGGGTACGAGTTTCTATAACGCGTGAGTCAGCCATCACTCCCCTCATGTATAAATATATAAATAAATAAATATTCTGGGACAAATCACACATGGTCATCTGGCCCCAAAGTAGGATTCCCTGTGTTATGGGTTACCAGAGACTGATATACATACTTAAATACGTTTAAATACAAACATATTATATAGATATAATTTAACACCCAGACACAGAGCAAACAAATCTGCTCATCACACAAATGCTTGCCCTGGGTGGGGATCGAACCCACGACTCTCGGATCAGTAGTCAAGGGCACTAACCACTGAGCCACAGAGTCAGTCTAATGTATGTATGTTTCTTTATTACACGATATCTTCTAAATGGCTTGATGGGTTTCAAAGTGCGAGGTAACGTTAGATTCGTCTTGATCCGGTAAGTGACATAGAATAGGATACATTTTACCCGACTATCCAATAAGAGGAGTTATGTTTTTATGCAGTCATATCTTAACTTAAAAAAAAAGTAAATGTCGATTAAAGTCTATCGTAATTCAGGGTAGGCTCGAGCCCCTCGGTGGGGACATACATGAGTTGATATAATGATGATGATGAAAGTCTATCGTGGGTGCATACGTATTTGAGTTAAAAGCACTATTTAACCCACGACGCAAAAAGAGGGGGTGTTATAAGCATGAAGCCTTTATCTGTGTCTCTGTGTTGGAAAATGTCATCGCAGCTCATAAACGGGTGGACCGATTTCAAATTAATTCTTTATTTGACAGCTAGATTAACCGTTTCAACGGTTGAACCAGTAAAACGGTTGTTAGCCATGTTTGACAGAAATTCATTCAACCATGGAGATGGTCAACTGCCTACTGAAGCGGTAAGAGACAGAGGCGTGTTGCATATACTAAAAAATCTATATGGCGGAAAACAAAATGGCCGCCGAAATTGACGTTGCTCCGACTTGGTTGAAATTTGGTCGGGGCATTTAATTTCACTGATAAGTACATTATGTGATTGTTATCGACGACGGTTGAAATAATACATTTTTATCACACCTATTCGAAAAACGACGATTGGTCCCTCAATAAGTGCGAACAAAATTCTACTTTGCCACCTGTATGGAGTTTCATTTGTCTTTTGTGTTGGTCCGCGTCCGTGCTCTGATACGAATGCGGACAAATCAGAAAACAGAACGCTCAACCCAATGTCTACAGGTATACAAGGTGTAAAAATATTGCTGTAGGACCCGTTAACTGGGACTTCTACTCATCATACTGTACAACTTTCCCCGAGGAACCCATAGTCAATTCGCAAAATAAATTCGACGCTCCAAAAAAAATGCATAAAATTCAGCTGATCGTTTTGTATGAAGAGTTCAATAATTTTTTTTGCGATTTTACCAAATTTGTAAATCAAAAGTTTTTCAGTATGATGCGTAGAAGCCCCAGCTAATGGGACCTACACGAATTTTGTTACACCTGTATACTAGTTTATTTATCTCATAGGTTGTGATGAAACATGTGTGTGTCACTCGGAGCTATAATATTTTGTTCTCTGGCGACGTACGTAACTCCTCAGGATTCAATCTAACGCCTTCTGAACAAATTACTTCTTTGTGCCCTTGGTACACAAATAACTATTTTAAAAGACTTACAAATAACAGGTTTCATTTGATTTCTTCATACTTCTACCAATTCTCCATTGCGTTGTGGAATCTTGGTAAGCCCGCTTTCATCTACGGCATCATCTTCACTTACCATCAGGTGAGATGATGCCAAGGGCTTACTAATTGTGAAAAAAAAATAATCTTAATAGTAACATTGCTATGTAGATATTGATAGCAGCAAAAGTTCCTAGATTCCTTTCGTATGACCTACGTTTTCATCCTATCTTAACTTTTAACAACGCTATTTATTATGCTGATAAAATAAGCAATATCACGATTGTAAGTACTTAAGAATTATTTCTGTTAACTATGAAAATTGTGACTTGTTATTTCACTTATTCGAGGTTTAACAGGCTTGTACAATAGGCAATAATTGAGTTTCAGTGTACGATCCTCGACTACAACGTTGAGATGTAGTCTAAGACACTAATTTTTTTTAAAGTCATACTTTATTATTATTATTTTTTTTTATAAAAGACAAAGTAGTTGCTGTACATACTGAAGCTATTAAGTATTTGGTAATAAATTATTGTAGTTTATTAATTTTTGTTTATAAATTGTGCAGCGATCGATAATACAAATGCTAAAGCTGGTCTTTACTGTCTTGTAATATATTTTTTTATTTCAATTATTTTGTAATTACGGTAGGTACAATTACAATTAAATAAAAAAAAATGAATTTTATACATACCATAAATAAATGACTATTAAATGATAAGGTATCCGCATTTTTTACTGATTCTTGTGATACCGAAATATAAATTATTAAATCCAATTGACGTGTTTGTTTTAATTTTAGGGTTCCGTACCCAAAGGGTCCCAATGGGACCCTATGACCTATGCTATTACTTAGCCTACGCTGGGGTCTATCCATCTAGGTAGCCGGTTAAAAACTTAACACATTAATGTGTTATTGTGGCGAATTTTGTAATAAATAATAAAAATAAAAAAATATTTTTTTTTTAAATAAGGGGGTCAACATTAAAATAAACTTGAGTTTTATAGTTTTCTTATTTTTGCTTATAGTCAAACTACGTGTACTAGTTATAGTGCAAGGTCTAACAGTAAAATAATATAACTTATGTATTTCTCATGTACTGTCTAAAAAAACAATAAATAAATAAAATAATAAAAATTTAAATACAAAACCAGTAAAGTGCGAGTCAGAACCGCGCACAAAGGGTTCCGTACGCTAGTTTCTTCACGTTTAAAAAAAAACACTTTTTTGTAGACTTTCATTTTTAGTATTTGTTGTTATAGCGGCAACAGAAATACATCATCTGTGAAAATTTTAACTGTCTAGCTATCACGGTTCATAAAATACAGCCTGGTGACAGAACGCCAGAGAGACGGACGGACGGACGGACAGCAGAGTCTTAGTAATAGGGTCCCGTTTTTACCCTTTGGTTACTCATATTCGCGCTTGGGATCCTGAGCTGAATGTAAAGAAACTAAATTTAAAATTTAAAAAAACATCAAAAAAAAAACGCTAAAAAGTTAATAAATAATATATAGTGGGCCTTTAAGTTTAATATAATTAGTAATATTTTGATCTAAGAGTCATCGGAAGACCGCCAAATTATGAAATTATTAGTTAATTATTATTTTTATTAAAGTAAAGTAATTAAGTGTAGTAAAGTAAATCAGTTGTATTCTTCAGTTCTTATTTTATTTACTCGGCGGTCCCCTTACGCGACGACTCTTGGATCTAAAATATTACTAGTTGTATTAAATTAAAAGCGCCAATTCATATTATTTTTTACTTTTTAAAGGTGTTTTTGTTGAAAGTTTTTAAATTTTTAATTGAAGTTTTATTCCATGCTTTTTAAACTTCATGTGATGATGATGATCTGTCCGACCGAATTCGGTCATAGCGACCACTTCGACTCCTAGTCGGTTTGCCGCGCGTGCGCTCGAAGATGTTTTATGTAGCCAATCTTCGCAGCGAAACTCCTCGTGCACTGAGGGCATTTAAGTATGCCACCCTTGTAATTGTATGAGATGGTCGCAGGTGGTCGGGCCTTTAACTGGTCGCGTTTGATATCAAACTTTATGTTTCACTTACTACAATCGAAACTCTACCCTCACATTCACACAAATACTTTTCGGGACGAAACACGAAATTGCGACACAAAATCTTGCCTATTGATCACACATGTGGAAGTTGCTCGTTTCACTTGTTTGAAGCTGCAAAATAAATCAATTGGTCCTGTGGAAGTTTCTGAGACCTCTTGATGAGCTAGACAAGTAGCGGACGACCATCGGTGACGTTAATTTGACTTTCATCGTCCTGACTCCGGTCTCACGCACCGGAGTTTTTGACTACGAGTTTTTCTGTAATTTACTGTTTATGCTACTTTTCATAGGAAGAGATATTGACATTTGATCTTTTATTGTCAATAAAACATACACGTACCAATGTGATTTCAAATTTAGATTTCATATTTATGTTTATTCTACGCACTTACGGTGAAGGAAAACATCGTGAGGAACAACTCGAAGGGTGTGTGTGAAGTCGACCAACCTGCACTGGGCCTGCGTGGTCGACTAAGGCCCGATCGCCCTAATACAGGGTAGGCTCGAGCCCCTCGATGGGGAAGTATATGAGCTGATATCATCAAAACATAGGTATTTCATAAATCAAATCTCTTATATTAGCAGTAGACAATATCTTTGAAAGAACAACAATTATAAGGTATTTTAAACATGTTTTTTTAATACTCAAAAAAGCAACAATCTTAATTATCAACAATAAAATTAGGCTTAACATAAAATAAAGTAACATAAATGGTAATATTTTTACAAAAAAAAAAATACAATTAATTACAATTGGTGACGCTGGTCTCACGCACCGGGTTGGGCCCAAAGCTCTGTGACGTGGGCTTGCGTCGCTGTCGCGGGGTAGACTGGCAGTAGGGAGCGTAGAATTAGGCAGCTTCTCGAAACCACAGTGTAGTTCGATGAACGGTGACAATAATATTTGATTTTTTTTAACTACCCAGTCTCATAGTTCTCAAAACTTTCTTTTACCTCTGCCTATATCTCTGAAATAAGTTGGTGCGAAGTTGGATATTCTGCAGATTCCAGGAGATGCTGTGGCATCAGGTCAAGGTTACCTGTTCTATTTAACACCTATTCGTTGAGTCTATTCCAATGCGCCCAAACACGATACCTCTACTGTAAGTTGGTGAGGACTTAGGTATTCTGCCGATTCAAGGAGATGCTGCAGCATAAGTCAAGGTTATACCATGATCTATTGCACACTTATTCAATGAGACTATTCCAATGAGCCCAAATATGATGTTTCTATGCTGCAAGTTGGTGAGTTATTGTGTATCCTGCAGATTTCAGGAGATGCTGTAGCATTAGGTCAAGGTTATTATAGTCTTGCAATATCATTAAAGTAACAGGACACCAAATTTCAAATCGATTAGACCGGAAATAGTTACCCACATCCCAATGGGGAACTGGCTATCTTATCTTCAACCCGGAACACATCAATGTTGTTAACATTGATGTTTGGCGGCAGAACTTATATAAGTTGGTGATAGCTAGCCAGGCGGGTTTAGAAAATGCCCTTCCACCAACCAAACTGAGTCAGAGTTAAACTCCGGCGGCAATCGAACCCATGACCTCCTGATGTGAAGCTAATGGCCTTAACCATTACGCCACGGATGTGCTTAAAAAATCAAAATTTTTAATAAATTTACCAACACCTGGGAAGTGGAAAGTTAAATTTGCAAAAGATTCCCAAATACTTCATTGCCAAAAAACACTCACTATCTTTAGCGTTCCTGTACACGTGTTTTTTTATGACGTCATTTTGTACAAAAAGTAAACAGTTTAAAATTTTTGCTTTATTTCAAATAACTTTCAAAATATTAAACTAATACTTAAAATATAAAAACATTTATTGTTAGGTATTTGAGCGGCAGTAGGCTGCGTTTTTGTGTTTTTTGAGGTGCTGGAGTTTGCAGGTGGCGGGATTTTATAGAAAACTCGTAAATTTGTTGCACTGGTGTATTCTCGGTCGGTTCACATTCAAGTTCAAGTTCAAGTTTATTCGAAAAACAATTTAAATTGTGTACGAATTACATAAAAATATAAATAAACATAGCATACAAACAATTCAAAAACTAAACGAAACTAAAGTACCTACATAAACTAATCCCAATGAAGTATCACATTGTACGATCTAATTATGAAAGAGTAAAATCTTCAATGCAATAGCAACACTTGTCCAAAAGAAGTGCCTTTAGTGCGCTTTTAAAAACATGAATGCGTGACTCCAATTTTAATTCAATAGGCAACTTATTAAAAAGCAATACTGCTTGATTTCTTGCGGAATGCGTTACAACTCTGAGTTGTGGTTTAAATTTGTTCTTAAGGTCTTTTCTCCTTGTTTCGAACCTTGCCTGCATCTCAATTTCAGATTCATAATTTTGTCTATACAAATATTTTGTCATTACAAGAAGGGCAGAGAGGGAAGGGGGACATTGCCAGCTTAAGATATAATATTACCTAAAAATTAATGTTGCCATTACTATTCGCAACATACTGCGGCCGCCGAAATAAACATTTACATTAAAAAAATCAAAACATCTTAGCCCTACGAAATTTTCTTGGGATGGCTATAATTTAGCCCTAAGAATAAAAATATCTAAGTAAGTTAGAAGTATCTACTTAATTTTATAGAAAAAGAGTGTAAATGTTAACTTACGTGTTAATAGATAATTACCTTAATATTTAGAACTTCTTTGTAAGTTGTGTTGCAGCTAAGGAAGTAGGTAGCTATTTAACAAAAGCATTATGTAAACTGCAACAAAAATTTATAATATACCTAATTAATTATCATCTATGAGCAAAATACATATTTTATGAATGCCACGAATATGTGTTTTGCCGTTAGGAGTACTAACCTCCACAGCTCTTACATTTCCATCATGACCCGGAAACAATTTGGTAACTCTAGCCATGGGCCGGCACATATTTGGGATCTTATCATCTTTTAGAATAACTAAACTACCTAATTTAACATTGTTTACAGTGGTTTGCCACTTAGGCCTATTTTGTAATACATTCAGATAATATTTATGCCAGGTTTTCCAAAATGATTGTTTCAACTTTAAACATTGTTGCCAAAACTTAAGTCTATTTTGGGGCACTTCACTAACATCTTTTTCAGGGTACATAGTTAAGGCACTGCCGATAATGAAATGGCCCGGAGTTAGGTAACAAACAATAATCATTTGGGTTAGACGACAAGCATAATAATGGCCTCGAGTTTAGTAAAGATTCCAATTCTATAATAAGACTATTTAATTGTTCATATGTTAAGACTGTTTTTTGTAATGTTCTTTTTAAGTGGTATTTAGTACTCTTTACTGCAGCCTCCCAGAGGCCCCCAAATGTAGGTGAATAACTTGGGATAAAATGAAAACTAATACCTCTCTGTGCAGCGAATTCTTGTACCTTCGCCTGGTGGATCTGGGATGATTGCAGATTATAGAGTTCAACTAAATGGCTTCTTGTGCATTTAAACGTACTAGCGTTGTCGCAGTGGACTTCACTGGGGAGCCCTCTTCTCGAAATTAAACTTCTGAAGCACGCTAGAAAGGTATCTGTGGTTAAATCTGAAGCTAACTCCAGGTGGATAGCCTTCGTTGCGAAGCAAACGAATACGCAGATATAACCCTTAACTATTAATGATCGTCTAACGCGTGAGAGCTTAACCTCAATTGGCCCAGCAAAGTCCACGCCGATCTTCTCAAAGGGACGGATAGTAGCAGTGACTCTACTCGCTGGCAAGGAGCCCATTAGCTGTTTGGTTACAGTGGCCTTTTGTCTGAAACATTTTACACATTTATGAGTTACTTTCTTTACCTCTAATAAGCCATTTACGATCCAGAACCTTTGATTTAAATTCGCAAGTAAAAACCTAGGACCAGCGTGCATCAACCTTTCGTGCTCACTCCTGATAAGCAAGCTAGTGATAGGGGAAATGGCGAACCTATACTCGCAGAGAATGTTGGCTTGCAGTGATGGAATTTTATTGCACCACCTTGAATTTCCTCTTGATCGAAGGACCATGAGCGGCAGTAGGCTGCGTTTTTGTGTTTTTTGAGGTGCTGGAGTTTGCAGGTGGCGGGATTTTATAGAAAACTCGTAAATTTGTTGCACTGGTGTATTTTCGGTCGGTTCACATTACAAGAAGGGCAGAGAGGGAAGGGGGACATTGCCAGCTTAAGATATAATATTACCTAAAAATTAATGTTGCCATTACTATTCGCAACAGTATTTAAATACCTTTTTCATCTCTCCTGTTTGGAAAGTTTAATTTTCATGAGTAGATAGCCCGGAGCAACATTGCTTTTCCATCCCTAGTGAGGAAAGTATTTTCATCCCTAGGGTGGAAAGTATTTTTTTTATTGCCAGCCACGGAGTCGAAGATAATTGAGATACATCATATTATTAAATTACATTAAAATAAGAGGTTTTCATATATCTTAACTCAACTATACATTAAACGACGTGTTTATTACGATCTATGGGTTGATATTAAATCTTGGTCTATTTTTTAACAATTACAGAAGATTAAAATTTAAAATCATTTCTCTATCTGCTGCACGCCATAATGCCATGATAACATGACACTTTTTTTTCAATTTTCGCCATGGCCACCTAGATGCACGTCGTGAATTTGTTACAATCTAGTCGGCCGTGGCAAGCGGCCATTGCGAAAAGGTTGGAGGCTGGGTTGGATATAGGTAAACTTATTTATTGATATCTGATTAATATTTTATATCATAGAAATAATACATTTCCTCACAGTCGAAATAAAAAGTAGAGTGTTGAACTCGGGTGAAATGACCCATTCCACCCTCGAAGTATTGGCGCTCTCACTTCGTTCGAGCGCCAGAAATATCTCGTGTGAAATAGGTCACTTTCTTCCCTTGATTAACAATCTACTATTATTGCACGCCAAAAAACAATACAGGACTTATAATTTGTAATATACATTCAAGCCGTTTAGTCTACAGGCCCAAAAAAAGGACATACATACATAAAACCGAAAAACATTACCCTCCTTTTTGGGCAGGTAATAAATGCTGCAGTCTACAAGGACGACATCTGTGTGAATTGTACAGAACTTGCTTCGCACTACGGTTTACTCAGCCAGCGTTTTTAGCCCAAGTTAGCGATACCGGAGCGAAACCTCAAGATAAACATATCAGAATCTATCTATAGGTGGAGCTACTAGTTTGTCTTACTTGTCTGGTGCAATTAAATTATGAACTCTTGATCACTAAATTGCCCTCCTACTTAAACTTCAGAAAATCTTACTCGTTTTAATTATGCACTCTTGACCACTAAATTGCCCTCCTACTTAAACTTCGGAAAATCTTACTCGTTTTGTTTTCCATCAAGTCTTCGTTTTTTAATTCACAAAAATCAGAAAATGAGTACATAAATGACGCTGCAAAACTATGCGTCACGCGTAAGCATTTCAAATATTTTTATAACAAAATGTCGTTTTTGACAGATGATAAAAAGTAAATCAGATGACAAGCATTCATCATCCGTATTAAGAAAGCCAGCCGGTCAAATAAAAAAAAAAGGGGTTGGAACATTTTTGTATGGAGACTGGCTAAGTGACAACATAATAGTATACTCGTATTATGCAACTAGTGAATAAAGGACGGACTTAAAGCGAGGGCCATAGATGAACCACGAGCAAGTAAAGGGTTCTAATGACTGAATCACAACCGTAGGGAGTTATTCAAGTATTAGAACCCTGAGCGACGCGAGTGATTACTGGCCTTCGATATAAATCCGTTTTATTCAAGAGTTGCATACCTACTATACTTTATACCATGACTCCGAGAAAAAGAAACATATAAGCAAAAATAGATATTTAATAAAGAAAAAAATGAATGTAAAATTATTTAAAATGTTCATTAAAATTGGAACAATTTCTAAAATAAAGACTAATTTTCTTTGTGTTCGTAGTTCGTACAACTTAAAGTATGTAAAATAGCGCCAATTTATTAATGAAATGGCAGCAAAGAACACAAAACAGTTTGTATTCTAATGCTAAACTCCTTTTCTAAAATACCGAACAATCAAATCTCGAGGAGTTATTTGCACAAGGAGTTTGTATGTCAAATATTCTTTGGATTAGGAGTTTGTATCGAGTATTTTTTGCGCAAGAAGGTTGTATAGCCGAGGTGGAGGTTGAATATTATATCGGTGTGTTCTAAATTTAAATACCAAAAATTTGATTAAAAGAGATTTTAATTCACTGTTTTCAATGAATAAAATAAGCTTTTTAGAGGACCAATGGTAATATATTATATTATGCAACTAGTAAATAAAGGACGCATTTAAAGCGAGGACCATAGATGAATCACGAGCAAGTGAAGGGTTCTAATGACTGAATCACGACCGTAGGGAGTGATTTATGATGATTCAAGTATTAGAACCCTGAGCGACGCGAGTGATTAATAGCCCTCGATATAAATCCGTTTTATTCAAGAGTTGCATACTATACTTTATACAATAACTCCGAGAAAAAGAAACATTTAAGCGAAAATAACATTTAATGAAGAAAAAAGTAATGTTAAATTAATTAAAATATTCATTTAAATTGGAACAATTACTAAAAGAGTAATTTTCTTTGTGTTCGTAAACATTATAGTATTCAAAATAGCGCCAATGTACTAATAAAATGACATCAAGGAACACAAAAGAGTTTTTATTCTAATGCTAAACTCCTTTTCGAAAATATGGAACGATCAAATCTCGAGGAATTATTTGCACAAGGAGTTTGTATGTCAAATATTCTTTAGATTAGGCGTTTGTATCTAGTATTTTTTGCGCAAGGAGGTTTTATAGCTGAGATGCGAGGTCGAATATATTGGTGTGTTTGTTTGTTTGTTTGTAAACTCTTTATTGAATTTTTGTTACAATACTTAAAAATATATTATATATAAAGGCGGACTTAAATTAAAAAAATAAAAATGATAAAAAATAAAAATGTTAATAATAATAATTATGTTCTAAATTCAAACACCAAAATAATGATTAAAAGAGCTTTTTATTCACTGTTTTCAGTGAATAAAATAAGCTTTTTAGAGGAGCAATGGTATAAAATATACATTTAACAATTATTGCAAATCTTTCGCACACGATTATACCGTTAATACTCATTTCGATACAAATGCAAACAGAAAATATACAAGAATATTATTTTAAAGTAAAGCGTTATGTTACTGTTAACGGTTGTCACAGCAAGGTCTGTAAAGCTAGCATAGATGCCGTCTAGCATTGTAATTTGTTGCTCAGAAATTACTTGATAAGAACTAATAGGGGATCGGACTGCATCGAAAATAAATTCAGAAATATGATTTCCTAAATTGCTCTACTCTTGAAGTTTCAAAAAACCTTACTTGTTTTGTTTTTCCATCACGTCTTGTATTTTTCATTGATAGAATTCACAAAGTAAGTTCGTCAATGACGCTAAATATCTATGACGTCACTTGTGGGTATTTCAAACATTATTAGAACAAAATATGGTTTTTGACAGATCATAAAAAGTAACTCAAATGACTAGCAGTCCGATCCCCTATTCTGTTTGCGATTTTATTTATATATCTATTGAATTAATTCTCATATAACCTAACCAATAAAATTCAAAATTAAAAAAACGACTGCATTAAAACATTATTCCTCTTTTTGGAGCAGTCGGGTAAAAATGTATCCTATGTCACTTAAGGGATCAAGGCAGACCTAACAACATCTCGCACTCCAACATTCATCAAGCCGTTTAGACTACAGACTCAGCCAAAGAAAAAGACATACATATATTTATACGTACACCCGGAAATCATTACCCTTATGATGGTGATATAGTGTACTGTATTTTCTTTGGTCGCAGATTCCTTTGGGTTTTGTGTATTTATTGCTCAGATCACAGCAAAAATTGACCAGGAAAGAACTTACGTTAACTGAAGAGAAGGCAGGTATCCGCCGAAAATATTAGGTTTCATCTTAACAGCTCATATATACGTCCCCACCGAGAGGCTCGAGCCTACCCTGAATTAGGGCGATCGGGCCTTAGTCGACCACGCGAGCCCAGTGCGGGTTAGTCGACTTTACACACAACCTTCGAGTTTCTTCGCAGGCGTGTGCAGGTTTCCGCACGATGTTTTCCTTCACCGTAAGAGCGTCGGATAAACGTACATATAAAATCGAAATTCGAAAACACATTGGTACGTGGCGGGATTCGAACCACAGCCTCCCGGACAGTAGGTCGCGGCCGTAACCGTTACGCCACCGACGCATTATTTGATTAGGTTTATCCACCAAGCGTCGGTGGCTCAACCGGTAACGACTCGGTTCATCTAACCAGAGGTACCGGGTTCAAATCATTCTCTGCCAATGTACCAATGAGTTTTTCAAAAACTTACGTACATATACTTACCGATTGCTTTAACGGTGAAGGAAAACATCGTGAGGAAACCTGCACACGCCTGCGAAGAAACTCGAAGGTTGTGTGTGAAGTCGACCAACCCGCACTGGGCCCGCGTGGTCGACTAAGGCCTAATCGCCCTGATTCAGGGTAGGCTCGAGCCCCTCGGTGGGGACGTATATGAGCTGTTATAATAATCCACCAAACATTTATATTATTCCGAGATCCGAAGACAAGACACGACTGTTCATCTCTGAGGTTCAAAGGAAGAGGGTTTACAGTGGCGCCGCTTTTGGTAGTAATAAAGTGCATTCTTGACTGCGCTAATTTTGAACTGCCATATAGGTTCCTTTTGTCATTTCTCTGCTCTCAATTCAAATATGGCCCCAACAACCCTGATTTTAGGTTGTCCGGTATAAAAGAAAGTAGATCTAGCCATTCTCGGTTCTCGCGTTTACTTCAATAACAATACTACTTTTCTTGAATAGTATTAGCACAGGTATTAGCATGGAAAAGGATTCATGTTTTTTTTCAGGAATTCACAATTTTATTTTTAAATTCTTCAGAATTTATTTACAGAAGAGATTTTAGCTAAACAATGAATAAGGTCGAACTGACGTGGTGCTGAATGTACGTTTTCACGAGAAATAATTTTCTAAAAACCAAAAAAAATTACAAGCTTTTAATATTGCATTGTCACGCGATTTAGGTACATATGCATGCAAAATTTCAGCTCAATCAGAAACCGGGAAGTGGGTCAAATTTAACTTGCAATATTTCACCCGAACAAACATGCATACATTGCAGCTTAAATAAAAGCTTGTAAAAGATAATATGAGGAATGTTGCTGTACAGTTTATTGTTTATGGCTGAAAATCAACCGCCTCTGTGGCGTAATATTTACTCTATTCGCTTCACACTAGGAGGTCGAGGGTTCGATTCCCGGTGGGGTCAACTTTGTAAGACTCAGTTTCGTTGGTGATAGGTCTTTTCTTAGCCCGCCTGGCTAGCTACCACCATCTTATCTAAGTTTTGCCGCCAAACATCAGTGTTAACAGCATTGATGTGTTCCGGCTTGAAGAAAGGATAGGCATTGCGATGGGGAATCTTCCATTTCATCGTCAGTTACCATCAGATGAGATAATAGATGATATTATAATATATCAGTACTTATCAATTGTGGATAAAAAAATCACGGGTTAAAATCGAATAAAAGCAGTACTAGGTCAAACTAATGTGCTACTGACTGTACGTTTTCGCGAAAAAGTATGTGCAATGCTGCTGTACATACTACATTTTTTTGTTTTTGGCTGTAAAACAAGTGGTAAAATCGAATAAAAGGGTAAATTGACTTCGAATTTTGCAACTGAACGCAATGTGAATGACCTGATTGGCCGAAGTAAAAAATGAAAATCCTCATTAACATTATAAAATGTGAAAATTTGTTTGTTTCTTTATTTATTTATTTACACTTAAAGTGCGTTATTTACACTTATGAAGCGTCGGTGGCTCAACCGGTAACGACTCGGTCCTCCTAACCAGAGGTGCCGGGTTCAAATCCGGACGGCCAATGTACGTGTGAGTTTTTCAAAACTTACGTACATAACATGTGTGATTTGTCCCAGAATATTTATTTATATACTCACCGATTGCTTTAACGGTGAAGGAAAACATCGTGAGGAAACCTGCACACACCTGCGAGGAAACTCGAAGGTTGTGTGTGAAGTCGACCAACCCGCACTGGGCCCGCGTGATCGACTAAGGCCCGATCGCCCCAATTCAGGGTAGACTCGAGCCCCTCGGTGGGGACGTATATAAGCTGATATGATAACATAATTTGGTAAAAGCGAAATTTCTTGCCTTACTACCAGTCACAAAATCTCGACCAATATTAATGATTTAGCATGCAGATAGCCTGTGTCACTGGAAAGGACATAGGCTACATTTTATCCCGTGGAAATAGCATAGTCCGATGCAGTTTCTGAGGAAACTGAAAAAATACTCTTTTTTTGGTGAAATTTATTTAACATCGCAACGAAACAATGGATTGTTGTGATTTTTTGCACAGAGATGGTTGAAGAAGTAGTAAACGGCATAATTCACTAATTAGCATATCCTGACATAGTTTCTGAGATATCTGGGGAAAACTCATTTCAACGCTCGTGCACTTCGGCGTTGCAAAGGAACAACACATTTTTTTGTAAAGAATTGGTTGAAGGAATGGGAAGTGACATAGACTGATTGTCAAAATGAGTCAGGTCCACGCTCGCGAGCCGCTAGCGGCTCGCGCACCACTTACCCTCAAAGACAATCTTAAAAACTATTTCCACGCGGGCGAAGCCGCGGGCAAAAGCTATTCTTTTACAAAAACACTTTTTTAATAAACGTAAAAAAAATATTACCATACAAATCAATCAGCTATGTTGATAATGTTGACGATATTTGTATGGACAGTAAAAAATGGTTGATTACCTAAAATATGTTGTCTTTGAGCTGAACAAAAAGTGGACCAACGGATGTCAGGTAAAAATGAATAACCTTTTGTAAAATCCTAATTAATAATTAAATTCGTTCCTTCCCCTAATATGGTTGATGGGAGCGATGGCTGACTCTCGCGTGACCGGGTGCTGTCCGTGTGAACTGGCCTACTCTTGTCAAAGGTATCAATGACATTCAATGTTTTTTATGTATTTTATGTATAACTTTTCGTGTAATATTGTTTTCATGCTCTAATGAAATAATCTGTTTTATTTCAAGGATTGAATTTCGACATTATTAACTAATGATTGTTCATTTCGTTGTCACAAATGAAATGCAGAACGAGTGTTATTTGCACCTATTTTGAATAAATACCTTGAATCTTGAGTCTCTTTAATTAATTATTCATTTTTTAACTTCGGCCAATCAGGTCATTCACATTGCATTCGGTTGCAAAACTCGAGGTCAATGCAACTCGTATTAACCGTCTACAGTATACTATCTATTCACGCACTATGACGCAAAAGTGAATATACTAAATCAATAATTTTAACGACTTGTCCAGCTCTAGCCAATTGGGGACACATGCACACTCAAGGGTGCGCATGAGTTTTATTAAAATAGTTTTGGAGATACTGCGAGCCATTGTGCAGATCGGCCTGCGTTTGCATTCAATATTGAAGGGATCTGATCGAGTGGACAGAGAAGGCGTGGAGTCATCAGATTTAGGTAACTCTGCATTTTTTTAAATATTGATAATTTCTTTTAAACCATACTACACGTGCGAATAATATTTAATGTACAAAATAACAGTGAAATTTTAAGAATTAGATAACTTTATAATTTTTCAATATTTTAGGGTTCCGTGCCAAAAGGTTAATAACGGAACACTATTTCTAAGCCTACTATCCATCAGTCTATCCTTCCATCCATCTGTCCGACCTCTATAGGGCTCTAATTTTTTTCTACTATTTTTTACTGTTAAAGTTTTCACAGGATTTGTTTATAATGGCGAATTAACTAACAATAATAAACGAAACAAAAATAAACTACCAATGGAATTGAGGCCTGGAGAATTTCATCATCATTACAGCTCATATACGTCCCCACCGAGGGGCTCGAGCCTACCCTGAATCAGGGCGATTAGGCAGAATGAAGAATTTACTAACTTATAATAAAAATAACAAAAAATAAACTACCAAGGGTGGCCCCATACATCAATCATGGTTTTAAAAGGTCTTATGTTTTGGATCTATCGTAAAAACAATAATACATAATAATTCGGACTTAGAGTGAAAGAATTTCTTTTATGATGGTGGATTTACTAACAAATAAAAACAACAAACAGTGAAATATTAAGGGCGTCCCCATACAAGAAACATATTTTAAGGGTATCTTTTTGTATAGTAACAACTGAACTTAGTATCTTTATATTGTTATCTCATAAGTAAAACAACAAATAGTAAAAACCGGCCAAGTGTAAGTGGAACTCGCGCTAAGAATCTAAAACTTAAAACAAAAATATTTTTAACTGTTGTAGCGCTCATGTAATATACCTTTTATAAACAACATGTTAAAGTCTTATATTTTTTATTCTGAAACTTATAGATAAAATCCCGATTACATTTGCAAATCAACCATCTATCTCCTTTGACACATATACACACATGCACACACACACACATAAGTGGATGATGAATAAAACAATATTATGTTCTATTTTTATTTTTTATGTAAATTGTTGTACTGGTTGACGTTTTAAGGTCCCTTATCCAAAATTTTGGTGGTACGGACCCTCAATACGCTGGTTCCACTCCCACTTGACTGGTTTTAATTCAAATAGTACCAATCATAGTTAATTTAGTATACATAATAGTAATTTTGTAAAAAATCGTACCTATTTAAAAGTAATAGGTAATAAGATATAGTTCTTATTATAACTTTTAAAAACTATATCAGAGTAAATGACTATATACTTATTACTTATTACTTTACTTCAAATACCACTTATTACTTTATTTCAAATAAAAATCACAATCCCTGAATAATATTTGTGCCTTAATCTCCATGATTGAACTAATGTACACATAATGCGACTCTACGTATTTTTTAACCAATTATAAAAAGTTTAAGAGACTTGTGATGAAGTATTCTCAGCACAGTATTGTTAAAACCAGCTGTGTATTTAGGTGTTTCACATAAATTACGTATAGCGAATTGCAAATTTAACGAAACGTTGATTTTTTTAAATACAAATAAATTACACGCTAAAGTATCTACACACGTGAAACCAACTTTTAATGGTTAATTGTAAATAAATAATAATTATGTGAGTAGGTATGTGGTTCTTTATACCAATTGTTAAGTGATTAAAAAAAGGACTAAAAACAAAAAAAAACATTTAATGAAAATGACTTTTTTTAAATTTTATTTCTTTGTGGTAGTTTGTTTGATTGGAGGTGCAAAAAGTGCTAGGACACATAGTGTCAATTCTGGTAAGTTTTATTGATTATTAAGTTTTTGAATTTAAAAAGTTCACTAAGCCACCCACCCTCATCTTGCCACTCCTCCTTATATAGGGTGACTTTTAATTAGTTCTTGATAACAAAAGGTATGCATGTACTCGTGATTACAAACAATTTTCCCAAAGAAACTGTATGTGAAATCAGAAAAAAAAATATATAATAAGTTATAAAATCGGCAAAAATGTATAAAGCACCAAAAATTTTTTTTCATATTTGACATACAGTTTCTTTGGGAAAGTTGTTTGTAATCACGAGTATATTCATATCCTTTGATATCAAGAATTAAAAGTCACCATATATATGTCACCGCCACGCCATGCACTTTATCTAAAACAGTAAATCTCTATACCTATACATGACTGACTCAGTGGTTAATGCACTTGAATGTTGATCCGAGAGTTGTGGGTTCGATCCCCACCCAGGGCAAACATTTGTGTGATAAGCAGATGTGTTTGCTCTGTGTCTGGGTGTTAAATATACAGGGTGGGAAGGAATATACCGACAGATTTTAACCATGGATTCCTGGTGGTATTATGAGTAAATAATGTTATATCAACATGGGTCTAAAACTGCCTTAATAACTTACTTAATTTCTGGAACAAAAAAATCAATTAACGATAGTAATCCCTTCTGAACGAAACCTTAGTCTAAAGAGTGAAAAAGAAAACTTCACACTTCACGAACGACTCCGACAACATACGATAAACGACGAGTGAATTCAACGTCAGTAATGATACTTTGAGGCAACAAACGTCAGATAGGATTAAAAAGAATAACGACGATTACGTCATATTATTAGGGCGTGTTACCCTTGAGATTTTTTGAACTTGTGAATTATTTACAAAAATAATATCTCGAAAATTAGGCTTTACTGGCCCATGTTTATATTACTTTTTTATAAATAGTTTTTTTTAAATAGGCATTAGAATCTTTGGTTAAAATCTGTCGGTATACTCCTTCGCACCCTGTAGATGTATGTATTAAACGCATATAAGTATGTATATCAGTCTCTGGTTCCCATAACAGAGGCATACTACTTTGGGGCCAGATGACGATGTGTAATTTGTCCCAGAATATTTATATATGAAATTCTCGTGTCACCGTGTTAGTTGCCATACTCCTCTGAAACGGCTGCACGGATTTCCATGAAATTTTCTGTATATATTCGGTAGGTCTGAGAATAGGTATAGTTTTTTTTTTCACCGGGATCTGAGCGAGCGAAGCCGCGGGAAACAGTAAGTTATACATAAAAATCATGTTTGCATCTGTTAGTGATCGCCTAGTTTATAAACGACCTGACCGATTACGGTGAAACTTTGGTGAGTTGATGCGCATACGTCCTGGAATACTAAAATATACAATTTTTTTTATTCAAAGTCTTTATACATTTGGGAAACAAGTTTCCTTCTTGCTATATCCTACTAATATTATAAACGCGAAAGTTTGTAAGAATCTATGGATGTATGTTTGTTACTCTTTCACGCAAAAACTACTAAACGGATCTGGCTTAAATTTAGTAGGTAGACAGATTAGGATCTGGATTAACACGTAAGCACGTTACATCGTTAACGTTAACACGTTAAATCTCAGCCAAATCCGTTCAGTAGTTTTTGCGGGAAAGCGTAACAGACAGACAGAGTTACTTTCGCATTTATAATATTACTAGCTGTTTCCCGCGGTTTCACCCGCGTGTACAACGTTTATATGACTTTTCGAGGGTGCGCAGTGCGCGAGCCTAAAGCGGCTCGCGAGCGTGGTAAAAAGTAGCCTATGTCTGAATCCAGGTCCTAATCTGTCTACCTACCAAATTTCAGACAAATCCGTTCAGTAGTTTTTGCGGGAAAGCGTAACAGACAGACAGAGTTACTTTCACATTTATAATATTAGTAGGGATTATATAGTAGGGATAGGGATAAATACAGAGGTACCGGGTTCAAATCTGGACGGCCAATTAATGTACAGAGGCCAGCACATCAAGCTATGCACTCATAGTACGATTCTGATCCATACGCATTCGGCATAAGAACGGTACAAAGTCCAAAGTGTGTAGCTTGATGTGCTGGCCTGTGTACCAATGAGTTTGTCAAAACTTACGTACATACTTACCGATTGCTTTAACGGTGAAGGAAAATATCGTGAGGAAACCTGCTCACGCCTGCGAAGAAACTCAAAAGTTGTGTGTGAAGTCGACCAACCCGCACTGGGCCCGCGTGGTCGACTAAGGCCCGATCGCCCTAATGCAAGGTAGACTCAAGCCCCTCGGTGGGAACGTATATGAGCTGAGCTGCATAAGAATAAATAAGTTTGTAAGAATGTATGGATGTATGTTTGTTACTCTTTCACGTAAAAACTATTGAACGGATCTGGCTGAAATTTGGTAGGTAGACAGATTAGGACCAGTATTAACACATAGGCTTCTTTATTCCACGCTGGCAGTGGCTTGCGCACTGCGCACCCTCGGAAAGTCATAGAAACGTCCACGCGGGTGAAGCAGCGAGAAACAGCTAGAGTATTTTATTTAAAAAAAACCATGGCGACCGAGCGTCGCTCGGAATCTCATAAGAATGTCGACTAAATGTAACATTTTTGCGTAAAAAAGGATTTTTTTTAGGAATGACACCTTTGTAGATAAAATTAGAATGTAAAACATTACCTAAATACCAAATTTCATGAGCCGTTTCCGAGAAACCAATTTTATATACACTCGTGAGCGTCAAAACCCAAGCCTAGTTGTTTGGAAATCCTAACATAGGATAGAAATAAATAAAAATATAATATTGAATTAAAAAAAAAAAAAAAAACTAATTTATTCATTATTCACAAGGTATGAGAATAAAATAAAATTCAATATTTAAGGGAGGCACCTATACAAGAACGAGTTTTTTTAACCCAACTGGGTGGTTTGGAGGCCTAACTTTGGATAGAATTAAATGATTAATTTAATCATTACTCACAGGGTATTAAAATAAAATCAAATTTAAAGGTAGCCCCCCATACAAGATCGTGTTTTTTTGTTTTATTGTACAATGGTACTTCGTGTTCGAGTCCAACTTGCACTTAGCTGATTCAGCGTTCATTTTATTAATTGGTACAAAACGTAAATTTAACATTAATTAAATGAAATAAATAAAGGTAACAATTTAATAAAAGTAATAATTTCATTAAGGCTTTAGAATGCCTCAATCCGAGCAGGCTGATACGTGTTAAAATAATATCGACCGTAAGTCTTTTTATTTTAAGTTCAAATCAATGCGGGCTTCATCGTGGCTGTTACGTTAAAACCGAACGCCCAATTCTCAATTTTTACATGTTTTTATTACTTTTCTATACTTTCAAATAAGTTTAAACAAAATATGTTCAATTAAAATGAAATGTCTTAAAGTCATCAATTTTTGTGTGTTGATTTCATTCAACATTAACTATTTGTTTTCGAGAAATTTTGCAATAAATGCGAAAAACAGGGTTTACAGTATATTTTTCTAAATCAAAAGTGGTAATATTTCTAAAATTGTATTCAATTAAATTGATTATATATTGCTTTAAGTATATTTTTTTTCCATAGTGATAGCTTTACAGAGTTTTTCTATAATTTGAATTTTGACCTATCTGACGGCCTTAAAATTTGGAGATTTGAAAAAGAATGGGAGGGTTTCAACGCTCGCGAGTGTGTGACTGACTGACTGAAATAGTGATCTATCAACGCATAGCCCAAACCACTGGACGGATCGGGCTGCAATTTAGCATGCAGGTAGATGTTATGACGTAGGCATCCGCTAAGAAAGGATTTTGGGAAATTCCCACGGGAACACCAAAAAACGGGAACTGCGCGGGCGAAGCCGCGAGCACCCACTAGTATTATAATAAAACTGTAACGGGGCCGTGTCTGTGCATTAAATATTTTTGAAAAATAATAACTTTGGGGGACATTACTAACGATATTGAGGTCAAAACAACAACTTTTGGAATTTTTGTCTGTCTATCTGTCTGTATGTTCGCGCATCACGCAAAAACTACTAAGCCGATTTTGATGAAATTTTGTATGGTGGTTCCTTATAGCCCGGGTTAACTTAAAGGATACTTTTTATCCCGAAAAATTCAAGAGTTCCCGTGGGAAAATTTAAAACCTCTACGCGGACGAAGTCGCGGGCACAGCTAGTATTTAATTTTGATAAGTGAATTTCAGGGCCCTGTTGGACAACACAATTTGCTAAGTAGAGAGGATGGTGTTTTCGTAATTATGACTACGCTGAATACGTTGAAAAACCAGTCAAGTGCAAGTCGAACTGGAACACGAAGGGTTCCGTACCATCGTACAAGAAAAATAAACACGTTCATGTATAAGGGGCGCCTTTAATATTGAATTTTATTTTATTAGAGTTCCGTACTTTTAAAGGTAAAAACGGAACCTTTATAGTATCACTGGTGTGTCTGTCCGTCCGTCTGTCGCCGCCAATTTGTTCAGAAACTACTGGACCGATTGAGTTGAAATCATATGTAAGGTGACGACTCAAAGACAGACGTGTAACGTAAATAAATGAATTTTAAACATGAGAGCCACTTTTAGGGTAAAAAATAAATTAAAATATACTGTGTGGCATGTCAAATAAAAGAGCTTGTTGTAAGAATCTAAGATCTATTTTTTTATAATTTTTAAATGAATAACTTTGAAATAGGAGAAAACTGACATAATTACTTGTTGTTGCAGTAGAAATGGAAATACACACTATGATCTGTGACACCATGTGAAAATTTTAACGGTCTGCCCATTACGGTTCATGAAATACAAGCTGCTGAAAGACAGACGGACAGCCGGACAGCGCAGTCTTAATAATGGGTCCCGTTGACACCATTTAGTTACGAAACCCTAAAATAATATAATATTATAACCATGCTACATTTTTATTGTTATTCTAATATACTGATTTTGATACAATTTAGGTCAAAAGTAATTTAATGAGAGCGTCGGTGGCGCAACGGCAAGGGCCGCTACCTCCATCTGGCAGCTGGTGGTTCGATTCCTGCCACGGACCAATGTACCTATTTTCGAATTTCGATCTCATAACATGTACGTTTATCTGACGTTCTTAAGATCGATGAAGGAAAACATCGTGAGGAATCCTGCACACATCTGCGAAGAAACTCGAAGGTTGGGTGTGAAGTTGACCAACCAGCACTGGGCCCGCATGGTCGAATAAGGCCCGATCGCCCTAATTCAGGGTAGGCTCGAGCCCCTCGGTGGGGACGTATATAAGCTGATGTGAAGTAATTTAATTCCCACGCGATATGCAATAAAACGGGAAAGAATTGAACTCACACTTTGCTATTTTTTGTAACATTAATCTTGACCGACACTACACAACAGATTCCCTGCAAGCAAGGCCAAAGCAACGAACACATTACTTTCGTCTGAATTTTGTAACTAAAACCTATCTACAGTTCGATTTTTGTTCGTTTCATTCTCGATAGGGATGACGACAGCATCAGAAATAAATTATGAACTCTTGATCACTAAATTGCCCTCCTACTTAAACTTCGGAAAACTTACTGGTTTTGTTTTCCATCAAGTCTTCGATTTTTAATTCACCAAAATCTCAAAATGAGTACATATATGACGCTGCTAAACTATGATGTCACGCCTAGGTATTTCAAACATTTTTAGAACAAAATGTAGTTTTTGACAGATAACTCAGATGACTAGCATTCGTCATCCCTGTTATACTGTTTCAGTGTAATAATACAGATCACTTTAATTTATTTATTTATTGATTATTGAAAAAAACTTCTTTACGCACACTTGACTTGGGTGGGAAGTAAGCTGGTGAATGCGTTACGCGAACGGTGATTTCTAGCGTTACGAAAAGTGTGATCGGGCGAGGCGAACGGCACGCTTGACTTGGGGAGTAAGCTGGTGAATGCGTTACGCGAACGGTGATTAAGTTTTACTTCAGTCGTACATGGTCTAAATACTTTTTTTATTTAGTATGGAAAATGCGTGATCGAATCATAAACGAGGAGATCCGTAGGAAAACCAAAGTAACAGACATAACTCTCAGAATTGCAAACTTAAGTGGCAGTGGGCACGGCACATAGCTCGTAGAGCAAATGGCCGTTGGGGTAGTAAATTTCTCCAGTGGCGACCGCGAACCGGCCGACGTAGCGTAGACAGGTCTCCCACTCGGTGGACCGACGACCTGGTGAAAGCCGCGGGAAGCCACTGGTTGCGGGCAGCGCAGGACTAGTCGTTGTGGAAATCCTTGGGGAGGCCTTTGTTTGCAGTGGACGTCTTTCGGCTGATATGAATGAAAAAAAAATAGATAATTGATTTTCTGTAACAATTTTGGCATGGACTTTAAAAAAAATTTAGACGATACATACCTAGTACTACCTAAACAGGCTCACGTGACACAAAAATTGCAACGTAACGCAAAATAATTTTGAATTACCATGTCAAATTAAGCAATATGAAAAATGTACTGGATAATCGAAAAACACACAAAACTAGAATATTTATGAATAAAAAAAATGAAATATTCACAATAAAAACAAAATTAAATTGATCCGAAAATGCTTGAGGAATACCATTAGTAAACATATACAGCGTGTAACAAAATTGGTTAGGTCTCGTTAGCTGGAGATTTAACTCACACTGAACAACTTTCTCTAAGGAACCTTTAGGAACGGTGCCTTACTACTCGACGAGAGCAAAGGGAGATATCTCCGCCAGGCGAGGTGGTATGCCTGGGGTCCGGCCGTGGACCAATCGTTGATGATTGGTATCTGTATATGTACTCAGCGCTGAAGAAATTATAATACCGCGTTCTAGATGTTGTATTTCTTTTGTTCTCTCGTCGCTTGTGTTAAGGTTCAGTGGCGGGTTACTGCAGTTGCCGCCACATCATTCCCCCTCCGAGACCGGAGGTCGATCCAATGAGAGCTGGCAGTCTATGGTCGCGGGTGCTGTCGACCTCGTTGAGTCGGGTCGACGTGTAGTGTGCCAGGTCGATTTCCACGGTGAGTCGTGATGAAGGCTGGCGGTCAGTCGTCATGGCAAGGGAAGCAGATGATGCGCGCAGAGTTAGCGTGTGGCTGCCGACAACTTGCTGCTGCCAGGAAACTCGGGGTCTCGGGTTGCGATGGTCCTGATTTCACTTCAGTGCGCTGCGACTGCTGTGTGCTGCTGAGGCTTGCTTTACCGGCTGGAGGTTTGATGATGGAGTATCACGTCGGTGTCACCAATTTAGGAACAGTGCTTTCCTAAAGAGAGCAAAGGGAGATTTCTCCGCCAGGATAGGTGGTATACCTGGGGTCCGGCCGTGGACCAATCGTTGATGATTGGTATTTGTATATGTACTCAGCGCTGAAGAAATTCTAATACCGCGTTCTAGATGTTGTATTTCTTTTGTTCTCTCGTCGCTTGTGTTAAGGTTCAGTAGCGGGTTACTGCAGTTGCCGCCACAAACCCATGTATTCAATTTAAAAAAATTAGTGTTTGGATACCCACACACAAAAATGCACAAAATTGCTAATCGATTTGTATGAAGAGTTAAAAAATGCGATTACAGTAAAGTCATAGAATAAAACTTGTTCAGTAAGGTACTCACCTTACTGAACAACTCTTAATCTCACCAACTTTTACTCAGAAGCCCCAGTTAACCAGACCTAGGTACCTAATTTTGTCACATATAAAGGATATGAAGCGTCGGTGGCTTAACCGGTAACGACTCGGTCCATCTAACTAGAGGTACCGGGTTCAAATCTGGACGGCCAATGTACCAATGAGTTTTTCATAAACTTACGTACATATACTTACCGATTGCTTTAACGGTGAAGGAAAACATCGTGAGGAAACCTGCACACGCCTGCGAAGAAACTCGAAGGTTGTGTGTGAAGTCGACCAACCCGCACTGGGCCCGCGTGGTCGACTAAGGCCTAATCGCCCTGATTAAGGGTAGGCTCGAGCCCCTCGGTGGGGACGTATATGAGCTGATATAATAATAATAAATAATAAAAAAAGGATATGCATCTCTCCCTTTAAAACAAATGCTAATAAGGAAGTTTCAGAGACGATAAGGCGTATGACGTCATAAGTCATATGACGCACGCGCTTGTCTGTCAAACCAAGTACTATTTTAAAGCCTTGTAACTTGTATAATTATTATTATTACTAGCTGTTTCCTGCGGCTTCACCCGCGTGGACATTTCTATGAATTTTCAAGGGTGCGCAGTGCGCGAGCCGCAAGCGTGGAAAAAAGTTGCCTATGTGTTAATCCAGGTCCTAATCTGTCTACCTATCAAATTTCATTCAGATGCGTTCAGTAGTTTTTGCGTGAAAGAGTAACAAACATACATCCATACATTCTCACAAACTTTCGCGTTAATAATATTAGTAGGACTGGTAGGATTTGACAATTCTTTCAAATTCATTTACCTCTGCTTACCTCCGTGGCGGGTCGCTGACAAATTATAATCATCATCATATCAGCTCATATACGTCCCCACCGAGGCGCTAGAGCCTACCCTGAATTGGGGCGATCGGGCCTTAGTCGACCACGCGGGCCCAGTGCGGGTTGGTCGACTTCACACACAACCTGCGAGTTTCTTCGCAGTGTGCAGGTTTCCTCACGATGTTTTCCTTCGCGGTAAGAGCGTCGGATAAACGTACATATATGAAATCTAAATCGAAATCACATTGGTACGTGGCAGGATTCGAACCACGACCTCCTGGATAGGAGGCGGCGGCCCTAGCCGTTACACCACCGACGCTCCTTACGCCACCGACTCTCAAATATATACGAGTATACGCAAAAATATATACAAATTATAAACGCCGTTTTATTTCTTTTATATGGAATTAGTGTAGACATTTACCAATACTTGTGAAAACAGACATACAAATTAGGTAATTACACCATCATCTTTAGATAATAGGTTCGCGCGTTTTATTCATTGTTAATTTTTGCAAATTAGAGAGCAATTTAACAATAAGTATTGTTTAATATTTTATAACATGGCATGAAGATATAAAACCGTGTGGAAATATTTTGATTTTATGCTTTAAAATGTAAATTGATATTAAAAAAAACCGGCCAAGTGCAAGTCGGACCCGCGCACGAAGGGTTCCGTACCATTTAAAGCGTCTATACCTGTTGCCGTTATTAATATCGAGCAAAAAACGGAAAAAAATAAATCAAGTTTTTTGTATGGGAGCCCTTCTTAAATATTTGTTTTATTCTGTTTTTAATATTTGTTGTTATAGCGGCAACAGAAATCGATAATCTGTGAAAATTTTAACTGTCTATCTATTATGGTTCATGAAATACAGCCTGATGAGAGACAGACGGACGGAAATACAGAGAAGTCTTAGTAATAGGGTCCCGTTTTTAAGCTATGAGTACGGAATCCTAAAAATAGATAATAAAATTAACTTTGTGGCTATTGGTTTTTTAGTGCTTGATTTTTAAAAACATTATAAAAAAAAAAAATACAAAAAATAAATGCTCACCGGAAAACGTAGCGTAGGCAAGCCTCCCACGCGGTGGACCGACTACTTAGTGAAGATCGCGGCAAGCGGTCGTCGTGGAAATCCTTGGGGGAGGCCTTTGTCCAGCAGTGGACGTTTTTCGGCTGATATGATAATGATGATGATGATGAAATGTTAAAATGTCATTAGTGATAGATAAGAAAATTATCTATGTGTCATTGTCTACGTGTATATTGGCTTCAGTTGTAACTCCGATATTCATATAATAAATCTAAATTTTCATTAATCAACCCAAAAAAATCGACCATGTATGAGTCGGACTAGCACTCCGCACAATCACACACCTCCACACAACTACATTGCATAAGGACAATGATACCTATTCACAGTACAAATAAAAGAAATCAACGCGAGCGATAAAAATATGCATTTTTTGTCATTCAGTTCGGACTCCTTAGCGCGAGTACGACTCACACTTGACCAATTTTTATTATTTTTTGTTTTACTTCAGTATCATTACTATAACCACACCAAGTTTCATTCCTATAAGTATGACTATTTTTACGATAGAGCTAAATAAAAAATCATTCTGAAGACCTATAAAAAACACGTTTTTTGTATGGAGACCCGCCTTATTTTTCACTTTTTTCCAAATTTTAGTATTTTTTGTTGTAGCGGCAACAGAAATACATATTGTGTGAAAATTTCAACTGCCTACCTATTACGGTTCATGAAATTACAGCCCGCTGACGGACGGACAGAAATACAGACAGACAGCGGATGCTTAGCAATAGGGTATCCGTTGGTCACCCCTTGAGTACACGGATACCTAAAAATAAAAAAAATTTTAGGTGGATTATACGGAACTCTAAAAATAATAATTTATTTTAGGTTGCTAGCCTTTGTAATGGTTACCAAACTAACATCTCTGGCGCTATGTCGTGCGTACTATACCTACGTATAATGAGATAATGACTCTTAATTAGTCACACTTAAATTTGCGTTTAATTGAAGTTGGTTAAATTAAACGTGCATTCGTTAAATTTCAGATATTCCTCGACACACTTTCGATGAGAAAAATGTTAACCATTGGCAGTTACGCGCGCAATGGACTCTAAGATCAAAGGTATAACAACACCAAAATCACACTTTTGAACTAAGATAATTACAGGTACTCGTAAATCCATAAACTTAGAATCTATTATATTCTAAGTCTATAGATAAAAAAGCGTCGGTGGCTCAACCGGTAACGACTCGGTCCATCTAACCATAGGTACCGTGTTCAAATCTGGACGGCCAATGTACCAATGAGTTTTTCAAAAAACTTACGTACATATTCTTACCGATTGCTTAAACGGTGAAGGAAAACATCGTGAGGAAACCTACACACGCCTGCGAAGAAACTCGAAGGTTGTGCGTGAAGTCGACCAACCCGCACAGGGCCCGCGTGGTCGACTAAGGCCTAATTGCCCTGATTCAGGGTAGGCTCGAGCCCCTTGGTGGGGACGTATATGAGCTGATATAATAAATGGGTAAATCTCTAAGCTATGGTTTTATATCAGACTATAGGCACAGATGAGATACTAGTTACTTCGTAATTATAGGTACCCAAAAATATGTATACAGGATTTTACGAATTTGTTATAGGACCCGTTAAGTGGGGGTTCTACTCATCATAATTTCCCCAAAGAAACCATAGTTAATTCTCAAAAAAAACCCTTGCATACTAAAAGATCAAAATTGCTTGATTTGTATGAAGTTATTTTTTTGCAATTTCAGGAAAGTCGTAGTACACAATTTTTTTTTATTCACAATTTGTTCAGTATGATGAGACACTAATTTTGTTACAACCTGTATATTATGTCTGTTTCTTTGGCTGAGCCTGTAGCCTCAACGGCTTGATGGATTTCGAAGTACTAGGTAATTTTGATTCGTCTTGATGCCGTGAGTGACATAGGATACATTTTTACCCAACTGCTAAAAAAGGGGTGTAGATTTAATGCACTAGGGTTTTTAATTTTGATTAAATTGCTTAAGGTTATTCATTCAATCAGATTTTTTTAAATTATTTATATACATACCTATATAGGATTTTTTTAAATAAAGCATGCCACACTCGTAGCTTACATATACATTAATCTGTCCTATTCTTAATTCCTTAACAAGATCACAAAGAATGTTGCCTTACCACTTTACATACTCGAGATACAAGAACCGCCTCCGTGGCGCAATGGTTAATCCATTCGCTTCACACCAGGATGTCGCGGGTTCGATTCCCGGTGGGGTCAACTTATAAGACTCGGTTTGGTTGGTGGTACACCTGGCTAAAAGCCCGCGATAAAAGCTATACAATAGCTTAATAATGTAAGCATTGGAATTAATTAATGTTGTAGGTATTTTATTGTATTAAAAAAACTAGTCCGCCATCTGGGGTGTGCCGACATGTTGGATTTTAAATGACGTTACACAGTTTACCATGCATTGTCATCCCAATTGAACGTGTGTACAAAATTTCAGCTCAATCGGTTGAAGATATCTGCTTCAAAATTGAGTTGCAAGATTCCAGCCGAACAAACTTACATACATTGCAAGTTAATTAAAAGCTTGTAAAATATTTTTTTTTTCTAAAAACCTAAAAACTTTTAAGTACAAGCTTTTAATATTGCATTGTCACGCGATATACATATGCATGCAAAATTTCAGCTCAATCGGAAACCGGGAAGTGGGTCAAAATTAAATTGCAAGATTTCACTCGAACAAACGTACATACATACATACATACATTGCAAGTTAAATCAAAGCTTTTAAAAAAAGACGATCGCTGAGCGAACTGACTGTGTTTACCACACTTACCGCATGCTCTGCGTCCGTGGACAGCAAAAAGAACCAATAAGTCAATTCTTGATCACCAGAAAATAACCTTAAGACTCTCAATAATACGTCTCACCAGAGAATACTCAGCTATTTCGGTCACGTTGCTAGAAGGAGCCAAGATAATCTGGAAAATGTTGGTCAGAGTAGAGACAGCAAACTTTAAGGCCAGTAATGACATTTCAAAAAAGGAATGACGGAACAAACTAAATGGCGGCGAAATCCTATACGTTCGAATTTTTTTTTCTTATCTGTGCGTTCGACAACCAAACTGTAACCAATCTGTATCAATCTGGGTGACAAGGGGGTGAGGTCGCAATCTAGAGAGCGGCAGGGAGTGGAATGGATGGAACTGTATGTTAGTACTAATATATATACTTTGGTAGAGAGGAGGAGATCTCGAGGTAGAGCACCACTCCGCTGGTTAGACCAGGTCAAAGCCGTACTTCACCTGCCCACTACCACCGCTCTTTGACGCGCTGAAGACAGGGACTCTTGGCGCAAACTAATTAAAACTACCACCGTAGCCTATATTGTATAGGGTAATGTTTCTAATTTTACATGACCGTGTTAATTTAATGTTAATCATGTATCAACATTGACTGAATCATTACTAACAGATATTATAAATGTGAAAATGTGTTTGTTTATTTGTTTGTTACCTTTTCACGCTTCTACACCTCAACCAATCTTGACAAAATTTTGCATGCAGTTAGCCTGTCTCACGGGGAAGGACATAGGCTACTTTTTATCCCGGAAAAATAGGTTATTTTTTTACATCGTAACGGAAAAATGGGTTGTAGTGATTTTTTGCACAGATATGGTTGAGGAGGTGGGAAATGACATAATTTACTAATCACCCTTAAATACAGTCATAAAAACGATGTCCACGCGGGCGAAGCCGCGGTATAAAAGGTAGTAATATATAAAACTTTAGCTCCGTTTTCTTCCAAATCAATTTTACAATAAAAGCTATAGCTGTGTTTAGCTCCAAATAAAAATATATTTAGAACTAAAATAAATACTATATAAATGGTGTACTATAAGTGTAAATAAATAAATAATTAGATCGTAATTAGAGTTTGCAATTGGTGGACAAAAGATTGGGAAATAACTATAAGCATATTTATTTGAATGAACAAAATAAGATTTAACTATCGATGTTACTGACAAATAAAAATCGCGAAAAGAAATAGAGGTTATGTGTGAGCCAAGCATTGAAGCGGCGTCGTCAAGTGGTTCTGGAGAATTTTTTTCCGAGTCAACATGACCTTCAAGGCTTGACTCTGAAAAGGACGAACATATATACCCGTATATATTGATGTCAACTTACACTTCTAAACACTCACAGACACATGTTTCATAACAACAACAATAACCTATGCATACCTAATCAAGAATTAGTTTTGGACTAAAATGTAACTGACATGTATGCCTAATCGATTAACAAGTAAGAAAAAATGAATATTTAGCCATCTTCAATCTTGTTGAATAAATGAATATTTTTAGTTGCTCATCAAACAACTAATCACCTATCAATTTATTTTCATCATTAATTTATGACAATCATATCAAAAATACTGATTGCACATCAAATTATCTATCCTTCTCAACTGGACTAGAGATGAGCGAGCGAAGCGAGTGATAATAGGTTCGGTTAGGTTTGATTGATTATACCGTCGAGGAGATTCTGCTTAAATCAGATAAACGCTATACTTGTAGGTAAATAGTGGTGCGCCACGGACCTAAATTGTTACATAATCCTACTTATAATAAATGTGTAAGTTTGTATGTATGGATGTATGTATGGATGTATGTATGGATGTTTGTACTCTTTCACGCTTCAACCACTGGAAGGATCGGGATGAAACTTGGCACACATATAGGTTGGGTCTCCAGGACCATGGCTACTATTTTACCCCGGGAAAATGTCTTATACCCACGAGAAAATCTAAAACATCGCATCGATGGCTAGTTAATTATATTTTGAGGTAAATATTTTGCTGTGCAATCAGTAACTTTGATGGGAATTGGGATTTTTTTATTATACAAAAAGTAGTTTTTTGTGATTTACGTTTAAATAATACTCTTGAATAAGTAGTCGCAAAATTTGTGGTGTGCCCCATTCACTGTCACTTGTGCAGTTCTGTATGCTATGTGTCTGTTACTTTAGGTCTTCTTTAGCATGCAGGTAGACTGCGTCACATAGCATGCAGGTAAACTACTTTTTATCCCGTGAAAATAGCATAGTGCGATGCAGGTCCCATGGAACTGAAAAACAAAATTTTAATTGGTTAATTTCTTTAACTTCGCAATGGAACAAAGGATGCTTGTGATTTTTTGCACAGAGATTGTTGAGCGGGTGGGAAATGACATAGTTACTAATTTCGCATACCCTGACAAAGGTCCCGAGGAATATGGACAAAACTCATTTCAACGCACGCGCACGTGGGCGTCGCAATGGAGCGACGGATTTAAGTGTTTTTTTTTGTTTAGAATTGGTTGAAAGAGTGAGAAGTGACATAGACTGCTAATCAGAATAGCCCGATATTGTTCCTAAGGGATCTGGAGAAAACTCATGTCCACGCTTGCGGGCCGCTTGTGGCTCGCGCACCACAAACCTTTAAAGATACTCAGAAATACGGGCAAATTCACGGGCTAAAGCTGGTTAAATTTAAATATCAATTTTTTGAATATAATACTCGTACAAAGAAAATTATTAAAAAAGTGGGTGTGATGATATTGATGATCTATCTGACCGATTTCGGTTATGTCGACCACTTCGACTCCTAGTCGGTTTGCCGCGCATGCGCTCGAAGATGGTTTATGTAGCCAATCTTCGCAGCGAAACTCCTCGCGCACTGAGGGCATTGAAGTATGCCTCCCTCGTAATTGTATAAAATTGAAGGTACATACGAGTAGGTATACCTGGACCACCGAGTGATGTCCAGGATTCGTCTGTACAGATTGTAAAGAAATTGGTGTAGGACCCGATAAGTGGGGTTTCTACTCATCATACTGAACAACTTTCCCCAAAGAACCCATAATCGACTCAATAAAAAAATTGGACCCTCCATACTAAAATGCACAAAATTGGTAGCTCAGCTGATCGATTTGTAAAAAGAGTCAATTTTTTTTGCTATTTCAGCAAAGTCGTAGAACAAAAGTTGTTCAGTATGATGATTAGAAGCCCCAGTTAAAGGCATGGTGAACTAGAAATGTTTTATGTGTAAAAAAGAATTTCAGAATAAATAATTTGAAATAAACCCTTAACATAAAAAATAAGTTGAAATAAAGCCATAACATGAAAAAACCACAAAAAAATTGTCACGCCTCCCGAACCCGGTTAATTGGATTGGCGGCTAGACTCGTTTTAATCGGTGGAGCTGGCTTGCATCTGGAATGATATGTTGAATTTTGATATGTATTGAGCAGAAAAGACGTAGTGTGCGAAAACTACGAAAAATGCGTTTTCCCAGTGATGAGACCTCTTTAGATCGATTTTTCGCCCCAAATGGTGTCAAAATAAGTTTAGTCGTTTTCATGTGCTATTCGGTTTTATGCACGAACTTAATTTGGTTGCCTAGTTTGACAGGATTAAACACGATCAAAAAAAAATGGTGGCTAAAAAGCGTCGGTGGCTCAACCGGTAACGACTCGGTCCATCTAACCAGAGGTACCGGGTTCAAATCTGGACGGCCAATGTACCAATGAGTTTTTCAAAAACTTACGTACATATTTACCGATTGCTTTAACGGTGAAGGAAAACATCGTGAGGAAACCTGCACACGCCTGCGAAGAAACTCGAAGGTTGTGTGTGAAGTCGACCAACCCGCACTGGGCCCGCGTGGTCGACTAAGGCCTAATCGCCCTGATTCAGGGTAGGCTCGAGCCCCTCGGTGGGGACGTATATGAGCTGTAATGATGAAACACGATCAAATTGAATTCACAGACTATGTTATAGGATGAACGAAAGAATGAACAATATGATTGACGCAACCTGTTTACCGTAAGTGAAAGAGATAATAAAATTCCTAATAGCAAAATTGCGTTCTAAACTTAATATAGTTCGATTTCATTTTAAATCTGTCCGATAAGTTATGTTGAGTTTTTCCGAATAGTTAACATAATTTTGACACATCTTCACTTAATTTTAGTTTAGTTGATTTGTGCAAAAACGAATCGACACCAATACCTCTCATATTATACCATTTTCAGCCAAATCGTTGAATCTCTTTCCGATAATCTAATTACAAGAATTCATTACTCATTTAAAGTATAAGGAATAAATATTAATATTTAAATAAATCACTAACTTTATAAAGCGTTTGGTCAACGTACCAGTGTTTTAGTCTTGTCTTAAAATATACGTTTTCATTTAAAGCAGATGTTATATTCTCGGGTCGTTTATTAAATATCTTAGGTTAGGACCCATGACATGTTTCAATCTATGATGTAGCAAGTTTTTGCAGTACATTGACTTCCCAGTGCCCCTAGTATTTAGTTTATGGCTAAGTATTCCTATATCTTGGGTAATTATCGAGATTCTTCCACACACTCATAGTGATTTGGACAGAATAAGGATATTCAGGGACTTTAAGTTGTATCTTGGGGATTCGTCTTGCGCGATGAGGTCCAATTTGTTTCTATGTGAGAATATTGTTTACAGGTCAACGCCCCCCTCAACAAAAAAGTGGCCAAAAACGTGATCTTATTCCTAGGAGACGGCATGAGCATCACAACCCTTGCAGCTGCGAGGGTGTATCTCGGCCAAAAGTACGGCCACTCCGGAGAGGACCTCAAGCTGAGCTTCGAGGCTTTTCCATTTACTGGATTATCTAAGGTAAGAACTTTAACGCAGATACGTCTACCATCTATTATAACACCGGTTTTTTTTCTAAGTTAGTAGAACGATTACAATTCACATGAAATAATAAAAAAAATAGTAATTTCCGTAGTAAGTGGGTTAAGACAATATCAAATGACTATTGAGATAAGGGTTAACGTGGCGACGGTACGGTCGCATGGACCGACAGACAGACACAAAGCTATAAGGTACTTAAAAGATTTAAGCACACCCCTGACACTTCATACAACGGGCGCGAAATGACATTTTAAAAACAAATGACGATACAAATGAAATCACGGCCAAATTCTATACCTTCGAGAACCAAACTTAAACCAATCTATATCAACCTGGGAGACGAGGGGGTGAGGGCACAATCTAGAGAGCGGCAGGGAGTGTCCATACTGTATGTTAGTACTAATATGTATACTTTGATTTAAGTGAGATTCTTCCTATGTAAGCACTAGTAAGTTTTAGAGTTTTTAGTTTAAGTTGTTAGTTTTTAGTGTAAGTTTTTAGTATTCAACCGCCTCCATGGTGTAATGCTTAGTCCATTCGCTTCACACCAGGAGGTCACGTGTTCGATTCCCGGCGGGTCAACTTTGTAAGACTCGGTTTGGTTGGTGGTATGGCATTTTCATAGCCCGCCTTGCAAGCTACCACCATCTCATCTAAGTCTTGCCGCCAAACATCAGTGTTAACGGCATTGATGTGTTCATAGCCAGATCCCCATTGCGTTAGAGAATCTTGCCCGCTTCCATCTTCGGCATCATCGTCACTTACCTTAAGGTCACACCTCGGTCACTGGCGATCAAATGTACAGTGCCACCAACTTATCTGTTCAGTAGACAAAATCGGAACTAAAGTCGCCATTTTGAAATGTCATTCTGCGTGTCAGTTTGCCGCCCTGAGATCAATCGCAGCGCCACCAACGTTACAACCTTACATATTTAACATCAAAAGACCGACATATTTAACATCAAAAGGGTTGCCATTTATCCTCTTAACCTAAGTTTATCCATTTCAGTTATTGTTACCAAATTTGTCTTTACGTCCTAGTATATAATTTTAGCGATGATCCTGAAGATAATTCGACCAACAGTGAAAGTGATTAAAATTAATGACGATTCTGAAGATACTTCGTCCAGCAGTGAAAGTGATTAAAATTAATGATAGATTCTAATTTAAAAAAACACTAATTTTTTTGTAAAATTGTTTTACCCTTCAACACATTTCTAGTACTCCGATCAGGTGTACTGCAGCCAATTCTCCCAACGTACTATAAACAAAACAGGCGAATGAATTAACAGAGAAATAATAGAACAACAGAGAGATGCCACGACAACAGAGAGATGCCACGGGTGTCTTTCCTTCCTTACTAATATAATAAATGTGAAAATATAATCGATTCTTTGTTTGTTACCTTTTCACGCTTCAACACCTCAGAGCCGCTTGCGGCTCGCGCACCACTTAGCCTCAAAAACAGTCAAATAAACGATGCCTACGCGAGTGAAGCTCTAAAAGTTCATAAAAATGGATAGAAAAATAAAATTTGTTAAGAAAGATAAACTTTTTAGACATTAGCATATATAACAAACTTAAGCTGCGAAAATTCAGGAAGTAGGAATTAGGGATACATTATTAAATCACAACATTACTGAAACTCCAGTGGCTGTAAATGTTTTCATATCTACATATTACACAATAATTTCATCGGTGGCGTAACGGTTATAGCAGCTACCTCCTGTCCGGAGCTCGTGGTTCGAGCCCTGCCACGTACCAATGTGTTTTCGAATTTAGATTTCATATGTACGTTTATCCGACGCTCTTACGGCGAAGGAAAACATCGTGAGGTATCCTACACACGCCTGCGAAGAAACTCGAAGGTTGTGTGTGAAGTCGACCAATTCGCACTGGGCCCACGTGGTCGACTAAGGCTCGAGCCCCTCGGTGGGGACGTATGATAAGCTCAAAAGCTGATGATGAAACAATAATTTAACCAAGTTTCTTAACATGACCAACAATAAATCCGTTTAGGTAAAATTTCAGTAAAAACCAGATGCATACATGCATTGTTTATTTTATTGCCATCATGTGCACAAGACACTCCCTGCCGCTCTCTAGATTGCGACCTCACCCCCTCGTCAACAAGATTGATACAGATTGGTTAAAGTTTGGGAGTAGAACGTATAGGATTTCGCCGCCATTTTGTTTGTTCCGTCATTCCTTTTCTTAAATGTCATATCTAGCCCGTTGAATGAAGTGTCCAGGGTGTGCCTCAAGGTACTCGTGTGCTTTTTTTTATTAATAATTGGTAATCCCTTGGCATCATCTCACCTGATGGTAAGTGACGATGATGCCGGAGATGGAAGCGAGCTTACCAAGATTCGCCAACGCAATGGAGAACTGGCTTTTAAAGCCAGAACACATCAATGTTGTTAACACTGATGTTTGGCGGCAAGACTAAGATGGTGGTAGCTATCCAGGCGGGCTTAGATAATGCCCTACCACCAACCAAACTGAGTCTTACAAGTTAACTCCACCGGGAAACGAACCCGGGACATCCTGATGTGAAGCTAAGCTAACCATTACGCTAAGGAGGTGGTTATTTAAGATCTAGACAATTGTTTTATACCGAAAAGTGAGATAAATAGAGAGTGTCTAGAAATTTGTGGGCGTGATGGCGAATCGGGAGCATGGTCGTTCCTTTCCCTCTAATATGGTCGAGGGGAGGGATGGCTGACTCAAGCGTTTACTCGTGACCAGGTGCTGTCCGTGTGAATTGGTCTATTATTTTCAAAGGCATTAGAGTCAAATTAATTAATTTTATTGTATAACATCTCGTGTCATATTGTTTTCATGCCCTGATGACATTATTTGTTTTTTAGGATTCCGTACTCAAAGGGTAAAAACGGGACCCTATTACTGAGTCTCCGCTGTCCGTCCATCCGTCTGTCACCAGGCTGTATGTACTTCATGAACCGTGATAGCTAGACAGCTGAAATTTTCACAGATGGTGTATTTCTGTTGCCGCTATAACAACAACTACTAAAAATTAGAAAATGTGAAAGTATCTATACAAAAACGTGTTTTTTTTGAAACGTGAAGAATCTAGCGCCTTTTATTATGATGGTTTTGAAACATGAAACTAGCGGCATCTAGTATAATGGTACGGAACCCTATGTGTGCTATTCTGACTCGCACTTATTCGGTTTTATTGAGATAACTCGTATATAATGTAATTACTATTTTATGGTCATCAGAAACAGTGTAATTGTACACCAATTTTTAATAAACATTTTGAAATTTAAATTTTAATTGCAAGTGTCTAGTTTAGCCTTCCTTACCTCAGTAATAGCATAGACTAATATACCAAATGATTATTATGAAGTCTGTCGCAAAGACAGTTTTTTATCCACAATTGGCAAGCCCTTGGCATCATCTCACCTGATGGTAAGTGGCGATGTTGCCAAATATGGAAGCGGATTCAGAATTCTGATTCGGAAACTGGCTATCTTGTCTTCATGCTGTTAAGATCGCTGTTTGGCGGCAAGACATAGAAGATGGTGGGGTCACTAACCAACTGGGCTTAGGAAATACTCTAACTACAATCAACCAAACAAAGTCTTACAAAGTTAGATCCCGCCAGTAATTGAACCCGCGACCTGCGACCCTTCGAAGCGAATAAACTAACCACTACGCCACGAAGCCAGTTCAGTGAATTAGTCTGTCATAGGCTTGGGGAACTTTTAGTGACTAAAAACGCACCATTACACCACGGAGGCAGTTTAGTTAATTAGTCTGCAAAGGCATAAGGAACCTTTAGTGACAAAAAACGCACAATTACGCAACGGAGGCAGTTCAGTGAATTAGTCTAACATAGGAAAAAAATATAGGCTTAAGGGTTCCCTGTAGGCTGGAGTTTTCATACAAACGTAGTTCCGCTTTAATACAAAATTTGCATATAATTGAGAAGACACATACAATGTTTTTTATTTAATTTTCGGTGTACTGATATACAGGATGTAACAAAATTGGTGTAGCTCCCGTTAACTGAGGATTCTCCTCGTCATACTGAACAACTTTCTCCAAGGAACCCATAGTCAATTCTCAAAAAAAATTGGACCCTCCATAGTAAAATTCACGAAATCGGTCGATCAGCTGGTCGATTTGTATGAAGAGTAAAAAAATATTTTTACGTTCGCAGCAAAGTCGTAGAACAAAAGTTGTTCAGTATGATGAGTAGAAGCCCCAGTTAACGGGACCTATACCAATTTTGTTACACCCTGTATAACAGAAAAAAATTAGAGCAGTTTGAAACTTTTAGTAAAATTAATTTAAGCCTTCGTTTAATTATGTTTAAATTTACTACGATGTAAACTAATTACAAACATCGATATGTATCTACTTATATAATTCGCAAAGTTTGGACTCACTCCGGCGCATGTAGTTTTTGTACTAAAGCGCAATTACGTTTATATGGAAACTCAAGCCGCCGCTTGTTGTCACTAAAAGTTACATAAGGGTGGAAATTTTAGTTACAACTAACGCACTTACGTCCTTATGTTTCTTGCGAATATGACAAACACAAGAAAGACTGAGTAATCAGACACTAAGATTAAAACCCGTCTAACGGCTGATCCGTTTGTAGTTGCTTGAAACTTTCGCGATGGACGCTACCACACAGGTCGCAATTAGCCACAGCTGTGAATTTATAACGTGTTGATTTTCAAAATTTAATAATTTGAGTGCGTTTGAGTGACCTAATGAAAAGTAATAGTGCAGTCGAGGATGGTACACGCAAACTCAAATAATGTCTATTCAAAGGGATGACGAATGCTAGTCATCTGAGTTACTTTTTATCATCTGTCAAAAACGACATTTTGTCCTAAAAATGTTAGAAATACTTAGGCGTGATGTCATAGTTTATCAACGTCATTTATGTACTCATTTTGTGATTTTGGAGAATTAAAAATCGAAGACATGATGGAAAAAAAACGAGTAAGGTTTTTCGAAGTTTAAGTAGGAGGGCAATTTGGTGATCAAGAGTTCATAATTTATTTCTGATGCTGTCGTCATCCCTATTATAGGAATCGGGAAACATTTACGCAGACAAGGAGTTCCACTCCTTCGCTGTCCGCATAATCAATTAGGAAGCGTAACGCATCGTGCGGAAAGATGGAACATCAACAACAAAGGGGTGCAACCCCTCCTTGTGTCTCATTGATGAAAATCATAAACACTTTCAGACATACTGTGTGGATCAAAACGTGGCTGACTCAGCGTGCAGTGGGACAGCCTATCTGACTGGAGTCAAGGCCAATAGTGGAACAGTTGGCGTCAGCGCAGCTGTGAAAAGGGGCGACTGCGCAAAGCAGCTGGAAGGGACACATTCTGTGACCGGCCTTATAGACTGGGCGCAAAAGGCTGGGAAGGCTACAGGTAGATCTACATCTATTTATTTTTAATTTCGAATGACGAAGAAAGTTTGTGTGACCGTCCGAAAATTCAACTTTGACATTTTGAATGAAATGTACTCTATATCACTTATAGCCACACAAAAGAAGTTGAGTGTGTGACCGTCCGAAAATTCAACTTTGACATTTTGAATGAAATGTACTCTATATCACTTATAGCCACACAAAAGAAGTTGAGAAAAAGTGTGTGTGTGTGTGTTTCTCTCTCTCTCTGTGTGTGTGTGTGTGTGTGTACGTGTGTTTGTGAGTATTTGTGTCTGTATTCCTATTATTATAGGGATAAATATGTTTTTTTTCTTAAAAGTGGCTCTATGGATGTTTTTCAATTTAAAATTTATAATATGGCTTAACTGGTACATCAGGTAATAATACTCTAAAAATGGTATCTGTTACACAAAAAAATAATTAAAACATGTTTTTCTCTAAATTGGCACTAAGGATGTCGATAAAATTTTCACCATCAAGAACACATATCATCTCGTATTATAAGCTTAAAGTTGAATATTTGGTTAAGCTCTAAAAAGGTACCTGCCATACAAATTAAACTTTTTAAGAAGCTCCCGTGAGAAATTATTGATGTTTTCCGTTTGCGGGTTTAATTAAGTACATTCATAATATTTCATAGTCTTCGACTGCTGTTTTTATATGTTTATGTTTGTTTTTTTGTAGCTATGAATTAAAAGAAAATAAGAATACTGATCATAGAGTACATTAAGCATCAGTGGCGTAATGGCAAGGACCGCTACCTCCTATGTACGTGGCAAAATTAATTGGCAGTGGGCGGGGCACATAGCTCTTAGAACAGATGGCCGTTGGGGCAGTAAATTTCTCGAGTGGCGACCGCGCACCGGAAAACGTAGCGTAGGTAGGCCTCCCACTCGGTGGACCGATGACCTGGTGAAGGTCGCGGGAAGCCGCTGGATGCGGGCAGCGCAGAATCGGTCGTCATCACTATGCCACATTTTAACTTTGTGAAAAATGGGCTTAACACCTTCGACCAAATATAATGGACCGGCCCTATCCATTATCTAATTTCATATATAACTGAACGCAAAAACACACTAACACCATTGTAGTTTACCGAGTCTTGTTCAATTAAAAACAATGACAGGTATAAAGAGACGTATACTCGCAATGTAGCACGAATGAGATAGTAAATTTCACTAATTTCGACCTTCAACCCTTTCGGAGAATACTGATCGACTAAGGCGAAATGAGCGAATACGCTCATTCTGTAGGCATTAAAACCGCTGTTCACGTAAGCCGGTCCATAGCTGTTATATTGGTCGAAGCGTAACACACAGAAGGATGAACGCGTGAGAGGTCTTAGAATGGTTCCGTTTTGTTATTGTGAAGTACAGGGAACTAAAAATGAAAAAAAAATGTTAGGTACTATTTTTTTAAGGACAAGCTTGTTGTTGGCTGTGGGGGCCTTCACAACTTCACCGGGTATATTAGGTTTTATTTGACATTTTCGTTTTTCAGGTGTAGTAACAACAACGAGAGTGACGCACGCCACCCCGGCGGCGTCGTACGCGCACTCAGCGGAACGCCGATGGGAGTCCGACACAGAAATGCGCAAACACGGGCCAAAGTGTGAGGACATTGCCTCGCAACTAGTGAGGGGACAGGTCGGGAGTCGGATCAATGTGAGTTTTTTATCTACCTACAGTTAGTAAGCCCTTGACATCATCTCATCATATCAGCCGAAGGACGTCCACTGCTGAACATAGGCCTCCCCCAGGGGTTTCCACGACGACAGGTTCTGCGCTACCCGCATCCAGCGGCTTCCCGCGACCTTCACCAGGTAATCGGTCCACCAAGGCCTGGGCGGTAATTCAATGGGCAATGGAGCGTGCTATGCTCGGATTTTCTTTGCGTGATCGAACCAGAAACGAGGAGATCCGTAGGAGAACCAAAGTAACCGACATAACTCTCAGAATTGCTATACTTAAGTGGCAGTGGGCGGGGCACATAGCTCGTAGAACGGATGGCCGTTGGGGTAGTAAAGTGTTCGAGTGGCGACCGCGCACCTGAAAACGTAGCGACATCATCTCACCTGATGGTAAATGTCGATGATGCCGAAGATTCAAGTGGGCTTACCAAGATTCCCCAACGCAATGGGAAGCTGGCTATCTTATATTCATGCCAAAGCACATCAATCGAGCCGCCTAATTTTTCTCAATACATTTTCATTCAAAGAGAGGATCCAAACAGAAACAACTCTTTTTCAAAATTATTAATAGTAAGGAAAAACTTTAAACTGCAGTCGTCATGTGAGATCCTTTGCTACAAATTTGAAGAAGAACACAAAATTCTGCAGAGCCTTGGGAACTCAGTAGTTTCCTATTAAAAGAACGTTATTTTTTCCGTAGGTAGGGGTGGCAATTTACCGAAAGCTCTCCTGTGACAAGTCTACTTAGTTCCCCAGTAACTGCAGAATGTTATGCTCCTCAGCAAATTTGTAGCCAGGGATCTCACCTAATGACTGCACGTTATAATTTCCTTAATTTTCTTGATTTACAAAAACATGATCTTGTTGTTTGGACCTTCTTTTTGTACGAAAATGTACTGATAAAAATTATGCGGCTCGATATATGTGTCCGGAAGTGTATTTCGCTTAGATTAGACATGCTTAAAAAATGCCTTAACAACCCATTAACTTGTCAGGGCACAAGTAACTTCCCTAGATCGGGTTGGTGGAGTTTGTAGGGTTTGTAGTGGCGAACTCCACTGTCAGAAGTTTTTCATATCTTAACGACTGCCATAAGTGCCATATATTGATAACAACCGGTACCAACGGCTTAACGTGCCCTGCGATGCTTGGAAGCGGTCGTAGCTCGGTGCAACTTCCATGGTTGGGTCGATCACGCAGGTTAACTGACCTGAGGCACGGTGAATACCTAGATGAGTTTGACTAATAGTGCCAAAGACATTGCGGGCCGTTATGGCATCTAGCACGGCTTATCGACGAAAAATATGGCACAGAGCGCCCCACGCTTTTTCACAATAATACTAGTAATTTGTTAATTATTATTTTCAACTTAAATTAAAAATTATTTTTTACTTTTTAGTCTGATGTACTTTAAAAGCGTGTTATTTAATTTCTTTAAGTCGATTTATTACTTTCTAGTCTGATGTACTTTAAAAGCGTGTTTTTAGTTTTTTTTAACTCTATCTATTTTCAAGCGACTTCCAAAAAGGAGGAGGTTCTCAATTCGTCTGTATGTTTTTTTTTTTATTTTTTATTTTTATGTTTGTTACCTCAGAACTTTTGACTGGGTGAACCGATTTTTATGATTTTTTTTTATTTGAAAGCTAGTGCTTCCCGTGTGGTCCCCAATATTAATTTTATCAAAATCGGTGTAGTACTTTAGTAGAAAATTAACAAAAACCAAAAATAATAATGCAAAAATGTACTAATTTGTTGCGATGGAAGTCGGTTTTTTAACGTGTTTAGCGTTTTCAATTATGCTAGTTAACTATTCCATTATTTAACTATTCCTCTGAAGCTTTGATTATTTACTCTATAGATAGAGCGCGATGGCGCAGATACGTCGAAAAAGATACCGGACACCGGTAATCCAAGAAAAAAATAGTATGGCAGGCACAGAAATAAGACAGTGGTTACAAAAATATAAAAACCGGTCAAGTGCGAGTCGGACTCGAGCGAAGTAGGGTTCCGTAGTATTAAAAAAAAAGTGTATGTTTTAAATACAAAATTATATTTTTAGATGGTAATATAACATTTTGTATCTATGAACTTTTTACAAATCCAACTGCACACCTTAAGTTGGTCGGCTATTACTCCGAAACTAAGATGAGCCGTGATAGTTTTCCTTTTTAAATTGAATATATTTCCTACTATATACAATATTTTTCAGATGTCCTAAAACAGCGGTTTAGCTATCAAGAGGGGTGGAGGGCAACCCTGAATCGAAATATAGTTGTTTTCTACTCCCATTTAGTACTCATAACCTCAAATCATACATCTCACAAAAGTATTCAAGTCGTCTTACAATGCTCATTTCAAAACGAGACAACTGTACTACAATGAAACTTTTTAATATTTTTATGGCTTTGACTTCAAAAATTTTATATAATTATGACTATGACAAAATTGTATTTACTTCATGGTCGTAGAAAAAGTATTGTATGGCACTGCACCACAGATTACTAAATAGTTACTTCGTAAACTGCACGCAATTAGACATTGTAACACTCATGTTACAGTAGATCTCATTACTTGGCAGTGGCGTAAATAACTGTTAGCAAGCCCTCAGTAGTTTTAAAAGACCTATTCAACGATATCCCACACAATAGGGTACATCAACGAAAAGAAATCACCGAAATCACAAATTTTTAACCGCCTCCGTGGCGTAATGGTTAGTCCATTCGTTTCACACCAGGAGGTCGCGGGTTCGATTCCGGCGGGGTCAACTTGTAAGACTCGGTTTGGTTGGTGGTAGGGCATTTTCTAAGCCCGCCTGGCTAGCTACCACCATCTTATCTAAGTCTTGCCGCCAAACATCAGTGTTAACAACATCGATGTGTTCCGGCTTGAAGATAAGATAGCTAGTTCTCCATTGCATTGGGGAATCTTGGTAAGCCCGCTTCCATCTTCGGCATCATCGTCACTTACCATCACGTGAGATGATGCCAAGGGCTTACCAATGGTGAATAAAAAAAATGAAAAAAAACCCTCTTCACATGTAGGGCCTTAACTTTGGAACCCAAAAAAGCTGACCCGTTTTTTTATTACAAGGTGACCTTCTATCCAGAAAGTAAATAATCAAAGCTGTGAACCCTAGACTTCTTAGAATTACTTAAATTGCCTCAACACCTTAATGGTAGTTAATGAATTGTTTTAACATTCGTTAAATGGATTTCAGGGTAAGCTTAGCAAACTTTCTGATCCAATTATGTTGGTACCTACTACAAAAACTTTATTAGCGGATTTGAAAGTTCATTAGGCCACAAAACGGTAATTTAATTATTTTTCCACCAATCAGGACTGTGTGTAGAATATAACGTCAACCTTCCTGCGATATAGTAAGAGAAATGCCCGTACTCCAGGAACGTAGTTAAAGTATTCTTTTTAGTGTGCCCTGGAGCTTCATGTCCTCATTCCCCCCCTCTACATTTCATCATCGGACGACCAGGCGCGGAGGGCGAGTCCACCCCTTTGTCGTTAATGTTCCACCTTTACGCACGAAGCGTTTTGCTTCTTCGTTCATTATGCGAACGGCCAAGGAGTGGAATTCCCTGCCGACGTATGATTTAGGAATCTTCAAGTCGAGAGTGAATAGGCACTATTTGAGCTTGCGTGTTACATCCTCGGCTTCATCGGCACTTACCACTCAAACTTTAAAATTAAAAAAAAGGGTTTCGTAGCTCAAAAAGTAAAAACGGAACCATTATAGGATCACTTGTGTGTCTGTCTGTCCGTCCGTCTGTCACAGCCAGTTTGCTCGGAAACTACAGGACCGATTGAGTTGAAATTTGGTACACATATGTAAATCGCACTTGTAACGTAAATAAACTATTTTTAAAAATGGGGTCACTTTTGGGGGGTAAATTAGAAAATTTAAAAAAAGTATTTTCAAAATTATATTGTGTTATGTCACACAATGATATGTCATTGATATGTCAAATGAAAGGGCTTGTTGTGAGAAACTATTTTCTATTTATAATCTAAAGATAAATCGTTTTGAAGTTATTTAAGATGATAGGCGAAAATAGATCATTCTCCCATTATCTCCGAAACTACTGAAATTAAAATATTGAAAAAATCACAGTGTATGTGGTCAAATGCATAGATTACAGAAAAATTTAAAATCTTCCGTTCCCACCGACTAAATGAAATTTTCGGTCCAAAATAATTAGACCCCTATGTACTTAGCAAAGTATGTACTGAGAGGTCTTGTTTGGTTGGTACTTCAATTTTTTGGGCCCGAACCCTGTTTGTTTGACCCCGAGTCACACAAGTCTGGTTTTTTGTAAGTCCCTGGACATCATCTCACCTGACCGAGCAAATATTAATTATTACAAGCATCTATTTTATAAGTTTTAAATATGAAATTAAATGTAGGCTAACACAAGCTGCATAAAAAATCTCTTTTGCAGGTTGTATTAGGAGGCGGAAGGAAACACTTCTTTTCCCAAAACTACACAGACTCCGAAAACGTCACTGGTTACAGAAGTGACGGGGCGAACCTCGTCAAAGAATGGCTGAATAAAAAAAAGGACTATGGAGCTTCAGCCAAATACGTGTTCAATAGAACAGATCTACTAAAGCTAGACCTGGACGCAGTGGATAACGTGTTGGGTCTGTTCTCTCCAGACCACATGCCATATCATTTGGAAGCAAAAGAAGATGATCCGTCGCTTACGGAAATGACGCAGAAGGCAATACAGATTTTGTCCAAAAACAGGAATGGATATTTCTTGTTTGTTGAAGGTAACTTTTCGGAACTATACTTTAGATTTATTTTGGTTAGATATTAACCCACTTACTACGGTTTTTTTTAATGATTGCATGTGATTTCTAATCGTTCTACTAGCTTAGAAAAAAAATGATTGAAAAAATAAAATTTCCAGTGTTCAGCTGGTAGGAGTATCTGCGTTAGGGCAGTATATTGGCAAATAAGCAGTGATAAGCGCTTAGCAAAAAAATCAGGAAAATTGTTCCTGCTTTATTTTTCGGCCTGAAAAAAAGATATGTTATATTAAAGGATATTACCTAGGGTTAGTACTAATATATATACTGTGCCTAGGGCCTATGTAAGTTCATAACACGAGTAGATTAACTTGACTCGATCATAAAAAATCCCAAACGTAGCATAAATTGAAGAAAACTGAAGCAAAGCCTGTAAACATTTGTAGTAAAAATATTTCTTTTAAATTTGAAATTTACATCATAATTTTGTTCTTTTCAAACTACGTAGTCTATGTTTATTCAAATTTAATTTAGTTCACTCTTTGGAAATTTTTCAACGAAAAACATTGAAATAGTTCAAAAGTGTGGTTATTTTCTTTACTCTTTACACGTAAAGAAAAAGAAAGGGACAACTGTTCAATCAATGCCTCGACTTAAGGTTTCTTTTCCCCCAAGCAACCATTTATTTGTTTAATATAGTTACCTAATTATTCTAAACTTAAAACTTTTGACATAAGATATGAATAATTTAGCTTCCTTGCCAACAGACACAGCCAACAGATTAATTAATTCAAAGACCTAATCAAACTGTTTACAATGGATTCAATAAAGTTTACTGAGTATGTTGATTATACCCTCAAGCCATTTTCCCAGCTTATACCTACTCGTGAAAACTAAACTCAAGATGTATGATCATGATTATCTTAACTAGTGATGTAATCTTAATTGTACTTGTAATACAATACACAGTCATGCTAAAATACCGATAGTATTTACCTCAAAGGTCATATCTTCAGTCTATACAGAATTCAAGAAATTCAAGATAGTCAAAACAACATTTAACACATTCGCGCGAGGATGGTAACTACTTTTACTAAACCGCATGTCGTGACGCATGTATTAATCAAACGTATCAACACGTTCTGCTAAAACTTATTTATTTCATGCGACGAGTAATGACATTGACGTCAACGCTCATCGCAACCCATGCACGAAAAGCCGTATACAGACGTCGTGTGTGAGAGATAACGGGATTATGTATGTGTGTAGATTGTCAACCTAGCGCTATGAAATTTCGATGCTGCGTTACGCTAGAGATTTGAGATTTTGATATATTATGGCGCAATAACGTCATAGATGGGATTTAGTATTACCAAAGTATATATATTAGTACTGGACACTCCCTACACTCCCGTGACCTCACTCCCCTCGTCACCCATATTGATACAGATTGGTTACAGTTTGGTTCTCGAACGTATGGGATATCGCCGTGATTTTGTTTGCTCTCTCATTTGTTTTTAGAAATGTCATTTCACGACCATTTGTATGCAGTGTCCGGGGTGTGGTATTACTAACTGACGTTTATCTACGTTCTTGAAATAAATCAAGTATGTTGAGAAACGTATTTATACGTTGTTTTACATGACTTGCCAGTGTTTTGGCCGTCTACATATATAGTTCACGCGAATGTGTTGACAAGCAAGGCTCTACTCGTCACACTGTAAAGCTTATTTACTAAAGAATGTATGTGTAGGTTGGGAAAAAAATTTCTTTGTATTTTGTGAGTATGGGAAACCTTCCTACGCTACATCTTCCGATGCGCGGTCGCCACTCGAGAACTTTACTACCCCAACGGCTATCTGTTCTACGAGCTATGTGCCCTTGCCACTGCCACTTGAGGCCCTAACATGGGTCAAATCACAATATTCAATTCAAATTACTGAAAGACTGTGTAAAGCTATCACCGTGGAAAAAAAACAATTTAATTGAAAACAATCTTATCAATGTTAATACTTTTGTTGAAAAAAAAAATGCTGTATGTAGACCCTGTTTTTGGTATTAATTGCAAAATTTCTTGAAAACAAACAGTTTATGTTAAATGAAACAAACACACAAATATCGGCTACTTGAACACATTAAATTTTTAAACTACATTTGAAAGTGGTAAAAAGAAATAAAAGCATGTAAAAATCGAGAATCGAGAGTATAGTCTCAACGTAACTGCCCCGTTGAAGCCCGGATTGATTTGAACTCAAAGTTAATAGAGTTACGTTTGACATTATTTTATGATCAAACTGCTTGGATTGAGAAGTCTTAACGCCTTAATTTTAGAGATTTTGTGAGTTATGTCGGTTACCTTCGTTCTATTACTGATCTCTTTATTTCTGATTCGATCGCGTAGGGAAACTCTATCGCCCTTTGGGTGACCTACGACCGAGGACGGAGGACGTAGAAATCCTTGGGGGAGGCCTTTGTCCAGCAGTGGACGTCTATCGGCTGATATGATGATGATGATTGCGAGTATAAATTTGTAATTAAATCTCTTTGCTAGCATTATTTGTACCTGGCTGTTTCAAGTAAAATTAAAAAGGTAAACACTTAAAATTTCATCATCACTACATAGTATAAAACAAAGTCGCTTCCCGCTGTCTCTCTGTCCCCATATATGCTTGATGGTATCAGCTCATATACGTCCCCACCGAGGGGCTCGAGCCTACCCTGAATTAGGGCGATCGGGTCTTAGTCGACCACGCGGGCCCAGTGCGGGTTGGTCGACTTCATACACAATCTGCGAGTTTCTTCGCAGGCGTGTGCAGGTTTCCTCGCAATGTTTTCCTTCACCGTAAGAGCGTCGGATAAACGTACATATGAAATCTAAATACTAAATCACATTGGTACGTGGCGGGATTTGAACCACTCAGGACAGAAGGCGGCAGCCCTAGCCGTTACGCCACCGACGCTCATGTATGCTTAGATCTTTAAAACTACGCAACGGAGTTTGATGCGGTTTTTTTCGTAGATAGAGTGATTCAAGAGCAAGGTTTATATGTACAACACATGCATAGTATAGTGGAGAAACACTGATAATTTTAGAAGTTTGTAAGGTGATGTCGTAAATAAACATAATATTTTTTGCGCTTACATTGCAAACGCTGGCTGAACCCTACGATATAGATCAAAATAATGTACTACAGTATTGTAGACCTCAAAAAGGTCTACAAAAAAGTCCGCGATAGTATACGTCTATCTCTTAGGGATAACCCACAATAATATTTTATTTACCTTTACTTTTTACGAGAAATAATGGCTTATTTACGAAGCGATTTAAAGCAATACAATAAGTACCTTAAATGCATTGTGCATTTAATGTAGATCAATATGGGCCTTTATATGGGAATTTAATTCCCTACCCATTTCGTTAAAATGTCGTGCATTCGCAATGCATTAAGGTCGAAAATTCTATTTCAGTAATAGTATTGAAATGTCAGTACGTATTATTTGTCACTTTAAATTACATATAACCTCTATGTGAAAAGTTATCATTTTTTAACCGCCTCCGTAGCTCAGAGGCAAAGTTCACTGGCTTTACACAGGAGGTCGCGGGTTCGATTCCCGGCGGGGTCAATTGTAAGACTCGGTTTGGTTGGTGGTAGGGCATTTTCTAAGCCCGCCTGGCTAGCTACCACCATCTTATCTAAGTCTTGCCGCCAAATATCAATGTTGATATCATTGGTGTGTTCCGGCATGAAGATAAGATATAGCCAGTTCCCCATTGCGTTGGGGATTCTTGGTAAGCCCGTTTCCATCTTCGGCAGCATCGGCACTTACCACCAGGTGAGATGTTGTAAAGGGTTTACCAATTGTGATTAAAAAAATATAAAATAAAATTTGCTTTTCTTTGTGTCAGTGTCAATCGAAAATAGCTCTTATGGTGACAGTTGGCTATACGATGTTGAACCTTAGGTGGGTTGAAAATTAAATTTCTTGACTGTACTTGTGAAAAGGAGTCCGAACTGAATAAGAAATAAAGCATTTTTCTGTCTCTCGCGGTGATTTCTTTTGATTGAAATAAATAGGTATCATTGTTTTACTTTTAGGTAGAGAGGTACGGTGGCACGAAATCGTCACTGCGCGAATCCGACTCGCACTTGGCTGTTTTTTTTTGTTAAATTTGTATGGGAGGTACCTTTTTCAGGGTTTGTAGTATATTAAAGACACTAGTATGTTTTCTAGATTGCTTTATTTTGAAAAATAACGTTAGCGCCATTTTGGAGTACAAATATTTTGAATCTTTTTTATCACGCTTTTATTAGCTTCACATGTATGTATGTTTGTAACCGACTCCTTTGCACTCGATTTTGACCCACTTTAAACGGACAGATTTAATTCAAACTTTAGCAAAATTAGTGACAATACAATAATTTCATAAGTTTATCTCATTATCTTGATCAGGATCGTCAGGAAATAATGCACATCAAACTAAAAATATAAAAATAAATATAGTTCATAAAGACTAAAAAAACACGCTTTTAAAGCACATCAAGCTAAAATGAAAAATATTTATATTTATATATATATTAGCAACCCACGCTCTTTCACAATAATTTTTTGTTTATTATTGTGTTCAGCTCATATTATTATGAATTATTTTACACTTTTTAGTTTTATTTGCTGTAAAAGCGTACTTTTTTAATTATTTTATTTTTTAACTTTTACTACTACATACCCCCCCCCCCCCCCTCCCCCACACACACACACGCATACACACTTTTCTCATTAATTTTTTTATTTTTGTCTACTATAAGCGATATAATGAAGAATGCAATTCACGATCGACGATCACCATGTTTAATTTTTTTGTCCCTCGAAGGGAAAAAATATAAAGAACTCCCAATTATATAAAAAAAACGTTTCTTAACAGAAACCCCGGCCAAAGGAGCGGAAATAGACTGCAGCCCACTTTCACAGAAATACGATAAAATATTCAAAACCAATGATGTGGTAACAGTATAATAATCAGTGTTTGTGACATAATTCTCCGGGCAATTTTTTTCCGTGTTCATAGCAACATTCAAGAATAAGAAAACGTAAATAAAACAAAAAATGTACAGGAATCCTCAAGATGTGTCTTTCACGAAGCGTAATTTGTCTCGTGATTTCGAGGTTGAGACCAGAAGGTAAATGAAATTAAACTTTTGTTTTTCCAGGAGGCAGAATAGACACAGCCCACCACGAGACAAAGGCTCGCAAAGCTTTGGACGAGACTGCTGAATTGGCAAAGGCAGTAGAAGCAGCTATGCGAATGGTTGATCCAGACAATACTCTGGTAGTAGTAACATCAGATCACAGTCACACGATGACGTATAGTGGGTATAGCAAGCGAGGAACAGATATACTAGGATTCACTAATAAGGTAAGTAAAATAATGACGTGGACTGTTTTAGTACCATATGCAAAAGAAGCAGCTTTAAATAATAAATGATTGACCCGGGCAAGACTTGATATCAGATTAAAGTCAAATGGTAACGCAATGTGAGTATACTTATGGCAAGTGAGGGACAGTTAATCTAAAATTCACCAATAAGGTAAGTCATCATTATCATATTTCATCATGAAACCAAGGCTCGCAAAGCTCTGGATGAGACTGCTGAATTAGCAAAGGCAGTAGAAGCAGCTATGCGGATGGTTGATCCAGACAATACTCTGGTAGTAGTAACATCAGATCACAATCATACGATGACGTACAGTAAGTACAGCAAGCGAGGAACAGATATACTAGGATTCACTAATAAGGCAAGTAAAATAATGAGGTTGACTGTTTTAGTACATTGGGCAAAAGAAGCAGCTTTTTTGTATGGAGACCCCCCATTTTTTCACTTTTTTAATTTTTAGTATTTGTTGTTATTGCGGCACCAGAAATACACATTCTATGAAAATTTCAACTGTCTACCTATTAGGGTTCATGAAATACAGCCCGCTGACTGACGGACAGACAGACAGACAGCAGAGGCTTAGCAATAGGGTATCCGTTGGTCATCTATTGGGTGCACGGAACCCTAAAAAACAATATACGAGTACAGTCGAGTAGAGAACTTCCTCCTTTTGAGAAGTCAGTTAAAAAGGGGAAAAAGTGATCACTGATCAGAGTCAGTACAAAAAAACAATATACGAGTACAGTCGAGTAGAGAACTTCCTCCTTTTGAGAAGTCAGTTAAAAAGGGGAAAAAGTGATCACTGATCAGAGTCAGTACAAAAAAACAATATACGAGTACAGTCGAGTAGAGAACTTCCTCCTTTTGAGAAGTCAGTTAAAAAGGGGAAAAAGTGATCACTGATCAGAGTCAGTACAAAAAAACAATATACGAGTACAGTCGAGTAGAGAACTTCCTCCTTTTGAGAAGTCAGTTAAAAAGGGGAAAAAGTGATCACTGATCAGAGTCAGTACAAAAAAACAATATACGAGTACAGTCGAGTAGAGAACTTCCTCCTTTTGAGAAGTCAGTTAAAAAGGGGAAAAAGTGATCACTGATCAGAGTCAGTACAAAAAAACAATATACGAGTACAGTCGAGTAGAGAACTTCCTCCTTTTGAGAAGTCAGTTAAAAAGGGGAAAAAGTGATCACTGATCAGAGTCAGTACAAAAAAACAATATACGAGTACAGTCGAGTAGAGAACTTCCTCCTTTTGAGAAGTCAGTTAAAAAGGGGAAAAAGTGATCACTGATCAGAGTCAGTACAAAAAAACAATATACGAGTACAGTCGAGTAGAGAACTTCCTCCTTTTGAGAAGTCAGTTAAAAAGGGGAAAAAGTGATCACTGATCAGAGTCAGTACAAAAAAACAATATACGAGTACAGTCGAGTAGAGAATTTCCTCCTTTTGAGAAGTCAGTTAAAAAGGGGAAAAAGTTATCACTGATCAGAGTCAGTACACAAATTTTTGTTTTTTCAAAAAGCTTTCATTTAACTTTCAAAGTTTGTATGTATGTATGCATGTTTGTTTAGTTCAAACTTTGCGATCGATTTTAGAGCGACTTCCAGCTGTAATTTAAAATCAAGCCGTATTTCCGGTGACAACAGATCCATTTGTTATTTTGAAGTTGATCCGATGATGAACTTTGTAAGTGAAATCAAGGTCCCAGAATCGTCTGATATTGTTCAATAGAATCGTAGGAAATACCTTTTTTGAATTTGGAACAGTCGCCACTTGAGAACTGTAACTGTGTGTTCAGCTTATCCAAATATTATTTATATTCTCTACTTCCGGCCGGACAATATACTTTTTTTATCCACATTTGATAATCCCTTGGCATCATCTCACCTGATGCTAAGTGACGATAATTCCGAGGATGGAAGCGGGCTTACCAATATGCCCCAACGCATTGGGGATCTGGCTATCTTATCTTCAAGCCGAAACACATCAATGCTGTTAAAACTGATGTTTGGCGGCAAGACTTAGATAAGATGGTAGTAGCTAGCCAGGCGGGCTATAAAAATGCCCCACCACCAACCAAACCGAGTCTTACAAAGTTGACCTCGCCGAAAAAAGAACCCGCGACCACCTGGTGTGAAGCGAATGAACTAACCAATACGCCACGGAGGCGGTTACCTACACTTGTTTGACGGTATAGAAAAGGGTCGATAACAACCCATAACTTCCTCACAGTTGGGGCAAGGATTTCTTCCCAAACTCAGGAAGATTATACTGGTAGACACATTCCACACAATACTTGTACGGATTGGTGGAGGCTGTAGGTCTAGTGCAGAACCAAAAGTACAGGGTGTAAAAAAACCGATGTTTTCTGTAAAGTCGATTTACGGACGATAATTTTACGTGATAACGTGTCACAAGCCGAACGCTTGTGTGCTTAGACCACACTACTGAAGTAAAACTTCTTTAGCTCCATCTTTAACGAGATGTAAATTACCGCCCATAGTCGGGTGAGTTAACTCTTTAGCATTTCCTCACAGAAAATCGACCGACACATTAATCCATTGGCACACTTGATTGACGGTTCGTCCGTCCGTCCGTCTGTCCAAGTCTAAGTCAAAGTCCAATACAAGTACTAGTACAACCCTCGCTTGCACGCTCGACTAAGGCGTAATGCGACAATGACGTTACACTGGCGTAACCACGGCGTAACGTTATAATGACGTCACACTTTTTCGTGAATGCAGCCCGTGTCATCAATTTATAAGACGTGATCACGTCAAAAATGGGTGTAAATCACGTCAAGAAGGGTTAACTGAATGTTCTACTTATCATACTGAACAACTTTCCCCAATAAATCCATAAAAAAATTGTACTCTCCATACAAAAATGCACAAAATTGATTGACATGCTGATCGATATGTCTAAAGACCTTTATTTTTCGATTTCAGCAAAGTCATAGAACAAAAGTTGTTGGTTATGATGTGTAGAAGCCCCAGTTGACGGCACCTATACCATTTTTTTACACTCTGTAGAAATAAGCAAGGATATGAACCTTAATCTTCTTCTATCGTGTCGACGACAAATCATATCTCTCCTGCTCAGCATGCGGCGCTCTGTAAACACTGCACGAAGTCTGATTTTGACGTGAATACGTCTTTAAAATTACCTCCATAGGGATGCAATCCAAAAAAACGAATGATAACAAAATCGGGGGATACAGTTTAGTGTTGTAGCTACATATCTATCATCTCCATCCAAATTTCGTTTACACCACTTGATAGCTAAAGAATCAAAGAATTTATTACGCTAAGTAAGGACTGTAACACATCGCGCGCGGGGGAGGGGGCAGCCCCGCCATTTTGAAGGTCATTTTGCTGCGTATCGAGATTTCCATTTAGTATAACTTTCGACTCGGTGAAGCTACGACGTTCATCATAAACAAAACATGTGTACCCAGAGGACTTCTTATGATTATGACATACATAAATAATAATATTTTATATAGAAACTACATATTACCCGTTACGAGACGTATTCACGTTAAAACCAACGGCCGTGTGCCCCGACACAGCCCCATCCGTTTTTTTTTTTGCTATTTTAACGAAGTCGTAGAACAAAAGTTGTTCAGTTTAATGACTAAGTAGATGCCCACCTTTAAGTATTAGTGCTCAATTTTTTAACACGCTGCTGTATAATACAAGTATAGGTACCTATGTGTCTTTCAATAAAAACTAAAAACTGTATGGTGTAAAAATATCACTTAAACTTAAACGGTGGGGACCTATCCATGAACTGATACGACTTTCCCCAAAAAACCCAATACTGAATTTGCAAAAAAATTATGCCGAAGATGGGGAACTGGCTATCATATCTTAGAGCCGGAACGCATCTATGCTGTTGACATTGACGCTTGGCGGCATGACTGAGATAAGATGGTGTTACAAAGAAAGATGGAGTTATACAAAGTTAGACTCCGTCGAGAATTGAACCTGAGACCTCCTGATCTTAAGCATTACGCCAGGGAGGCAGTTAAAGTTAGTAGATCCTTTTTACAAAGTTGGTTAGTCTCCGAAACCGATCTTTTTACAGCCTGTATGTTAGATAGGTATGTGTATGCGCAGCAAACTTTTGCGTGATGCATCTACCAACAAGTTATATTTTTGGCTCTAAGCCTAGCACGCATTATTCCATATCTAGAGAGAGTCTGGAATGTTGCCAGAAAGTTGGCAATTTCCGTTCGCAATTTGTCTTTAAATATAGGGTGACAATTTATTATTTTCGTTCCTACAACGTAGTGCGACTCAACCGTCTCTCTCGCAGAATATATAAAAAAACTGGCCAAGTGCGAGTCAGAACCGGTTAGGGTTCCGAACCATCATACTAGATGGCGCTAGTTTCTTCAGTTCCGTAATATCAAAACCCATACCTGGCAAGCTACCACCATCTTATCTAAGCCTTGCCGCCAAACATTAATGTTAACAACATTGATGAGCTCCGGCTTGAAGATGAGATAGCCAGTTCCCCATTGCGTTGGGGAATCTTGGTAAGCCCGCTTCCATCTACGGCATTATCCTCACTTACTTAACTACTTATCTTGAATAAAATACGTAAGAATTGGTCAAAATTTTACGAAATAAAACTAGGAATATTTTGCTGGTCGAGTTATGTTTGTGTGAGATGCCAAAATAGTACTGTACTTTTGCCTTTTACATACAATTTTAAATGTCATTATTTTAGCAGAAATGCCTGTTTTCATTTTAAATGATTCTGAAAAATGAGTTACCATTTATTGTTGAGCCAGCGTTTTACGGTTTGCGAAATTGTATAACAAAAAGCGGAAGCTGAATAAATTGTCAAGAGTTTAAAACACATTGTGTAATCGTAAATTTCCTCATATAAATGCATGATATTTATATTCCAGAATGAAAGCACTGTAAAGTTTATTTTAGATGTTTAATTTTGTGTGAAAAATGTCGTCACATTTGCATCCTGAAAATTAAAAAGTTTTATTTAAAAAAAAAGAAATTATAAAGAGACAATATAAATGACACGGCATGTTACGGTTTAGTAGGAACAATTCGCGGCGTATAAGTAGAGCACAAATGCCGATCGTTCACCCAGGTAGGGAGCGCGTGTGTAGCGCGAGTTACACGGGCGGCTGGCGTCCCATGGTTGATCGACTTCACACACAACCTGCTAGTTTCTTTGCAGGCGTGTGCAGGTTTCCTCACGATGTTTTCTTTCACCGTAAGAGCGTCGGATAAATGTACATATGAAATCTAAATTTGAAATCACATTGCTAAGTACGTGGCAGGTTCGAACCATGACCTCCCGAACAGGAGGCGGCGGCCCTAGCCATTACGCCACCGAAGCTCTTAAAGTACTATTTAGATATTAATTAATACTAAAACTAATCAAACTAATAACTCACTTACTCATTTGTGACGAGGAAATTGTATCAAACAAGCTCCAAAGCCTCGAGCATCGCGCAAAGTCGCCTGCCTATCGATGTTCTACAAGATTCCTTTCAGACAGTGTGCCTTGGAGCTTTACGACCTCATTCCCCCCCTCTCCATTTCATTATCGGACGACCAGGCGCGGAGGGCGATTTCACCCCTTTGTCGTTAATGTTCCACCTTTACGCACGAAGCGTTTTGCTTTTTCTTTCATTATGCGAACGGCCAAGGAGTGGAATTCCCTGCCGGCGTCTGTATTCCCCGATTCGTATAATTTAGGAATCTTCAAGACGAGAGTGAATAGCCACTATTTAAGCTTACGTGTTATATCCTCGGCTGCATCTACATTTACCATCAGGTGATCTTCAGCCAAACGCACACTCAAAATTTTTAATAATAAAAACTACCTAACAGCTGACACTTAGTCAAAGTATTTACATATTAGTACTAACATACAGTATGGACACTCCCTGCTGCTCTCTAGATTGCGACCTCACCTCCTCGTCACCCAGATTGATACAGATTGGTTATAGTTTGGTTCTCGAACGTACATTAGGACTTCGTTTGCTCCGTCATTTGTTTTTAGAAATGACATTTCTCGCTCTTTGTATGAAGTGTCCGGGGTGTGACTTATTGTTAGTTATGCCTAGTTTATGGGATAAGGTTAACTTTGTTTTAAGTTTGTGTTATATAATCTTAAATTAATTAATTTAGCGATTTCTCCTGAATTATCAAATTACTGTGTTAGCATTTTACGCGACAAACGTAAATTAACAAAAAAAAAATCGAGCGAGACCTACAGTACTCGCATATGATGTGTAACATGTGACAAAATACTTTATAAAAGGACGGCAAAGATACGGCAGACTAGGCTGTATGGTCATAGATACCTTTGCCTTTTCCGCGCTTTTAAAGCCTGAAAAAACGCGACTTCCTGTTACAATGGGACACATTTCCGTCCCATTTCACGAAATCACTCCCACAAATTGCAGGAAAGCGAGAGCAAAGATGTTACACATCAAAAACATTCAGTTTTTGATTCCCAAAATAATATCAACGCCATCTAGTAAACTAGCAAGAACTATTTCTTTTTAAAGAAAACTCCTTACTGTGTGTTTTAGAGTAACGCGACAGACCATCTGCCCTACACGACCCTGAGCTACGCCAATGGACCTGGGTTCAAGATGATGGACAACAACACCCGATTTCGGCATGATCTACAGCTAGACAATCTAAGTACGTCCTACAATACACAGACTTATAAGTATATAAAAAGTAACAGAATAAAAAATTAGTCATCATAACAGTTCATGTAAGTCTCCAGCGAGGGGCTCGAGCCTACTCTGAATACGGGCGATCGGGCCTTAGTCGACCAAGCGGGCCCAGAGCGGGTTGGTCGACTTTACACACAACCTTCGAGTTTCTTCGCAGGCGTGTGCAGGTTTCCTCACGATGTTTTCATTCACTGTACGAGCGTCGGGTAAACGTACTTATGAAATCTTAATTCGATAACACATTGGTACTTGGCAGGATTTGAAACACGACCTCCTGGGCAGGAGGTAGCAGCCCTAACCGTTACGCTACCGATGCAAGTTGAAGAAATGAGTACGTAGTAATATTTTAGTATTCTTTGGAATGAGTAAGGAATAACCCAAAACATGACTTGAGTTAGGTATTTTTACAAACTTTTATTGACTTGCAATATTTGTATGTATACTAGTTTGTTTGTTTGTTTGTAGCCCTAATTTAGGGTAGGCTCGAGCCCCTCGGTGGGGACATATTATATGAGCTGACAAGAAGATAAGAGATATTAGTATGTTTAGGTCAGATTTGCAAGCGATTTCAGAGAGACTTCCAGAAATCCGACTGATTGTGAGTTGAAATTTGGTATGAAGCCGTACTTTCGCTGACAATAGATCTTTTTGGAACTTTGGAGGCGGAATCAAGGTCCCGGGATCATCTTTAATTTGCAATAGATAAGAAATGCTATGCTCGACTTTTTTTAACTAGGATACGTGTTTTTATATTTACATTTAGTATTTGTCACTTCCCACCTCGTCAACTCCAGGAACGGTGTCAGATCATACAATTTTCACGGAATAAAAAGTAGTCTTTTAAGCTTCTCACCTCGTCAACCTCAGCAACTATCTAAATAGTCTATACAATTTTCACGGGATAAAAAATAAAGTATGTCACTTCTCACCTTGTCAACTTGTACACAGAAAATTTTATGGAAACACGTTCAGTCGTTTAGGAGGAGTATGAAAACTAACACTGGGACACGAGAATTGTATATTAAGGAAGTAAGGGTTCACTTCAAAGAAATCTGCAGATTAAAAACTAAAAGGTTGCCTGGAAGAAATTGCTACCTAGCAATAAGGCCGCCTATTGTATAGGCTTTCTTTTTTATTGTTAATTTCTTTTTTTATGTTGTGATGCAATAAAAAATATTGTATTGTATTGTATTGTAAAAACCTGATTTCTGGTTAGAGCTACTGATGGGTGTAACCCGTAGCGTCGTAGTTGCTTGTACTATCTAATACAGGGTGTAACAAAATTGGTGTAGGACCAGTTAACTGGGGCTTCTACTAGTCATACTGAACAACTTTTCCCAAAGAACCCAGTCAATTCTCAAAAAAAAATTCGACGCTTCATACAAAAATGCACAAAATTGATCAATCAGCTGATTGTTTTATATAAAATATTAAATATAAACTTGTAGAACAAAAGTTGTTTAGTATGATGAGTAGAAGCCCCAGTTAACGGGACCTACACCAATTTTGTTACACCCTGTATAAAAGAAACTCAAGAACGGCTGGACCGATTTCACTAATTCTGATTTTGTTGAGTTCGTTATTGTCAGGAGAAGGTTTTAAGGTAGGGTAGTGTAGTGTATAGTAGTGTAGGGTAGGGTAGGGCAGAGTCGGGTAGTGTAGGGTAGGGTAGTGTATGGTAGGGTAGTGTAGTGTAGGGTAGGGTAGTGTAGTGTTGTGTAACGAAGTAAGGTGGAACGAAGTTCGCCGGGACAGCCAGTATATTATATTTCCTATTCTGACAAGTTCAAAAGAATAACAGTAAGAGGGCGGGGGTAGCGGGGGTAGCGGGGGTGACGTCACAGAAAGAGTGAAATGCAAAAATAGTACTTCCGACGCTCATCCGTGTTTACAATCTCATTATTCCGGGAAACTATTAAAGTCATTTTTTTTTTGTTTTTTAGCCAAGTTCGAAATGAAAAGGGCGACACCAGCCGTGAGTTATATTATTCACGACCATTTCGGGCTACTTTCGACCTACCTGTAACTCAAAATCTGTTGCGATTGCGATTTTGTATGTTTAGTAAGACCACCTCGATCAACTACAGTCCTAATATTCAAAAATATATCTTTTACCATTTCTGAGATTTCAACGTCCGAAAATCACTTGTTTTATGACTTACTGACTTAACTGACAAAATCAAAGTCAAAATTATATACTACTTTCAGATGACTTAAAAACTTGAAATTTGGCAGTAAGGTACGTATACAAAGGAACTTAAAAACTTGAAATTTGGCAGTAAGTTAGGTAAGGTACGTATACAAAGGAACTTAAAAACTTGAAATTTGGCAGTAAGGTAGGTAAGGTACGTATACAAAGGAACTTAAAAACTTGAAATTTGGCAGTAAGGTAGGTAAGGTACGTATACAAAGGAACTTAAAAACTTGAAATTTGGCAGTAAGGTAGGTAAGGTACGTATACAAAGGAACTTTTAATTTGGCATTAAGGTAGGTTATTGGACGTATATAAAGGAAAAATTTAAAAAATGGCCAAGTTTGAATCGTACTCGCGTACCAAGGGTTCCGTATCACCAGTACTCATCAAAATATATAGACCACTTTTAGGTGACGTAGGAACTTGTAATTTGGCATTGAGGTAGTTTATTGGATGTTTAAGTCACCGTAATATTGTAAAAACAGTTAGATTATAATCTAACGCGATCTATCTCGCGAGATTGTGACCTGTCGAAAGATTGTGAACCGTAACGTACTGCTTACAATTTCACTAGTGACATTACAATAACTCTAAGCGACGTGAATAACATGAAATAAATGAGCGAGTAAAGCGAAGGATGTTAGGTTCGGTCAGGTTTGTATTATGTAACTGGGTACAGAGATTTGTTACCATAGATGGGTTATGCACTAACAAACAACATTTGAAAATCGAAGCCATTTACACACACAATGTTATAGGTAGTTCGCTTCCATTGCACCGAATGCTACAAGAAAATAGATGCCAATTGGCATCTTTTTTTTGCTTCACTTTTTGGATGCACGTAACCTATCTACCTCCCATTATATATAGTATATCTCTGACTGGGTAGCAGAATGCTTCGCAGAAGAAGAAATCATCGGTTTTATTCAGAGATACAAGAATGAGTCGTGATATTGTAAGCCGATTGATAATTTACCGTCATATTTTAATCTAAGGAGGAAATAGGGGACTACGAAATGCTGTTTTAGTCAATTTTAGTGTCTTATCGGTCTGCGCCGCAGTTCTCCCTTTCTTGCTGTATACTGAGAGGTTTGGGGGAGGAAGACAGCAACGTTTTATTCAAATACCTATTCTTTAGCCCGCGTTTCCTCTTAAGGTTTGAAGCATTACTACAACTAACACTACTCTTTTTTCTTTCAGATGACATGAATTACTTGTATCCAGCTCTGGTGCCGCTAGCGCGAGAGACTCACGGTGGAGAGGATGTAGCTGTCTTCGCCAAGGGCCCCTGGGCGCATATCTTCACCGGCAGTTACGAACAAAACTTCCTACCGCACGCCATAGCCTACGCTGCCTGTATCGGCCCCGGCTTTATTAGTTGTAACAGTAACTAATAGTATCTCATCTGTGGTTTTAGTAACTGAAGAGCAAATTAAGAGAATAACTGTTCTATCAGGATAGTTAGTTTGGACTGAATCACATAGTTGCTTTAACTATTTTCTTCTTGGTAGTTACTTGCTAATTATTCATTTTTTTACGAAAAATAAGGTGAATATTTACTTTTAGGTAAAATAATTTTAAACAAAAAAAACCGACTTCAAACAGGAAACTAAGGTTCCCATCGATTTCTCTGGGATGCCATCATCAGATCCTGGTGTCCTTTTCATGGTACAGTTTTTGGAATATCTCCTTACCAACAAAAAAAGAATCAACAAAATCGGTTCATAGACGACGAAGTTATCCGCGAACACACATAAAAAAAAATACGGTCGAATTGAGAAACCTCCTCCTGTTTTCGGTCGGTTAAAAAATGTGATATTTTTTTCTGATTTGCATATTTTTTTCTGATTTGCAACTGTTTAACATTTGATGAATATAAAAAAAATCTAAATGTGTGCTGGGACACATAGTAGAAGTGAAACTTCAATGGACAAGTGGAAAGGGTAACCCAGGCTACATCACATTACTACATTTACATCTCCATCTCAACTATTCTCTATCTACAAATACAGCCGTTACCCTCTCTCCGCCGCCGCCGCCAGCCTTTCTCTGTCTAACCCATCCACGTGGCCGTAACGCTTTTTCGTGACAGGAAAAATCCTAATACGGGGAGAATTTTCACTTCAAAAAAATTTGTTACCAACAAAAGTAACCGCCAGGGAGAAAAGAGTTAAAATAATAAGTATTCGTACCTAAAGATATTACAGTTTAAAATACTAAAAAATACGCTTTAATAGTAAAACCATTTTAAATAAGATTATTGTATTGTCATCGGTTCTTAATAACTATGCGATTTAAGGCTCCTCTGGCCCTAAAATAAGCAACTCGATTCACGATGTTTCAAACATCGAACGAAATGACTTAGAAATAAAGTTCTTGTCAGCTCGTAATGCACCATGGTCAGGCGTCCGTCACTTGCTCAAGGCCACACGTTTTATGCCTACCGCTAAGCGTATCGGAGACGATACAACGGACAGTAGGTTGACGCACGCCCGCCTGAGTGCTCGCACGTCACATTTACCGCTCTGACTATCGAAATGCCGAAACCACGCAATTATTGTGCAGTGGATGGGTGTCACAGTCAAAAGACAAATGAAAATTTAACATTTTTTTCATTGCCGAGAGACGAACAAAGGTACCTAAGTTAATAGTACCTATTTTAAATCTTTTATTTTTTCGAATTCCCTTTTCTCATTTCTTTACAAATTATCATCATTTATTCCATAAACTTAGAACAATGGTGGGTAGGTACCTACTATGTTAATCGTCGTAAATTAAGGATTTCAGGTATTATTTATGTGTTTTTTTTATATAATTAACAGTTACCTACTTAATGTCAGAACATAGTAGCACAGTATATATATATTAGTACTAACGTAATAGTAGGTACCTAGCGTCGTCGTCGTGATTTAGGTAGGTATGTCATAGAATAGAAGTACTAATGCGCCGGCCACTGGTAGCTGGGAGGCACTTCAATAGCTGTAAATAAACCGTTTAAAACCAAAATCCAAGATTTAACTTGTCAAGTACCATTACGTCATCGAAATAATGCCATCAAGCCCCGCCCCCCCGCGCGCGCCGCCGACTTTTATTACCAGGACGAATGTAAACGAAAAAATCTCAAGAACTTAGCACACATTACTAAATAGCTTGCATTCACAAGCCGTTTTTTGTTATGACTTGTAGATAGTAACTATTTTCGTTACGTTTTTACCTAGCTTTCACTTAAAATAACAATAATTCAAGCTCACAATGAGGCCCTCTTGGGGAATGTTTTTGTATGAATAGTAGGTATGAAATTCTCCGTCAACTCAAGTAAGAAGCCAACTTTGATTGATTTTTCTCCGGTTTGCTCCTGTTTCCCTTTTGATTATTTGTTAAAATTATTTACGAGGTTTCGAATATTTTCGACATTAAAATTTATTAATCGGGAATTTAGGGAAGGGAAAAAATGCATCTATCATTTTATTAAACTCAAACATATTTGATCGACAAATATAAAATAATTGATTTTCTACAACATTCGTTTCATTATCAAAATCATAGGTATCATAGGTAGGTACAACCCTAGCACATTCGCTCGATGACGCGCTCGCACGTGGGTCGCGCGGCGGGCAAAACAATCTCAACTCTTTGTATGCGTAGTTATGGCACATTTCTTCTCGCTGCAAACAGCTGATATTATTATTAAGATTTTGTAGGCTAATATAGCGTAGGTATTTTAGCTTTTGTATGGGAGTGATGTATCTGTTACGAAGTAACTATTTAGTAATCTGTGCCATGGTTGTTACGTCAATCGCTGCGGAGAAATGGTGCAAAAAATGTGGTTTATATTTATTATACACTAGGCTGTTGCCCACGACTTTCTACGAGTAGATAACTGAACATGACAAAGTTAAGATCTTAAAAAAAACAGTAGTTCATTGTCATTGCGAAACAGACGTTCACAGGAAACGCTTACGCACTTGATATGAAACAGATTTTGTACGGAATGAGGAGGATGCCAATCAAATGATAGCTGTAATAGTAAAGCATCAGTGACATACCGTAAAGAGAACCGTGACAATATCACCTATCGTACGACTCTCCTTCTAGTGGTCCTGGAGAATTCTGTTCACACCTCTCTTGTGGACAACAGTGCACTAATTAAAAACTATTAGACAACACCACCCGGACTTTGTCATTGTTCAAACAGGAGTTTTCGTGTTCTCTAAATTGATGGGAATCTTAAAAGTATTTTTTATTCACAATATTATATTTATTTTTATTTTTATTCACTTGATAGCAAGTGACGATGATGCCGAAGATGGAAGCAGACTTACCAAAATTCCCCAACGGAAATTCTGGTGTGAAGCAAATGGATTAAATATTATGCCACAGATGCGGTTAAGGAGATGCGTAGGAGAACCAAAGTTACCGACATGACTCTCAAAATTGCTAAGCTTAAGTGGCAGTGGGCGGAGCACATAGCTCTTTGAACGGATGGGCGCTGGGGCAGTAAAGTTCTCGAGTGGCGACCACGTACCGTAAAACGTACCGAAGGCAGGCCTGCCACTCGGTGGACCGATGACCGGTGAAGGTCGCGGGAAGCTGTTGGATTGCTGCTTGGGGGGGGCTTATGTCCAGCAGTGGACGTCCTTCAGCTGATATGATGATGATGATAAGATGCGGTTTAAATAAATTCACCTTAAGACATTTTACCGGAGAACGATTTTCTTACAGTCTCCTAATTTCTGCTTTGAGTATACCAGTGAGAAATGTTAGTCCTGTGCATCAAGAACAAACTATTCTCAAGCTTCTTTATCGAAAACCACTTTACTCAACTTCGGGTCCTGGGGTTTTATCACTCACGATCTTGTGAACTTCACTGAAATCGGTTTGGGCGTGCCCGCTTTGGTAGTTAATCGGTTCAGTGGTAAAGTGGTAGTTCACTCGTTTCACATCAGTAGGTCGCGGGTTTCTGAACGGTGGTAGGGCATTTTAAGCATCTATTACTAGCCGACTGTTGTCTGTCCACCTAGGTGGATAGTTAGTATTTTTTTTTCGTTACCAACAATCGGCCTAGTTGGTTGGTTAGCCGGCCTGGTTCGCTACCATCATGTTATATATAATTTAGAAGTCTTGCCGTCAAGACATCAATGTTACCATGCTGTGTAGCGGCATGAAGGTAAGATATCAAGTTCTATTGATTTGGGGAATCTTGGTAAGCCCATTCCCATCTTTGGTATCAGTAGTTCTATCCTCACGTCAGATCCGTCCACGTCCAGTTGTAACTTCTATTGCTTTGTGCTTTGGGGAACCTGGGTAAGCCTGCTTCCATTATCGGCATAGTAGTTTAGTATCCGTAAGTACGTCAGATACTAGGCGTAGGCCAGACGTAATGGAGTTCTGAAGTGTACTAACTTTGTGCTATGTCAAAGGTTTTTGTTACTGTTTTTGACGTGATAACGTCTTATAATTCGATGGAGCCGGCTGCACGCACGAAAAAATGCGTCGTTACCTCGCTCTGAGGCGTTCCGTGAATGCGTCGTTACCTCGCTCTGAGGCGTTCCGTGAGGCGTTCCGTTTATGAAACCATTCCATCAGTATTTTCTTATGACGTTGTCACGTTCAACTATCGTCAGTAAACCGACTTTACAGACAACCGTATTTTTTTTGTTTCTTGATTAATTTTAGTGATTTTCTTTTATAGTTTTGTTATTATGGGATAACATACGCTGTCTGTATACTCGTCACAATCCGTTCAGTGGTTTTTGCGTAATGCGCGGTCAAACAGACATACAGAGAAGTAAACAAATAAAAACTTTTAATCCATTTTGACATGTTCAGTTACTCTTTTGAAGTCGCCCTTGTTAGTTTTTTTTTAAATATCTTCAATCTTCTGCATTAGTAGTCTATATTGTCCAAGTTTACTATCCGGGCATCAAATATACGCCACGTCAGAAAATTTCAAATAATAAAATACTAATTACGTTATATGTAATTAAGGCGATTTAAAAAAAAACTTCGTAATTATAAAACACTCTTTCAAATTTTTTTTAAACACATTTGTGGAAGTTGAGTTTTTTACGGCGGCGGCCAACCGATTGTAAATTTCAGGTCCTATAACATAAATGGACTGTTGAGTTTTTTTTTTAGTTTATGGGGCTGGTCTGCTAACTGGCCCTCGTAAGCCGCGGGAGGTGAGCGTGCCTACAGCTCCGGGAGCTACCTGGACAGTAGGTAGTGGTTCTCTTCCACGAGGCACTCGCTTTGCAGAGTACCGGGACAAGCGTATTGGCGGCAAGACCTACCGTAACTGGTCCTTGTCTTCACCTTATGGTGTTGGCAGGACCTCACTGTTGTGCCCAAGGGTAGTTAAGTGGGGACGATATATAATGAAATATATAAACGTGGTAGTTTTAGCGTATCTAGTAGATATACGAGAGGGAATGGCCCTCGTACTTATTACTACGAAGATTTCACACATTCGCGCGGCTCCTTTCAAAACAGTCCAGATGGTTATGCGCAAATAACGCCACCTGCATAAAATAAAGGCAGGGTAGGGGGAGAATCTCGTACTGACGGAAGTACTCGCGGTCGGGCACATCGTCGGCGACGCCAGCCATGGCGCGCACGGCTCGCTTGTGTAGCACGAAAACACGGCGACAGTCGGCGGCAGTGATGTTGCAATAGCGATAGTTTCACTATCGATAGTTGACCTTGAAAAACAGGTCAATAGCGCGATAGTCCTATCGAAATTATTAACATGCAGTAATACTATCGATAGTGAAAATCAGGCGATACTATTGAATTTTGTCGATACTATCGATTCTATTGATACTATCGAAGTACGATACTATCGATAGTATCGAGTCAAAAAGTCGATACTATCGATACTATCTATGATCTATCGGCGCGTTCAGATTGTATCGATAGTTTTGCTTTAGTAACTATCGACATATTTTCGATACTATCGACTGGAAATAAGTTAGGAGCAAGCAATAGTATCGTAAAATGTTCGACTATCGATAGGGCAAAACTATCGATAGTATCGATACTATTGGTCTTTAGCAATAGGTTTACTCATAGTTATCGATAGTTTCGATATGACTATCGATAGTATGACTGATTTTCATGCCTACGATAGTATCACGATACTATCGATAGACTATCGATATCGCAACATATCTAGTCGGCGGCGCGCGTCCACAGCTCGGTGCCGTACATCAGCAACGAGTGTACTTCTATTCGTTATTTCCATAAATATTGTACCAGTTGTAATAGTTTTCTTTCCCAGCTTGACAGTCGACAAAGGCCTCTTCAGAATCCTTCCACTCCATATTGTCTTTTACTGTTCTTCTTCATGGTCGGACCTGCTTTATCTCTGCGCTCATCTTCCCAATTTCCAGTGGTCTGCACTTGCTGCGGATGTCATCCTTCAGTTACCACTCTATAATTTCCATCCATCTGCCATTGGTTCTTCTCAAAGAGCGTCTTGACTATTTCCATTTCTGTTGTGTACAGTTAGAGTCCATTCATGTTACATTCATCATCATCGTCATCATCATCATCATCATCACCATCATCATCATATCAGCCGTAAGACGTCCACTGCTGGACAAAGGCCTTCCCCAAGGATTTCCACGTTGGCCGGTCGTGCACTGCCTGCATCTAACGGCTTCCCACGACCTTCACCAGGTCGTCGGTCCACCGTGTGGGGGGCCTGCCTAAGCTATACTACCCCAGCGGCTATCTGTTCTACGAGCTAGGTGCCCTGCCCACTGCCACTTAAATTTAGCGATTCTGTAAGCTATGTTCTGTTCCTTGGTTCTCCAACGGATCTCCTCATTTCTGTTTCGATCGCGTAAGGAAACTCCGAGCATAGCTCGCTCTATCGCTATTTGGGTGACCTTGAGCCTTCTTTTGAGGCCCATAGCACACCGTGGACATTTCATACAACAGGCCAGAAATGACATTTTAAAAAAGGAATGACGGAACAAACAAAAGGCGGCGAAATCCTAAACGTTCGACTACCAAACTGTAACCAATCTGTATCAATCTGGGTTTCGATGGGGCGAGGTCGCAATCTAGAGAGTGGCAGATAGTGTCCATACTGTATGTTAGTACTAATATATATATTTTGCCCATAGTAAGCGACCTTGTCTCAGTTCCGCATCATCTGTATGTTTCATTAAGGAATATAATGTATACCTGCGAAATATAATACAATGCAAATAAGTTCATGTGCTTGGTATGAATGTAGTAATTAAGTGCAAACATAAACATTTTAAAGGTATTACTTAATTTACTAAATATGCTAAATAATATACTTAAGGTTTTTAAGATGCTATTTATTTGTTTTATTACCAAATTGACAATAAATATAATACATAATTTGGCTGTGTAATTTATAATTCAATAGTTTGTACTGTGATTTTACAAGCCGTTGGATATTTTATAAATAAAATAATAAATAAACAATAAATTTGTTGATGTAGGTATAAGCACTTATTTAAGTCTAAGATAGTGCGAACAACTAAACTATGATTAAAACTTTAAACTATCTTTGAACCTTTTATTATTCTAACAAGCTGTCCCGGCGAACTACGTTCCACCGTTACCACGTTACACTACACTACCCTATCCTACATTACCCTACCCAGCCCTATACTACCTTACCCTACCCTACACTACCCTACCCTATCGTACATTACCCTACACTACCCTACACTGCACTACCCTACCCTACACTACACTATCCTACCCTACGACTGGAAACGCTTGAACCCAGTTTGTGCTACTCAGGGTTCGAAAATATCCGATATTTATAATAAATATCAAAATATCGGATATTTATGATGTATATCCGATATATATCAAAATTTGATATATATCGGATATATATATGTTATATGTTACTTTTATTACATTGCTATTGAAAAAAACAAGGTAGCATTTTTTTCTTTTTATTAGGTTTTCGTATAGAGTTTGCCTACAGGATACACTCGTATCTCAGTATTTTTAAAATCTATAATAATCATAAACTATTAATTAACAAGTAGGCACACTAGTAGCTTTAAATAAATTAAATCAGCCTAGTTCAATTATTAATTATTACCAGTAATAATCAGTCTTACAGAAATTCAAAGAGTACACCATACCTCAGTATAAATATATTTCCACAGTATATCCCACAGAATAGAAGAATTAAATAGAACGCTGATGTTTATTTTTTAGTACTAGCACCGAGCGAGCCATTACACATACAGCACACTACAAACAGGTTGATGCTATTGGGTATTTTTTTAAAGTAACCTCCCCCAAAAACAAAAAAACAAACCTTTAAAATCATTTAATAAAAATAGACTTAAAACTGTATTAAATAAGATTGAGTTTATGAAAATTTACAGAATGACAACGGTAAGGTGATACCAGAATAGTAAAACTGCCCAGTTTAATTGATGAACACTAAAAGTTTAAAAAATAATGTGATTGTTTAGAACTAAATAAATAATATGTAATGTGCAATTCATTAAAAAACATTTATTTCGAATAAAATTTCAGATCGTAATACTAGAAGTAAGGTTATTCAATTGAAACTTTCCGTGCAATAATTTTTCCAAAAATGGTATCATTTTCATAGTGTTGTGGTTATATTAGGGCATTTTTTAAATATCGATAGATTATATTAGGAATGCGAGGTATGGTTGGTTTTTCAGTTACTGCGTCGATTGCTACGAAAGTGACCACGGATCCGTCGTCAGAGACCTCAAGGACCGTCAGATATCGATTAGGTGTTTATTACACGTACTATAATATTACACGTACGTACACTTTACTATAATATAGTGTCACAGTTCTGTGCAATGCGCGCTGCGATGCGGTCGATTTACCGAGTCAGGGAATTAATAGTGATACATTTTACGTGTCGAGCGCGGCTCGCACCGCTGCTCGCGTCATCGAGAGCACCTCCGACGCGCCGCTCATCGTCAAATAGCTCCTGGCGTTCCTGCAGCAGAAGCTGGACGTGATGGACGAGCTGTCTGCCATCCACATCTGTTCCAGCAACTTCAGCGTGAGTGACATCTGCAGCGCCAAAGAGGTGCTCTACCGGTCACTGAAGATCTGCGGCACCTTCGCTCCCCATAGAAGGGGTGATGAACATGGAAAGAAGTCCCTTCAAGACATCATTAAGGTCCTGAAGGAGACGGACTCTGACGATATGCCGTCGTTTGTGGCGCGGGAGCTGGCCAAACTACCGCCTGTCAGGTTCGACCACGTCGACGTCACCAGCCTGCTGAAGGACATCGTGTTCCTAAAAAAGAGTCTGACCGACATGCAATGAAGTACGTTCGCTACGCAGCACTGAAACTAGGCCAGCTTACATCGACGCGCTACGTGGAGCCCTCGACAAACAACCGACGTCAAGCTCCGTCGTGTCAGCGATTTCGTCGCAGCCTGTGTCGCCGCCTGTGAGCGCTGTCCGCGCGGCCGCTCAGCCCCCGCTGCGGGCGCCTGTGTCCGACAACCCAACGCCGCTGGTTCGTGCGAGCTGCCGTGACTTCATCGCCACCGCACGCCACCGCCGGCGACCCGCACCACCTAAGTCGTCCGGAAAACCGAGGTCGCCGCCTACATCGAGCGACCCCTCTCGTGCCAGGGTGGATGAGGAGGGTTTCACCTTGGTACAGAGGAGGTGCAAATTCCGAAGGCAACCTCGCAGAAGCTTGTGTGGTACGGCCGCACCGGAAGAGGGCTCCGTGCTGCGTGCCGCCACACCGAACGTCGCGCTCTACGTGTCGTGGCTGCACCACTCGGTCACGGCTAAGGACGTGACGGAGTGCGTCCACCAGAAGTCCTTCTACGGCCTGCGGGTGTTCCCGCTGGAGTCGCGCCACTACGTGCAGTACTATGGGGTTGTAAATTTGTAAAAAGTAAAGAAAATATTAGAACGACCGATACGTACTGAAGTCAGTATGCAAACGTCTACATGAGGCAGAGCAAAACATTTTATGTATTTTTTGTTTGGTGTAACCACAAAGTCATCATCGTTAAAATGCTTTAAGCAAACAGTGCTTGTTTTTGTGGGAAACCAATTACTGTTACGCCCTGTACCTGTGATCCACTTTTCCTTCAATTCAGGATTTTTTGGAAAACTGAAAGTAAAAATAAAAATATATCGTTGAAAAATATCGACAACACCCTCGCACTAAATAACAAAGACCCAAAAACAAATATTCATATTTTTATATAACTATTGATTTTCATTAATGTTTTTCACTTACACATGGTAAGAAACTCCTCCCTTTTTATATTCACTATACTGCTTGCATTTTTGCAGCTTATTATAGCACATTTCGGCATTTTGTCACAAAAATACTCGGAGCTCAGCTTGTCATGAAGTTGTGCAATTTCTGCGCAGTACAATCATTTACGAATGACAGCAACATACCCGTTTATGCATGAAGGCGACGCGTGTGCCACGCCTCCTTACGCAATCTATCGGAGCGGAAAAACATTTTCTTATCTGTGGTATATCCCATAAACATAAGTTTAGTAAGACGAAAGTTTATTTTGATATACAGGGTCTTCGGCAGATGGTTGAAAATACGAAAATGGGGGATAGGTGGGGTTGCCTCCCACCTATTTTGTGAATTAAAAAAAATCTAGGACTTGTAATTTTTTTTACAGGATTTTTTTTCCTTTTTTTAGAAATTTTGCCATTTTTATACCTTTGAACACATGTAACTTTTTGTTTTTTAAAGCTAGCTCCAAAATCTTTTTTTTAATAGACTTTTATAAGATTGTCGGCTCTAAAAAAAATTATGTTTGTTTCAAGTTATTGCTAAAAACAAAAATGTGGGCCCCCGAACTTAAAAAAAAGTTGAACAAAAATTTAAAAGTCAACTTTGCGATGCATTTAAAAAAAAATTATGGGGCTGGAAGGCTTCTGTTTTTTTTAAAACATCTCTAAAGCTTAGGCTTTTGAATGGTATGTAATTTATTTCGGTATCTTTTTTGTAACCGGAGTTGTTAATTTTTTTTACTCAATTGGACCATGTTGACGAAATTCCACTAGTTACATGTTTTGTGAAATGTATCAAATGCAAAGTTGAAAATAATGTAAATACTTACTGTTGGGACGGTTACAAAGAGCAGGTACGTTTTTTTACATTCTTGCACACACATAATGTCTATCTTTTGTCATTTATTGGCATATTGGAGTTAGCACTTCCATATGCCAATAAAATGTCCGCATATTCCGCATTGGTAAATTGAGCCATTTTAAACCACAACAAAGTCTTAACAAAACGTCCGATAATAACAAAAAGTGACAAACAACAAAAAAACTTCACAAAATCACAAACGTTAATAACGTTAACGTTTTTTTTTGTTTTCGTTAATTTCACTTTGCTGTGTTTGTGATTTTGTTAAGTTTTTTTGTTGTTTGTCACTTTTTGTTATTATCAGATTTTGTTAAGTTTTTTTGTTGTTTGTCACTTTTTGTTATTATCAGACGTTTTGTTAAGACTTTGTTATGGTTTAAAATGGCTCAATTTACCAATGCGGAATATGCGGACATTTTATTGGCATATGGAAGTGCTAACTCCAATATGCCAATAAATGACAAAAGATAGCCATTATGTGTGTGCAAGAATGTAAAAAAACGTACCTGCTCTTTGTAACCGTCCCAACAGTAAGTATTTACATTATTTTCAACTTTGCATTTGATACATTTCACAAAACATGTAACTAGTGGAATTTCGTCAACATGGTCCAATTGAGTAAAAAAAATTAACAACTCCGGTTACAAAAAAGATACCGAAACAAATTACATACCATTCAAAAGCCTAAGCTTTAGAGATGTTTTAAAAAAAACAGAAGCCTTCCAGCCCCATTATTTTTTTTTTAAATGCATCGCAAAGTTGACTTTTAAATTTTTGTTCAACTTTTTTTTTAAGTTCGGGGGCCCACATTTTTGTTTTTAGCAATAACTTGAAACAAACAATTTTTTTTAGAGCCGACAATCTTATAAAAGTCTATTAAAAAAAAGATTTTGGAGCTAGCTTTAAAAAACAAAAAGTTACATGTGTTCAAAGGTATAAAAATGGCAAAATTTTTAAAAAAAGGAAAAAAAATCCTGTAAAAAAAATTACAAGTCCTAGATTTTTTTTAATTCTCAAAATAGGTGGGAGGCGACCCCACCTATCCCCCATTTTCGTATTTTCAACCATCTGCCGAAGACCCTGTATATCAATTGATATAATTATATCCTTGAACCCTGGTGCTACTACTGTATTGGGTCCATAAAAAGGACGAATTTTGGCGCGATGTTTGAAATATTTTTAATAAAATTTCGTAAGTTTACTTTCATTTTTTTTTTATTTTAACCAGCCAGGTACAAATAATACGAGCAAAGAGATTTGATTACAAATTTATACTTAAAAAAAGAAAGATTTCAAAAGATGTTCTTTTTTCCCGTTCATCACAATTTTAATACAGATACTAATGTTAATCCGATTTCTGCATGCACACAGGGCTAATTTAAAACCCTTCCTAAACCTTACGGTGGCCTCTAGTAATAATAATTATCTATTTTCCCCAAAATACTTATATTGAAAAAAAAAACGGTCAAGTGCGAGTCACAACCGTGCACATAGGTTTCCGCACGATCATACTAGATGGCGCTATTTCCTTCACTTTCAAAAAAAACACGTTTTTTGTGTGGAGTCATTCACTTTTTCTATTTTTTTGTATTTGTTGTTATAGCGGCAACATAAACTTTCAACTGTCTAGCTATCACGGTTCATGAAATACAGCCTGGTGACAGACGGACAGACAGACAGACAGACGGACGGCCAGCGGAGTCTTAGTAATAGGTGCCGGTTTTTACTCTTTGGGTACGGAACCCTAAAAACAAGCCAAGTGCGTGTCGGGCCACGCAAAGTGTAGGGCTCCGCAGTCATTACTCCATAACTTGAAAACTATTTAAATCAGGATACTCGAAATACATTTTTACCCGACTGCCCAAACAGGAGGGTTATGTTGTTCAGGTGTATGTATGTATTTCTGTTTTTTTGGCCGACCCTGTAGCCTAAACTGCTTGATGGATTTTGGTGTGCGAGGTGTCGTAGATTCGTCTTGATCCCGAAGGTGACAAAGGATACATTTAAACTGCTTGATGGATTTTGGTGTGCGAGGTGTCTTAGATTCGTCTTGATCCCGAAAGTGACATAGGATACATTTAAACTGCTTGATGAATTTTGGTGTGCGAGGTGTCGTAGATTCGTCTTGATCCCGAAGGTGACATAGGATACATTTAAACTGCTTGATGGATTTTGGTGTGCGAGGTGTCGTAGATTCGTCTTGATCCCGAAGGTGACATAGGATACATTTAAACTGCTTGATGGATTTTGGTGTGCGAGGTGTTGTAGATTCGTCTTGATCCCGAAGGTGACATAGGATACATTTAAACTGCTTGATGGATTTTGGTGTGCGAGGTGTCGTAGATTCGTCTTGATCCCGAAGGTGACATAGGATACATTTAAACTGCTTGATGGATTTTGGTGTGCGAGGTGTCGTAGGTTCGTCTTGATCCCGAAGGTGACATAGGATACATTTAAACTGCTTGATGGATTTTGGTGTGCGAGGTGTCGTAGATTCGTCTTGATCCCGAAGGTGACATAGAATACATTTTAACTGCTTGATGGATTTTGGTGTGTGAGGTGACGTAGATTCGTCTTGATCCTAAAGGTGACAAAGGATACATTTAAACTGCTTGATGGATTTTGGTGTGCGAGGTGTCGTAGATTCGTCTTGATCCCGAAGGTGACAAAGGATACCTACATTTAAACTGCTTGATGGATTTTGGTGTCATGTATGTTGTACTGCTCTCACTTATGGGACGGATCGGCTCGTTACCAGCTAGATGCCTTGGATTCTATCGACCGACGCGCTAGGAGACTCATTGGGGACGAGGAACTTGTATCAAGCAGGTTTCAAAGCCTCGAGCATCGCCGCAAAGTCGCCTGTCTATCAGTGTTCTACAGGATTCATTTCGGAGAGTGTGCCCTGGAACTTCACGACCTCATTCACCCTCTCCATTTCATCATCGGACGACCAGGCACGGAGAGCGGTTCCACCCCTTTGTCGTCAATGTTCCACCTTTTCGCACGAAGCGTTTTGCTTCTTCCTTCATCATGCGAACGGCCAAGGAGTGGAATTCCCTTTCGGCGTCTGTATTCCCCGATTTGTATAATTTAGGAATCTTCAAGACGAGAGTGAATAGGCACTATTTGAGCTTGCGTGTTACATCCTCGGTTGCATCGGCACTTACCATCAGGTGAGGTGCAGCCAAACGCATTCAATTTTTTACAAAAAAAAAAATATTTTGGTGTGCGTGGTGTCGTAGGTTCGTCTTGATCCCGAAAGTGAAAAATGATACATTTAAACTGCTTGATGTATTTTGGTGTGCGAGGTGTCGTAGATTCGTCTTGATCCCGAAGGTGACAAAGGACACATTTCAACTGCTTGATGGATTTTGGTGTGCGAGGTGTCGTAGATTCGTCTTGATCCCGAAGGTGACAAAGGATACATTTAAACCTGACTGCCCCAAAAAGAGGGGTAAAGGCGATCACAACGCAGCGAAGTCGTCGGTATCGTCGACAGATTGCTTACAGTCGAAACGTCTGCATACACCAGCGGTTCGTGTTGAGTAATGAACTACGAGAACTTCTGTCGAGAGCGTCGGTGGTGTAAGGGTTACGACCGCTACCTCCTGTCCGAGAGGCCGTGGTTCGAATCCTGCCACTTACTAATGTGATTTCGATTTAGATTTCTTATGTACGTTTATCCGACGCTCTAACGGTGAAGGAAAACATTGTGCCCAAACCTGCACACGCCCGCGAAGAAACTCGAAGGTTGTGTGTGAAGTCGACCAACCCGCAATGGGTCCACGTGGTCGACTAAGGCCCGATCTCCCTAATTCAGGGTAGGCTCCAGCCCCTCGGTGGGGATGTAGGTATATGAGCTGATAAAAAGAAGAATGAACTACGACATATTCATACAAATTTGTTCTCAACGATATTTTTGTCGCTGTGGTTTGGTTGTTGCGTTGTCTATTTGAATCGGCCTACTGTACTCAGAGATATGCTATATATAAGGGGAGGTAGATAGGTTACATGCGTCTGTAAAGTGAAGCAAAAAAAAAGATGCCAATTGGCATCTCTTTTCTTAGTAGCATTCAGTGCAATAGAAGGGAACTACCTATAATACTGTGTGTGTAAATGGATTCGATTTTCAAATGTTGTTTGTTAGTGCATAGCCCATCTATGGTAACAAATCTCTGACTGTACCTATAACTTTTTAGTATGTTATTTTTACATTGGCGTTACTTTAAAAGTGTCATAAATCTGCATAATACAAAATATATCAGTCTCTATTCAGTAATAATGTTTTATTGAAGATTCATCATGATCATATCATCCGAAAGAATTCCACTGATAGGAGCAATCAACTCAAAAACTGAAAAACAACTTCAAAATGAAATTTTCTCCAATGTGTGAAATAATATTATTATACTTAAATACACAACATTAACCTCAATAACGAAATCAAAGGTGGGTACGAATTAAATTAGGGGCCTAAATTTTTTGGAGGTCGGTGTCAGCATACAACTACTTCACAACTACTTACGTATCAAATGTTTTAGATTAATTGGTTTGCTGACACCGACCTCAAAAAAATTTAGGCCCCTAATTTAATTCGTACCCACCTTTGATTTCGTTATTGAGGTTAATGTTGTGTATTTAAGTATAATAATATTATTTCACACATTTGAGAAAATTTCATTTTGAAGTCGTTTTTCAGTTTTTAAACTTTTTTTTATTTTATTTATTTTTAGTGATAATGCTATCTATTTAACAACGTTAAACTCAATCACCTACTCGCCAATAGGAATCATTAAATCAAATTGCATGTGTTTCATTAAAAGATACTGAGTCCTGTGTCTTCCATCATCATCTCAGCAGCATGAAAGTTATGGAGTTAAATCTTCCATCATCAGCTCATCTGAATAACCTAAAAGAATACAATTTTATCGGTCTATGCGTAAGAATTATCCTCTAATTCCTAACCGTTAATGAGTTGTACCTTTCTTCATCAGCTCATGACTACCAGACGCTAATACGTTCCTATAAAATTTGAGGGTTGCCCTCGATTTCCCTGGGATTCCATCATCAGATCCTGGTTTTCTTGGGATATCTTCTTTCCAACAAAAAAAGAATCATCAAAATCGGTTCATAAAAGACGAAGTTATCCGCGAACACACATATAAAAATAAATAAATATATACGGTCGAATTGAGAAACCTCCTTTTTTTAAAGTCGTTTAATAATATCATTCGGTTTTCATCACAGGACGGAGTGATCAATAAGAAAGGTTTAGGTGAAATAATAAAAAGTGTTTAATAATAAAAAGTGAGACAACGGTGTGACGGCGGGCCGCAGCACAGGGGGTGGGCTGTTACCACATCCTACTGCTTGTAAACCTTGCACCAGTTTTGTAGTCAAACGAACTATAATTTTTAATTAAAAAAAAGTCTTTCGACCTGTAAACCGCAACAAGGACGCAAGTTTGCAAGTGGGTCATGAAAGCACGTTGAGTAATTAACCAAGTATATTTTATAGCAGTTTTACTCTTTGAGAGTAGTATTCGCTCACAAGTACTTACTCTATCTGATACGGATGTGACAAGTGGAGTTAGGAAGGTATTATCCAGGCATACTAACATGAATGATGTGTATTATCCTGGTATTAAATGGGAAATGAGCATTTATACTGCGATCATGTTTAGACACTGTACACTATACCCCTATCATTAACCGCTATAAGCCTGGGCATCCTCACACTAGCGTCCTTACATCCTTTAGCTGGCTACATATAACCAAATACCGGACACTGCATACAACCATCGTGAAATGACATTTCTAAAAACAAATGACGGAGCAAACAAAATCACGGTGTAATCCTGTACGTTCGATAACCAAACTATAATAAATCTGTATCAATCTGGGTGATGAGGGGTGAGGTCGCAATCTATATACTTTAACTAGCTGTCCCGGCGAACTACGTACCGCCTTACATTACATTACACTGCCCTACCCTACCCTACCCTACACTACACTACACTACCCTACCCTACACTACACTACCCTACCCTACCCTAAACTACCCTACCCTACATACACTACACTACACTACCCTACCCTACACTACCCTACACTACACTACCCTACCCTACCCTACACTACCCTACCCTACCCTACCCTACATACACTACACTACACTACCCTACACTACACTACCCAACCCTGCCCTACCCTACCCTACCCTACACTAACCTACCCTAAAAAAAATAGATGTTGGCCGATTCTCAGACCTACTCAATATGCTCACAAAATTTCATGAGAATCGGTCAAGCCGTTTCGGAGGAGTAAGGGAACGAAAACTGTGACACGAGAATTTTATATATTAGATATAATCTTCGTGAAGAGTATGCGTGACGCCAAAAGATATATACAATCGAAACCACCGCAATATAGACAGACTCCTGCCTGTGCGATGCAGACTTGCCAAGTCAAGTAAGCTGACGCATGTGCTAGGACCGTCAATTTATAACAAACTCCCGGTAGAAATCACTGAAGCTCCCTCATTAAGAAAGGAGGCGGGCACTGTTTTTTCCATACAACGTTCTCGACAGTTTTCTCCTTGATTTTTATACATAAAATAAATATTCATTTATTCAATGCTCCTATGTCTTCCTTTTATTGATAACTTGTTTTTTTGAGCTACTAGAAGCCCTCAAAATGACAGAAAAATACCTAATTTTTATCACCACTAAAGACGTCTAGTGTGGAGATTCAAAAAGTATTTACAAAAAAAGCTTAACATAGAGGCCTATTACAATTACTTATTATTCTATTTGTGATTTTTTTTAACATAGTATGTCTAATTTTGGAGGAGAAAATCGTCGAGAGCCAAACCTCAAATTTTGCAATTTTTAATCAAAATATTCACCGGGAACTTCGCGTTAAAAATGATAAACAAACCTTTATTAATCCAGATCCGCGAAGCCAATAATGCGTAAAGAGGTGACACGCACGTACACACACACACACACACACACACACACACACAAACTTTCGAATTTATAACATTAGTAGGATTAATTATTGTTCTTTTAACGAATTTAATCCTACCAATTTAAAAAACGAGAGTAAAATTTGTAAATATGTTTCTTTTGTCATCCATCATCGATCATTAAGATAATATACCTTTTTTTAATAGCTCTTGAAATTTTCAACCGATTTCCAAAAAGGAGGATACAGGTAAAGTTAGTGTACAGGTATTTTTTGACACAATCAACCTCCACCAGGAAATTCTCCCTTACGATGTTACCGGCTCATTTAACATTTTGAAAAGTTGCAAAATGAATTACAATAAGGTAGGGTTGCCATCCCCAAATTCGTAATACCAGGACATTTTTGTTTAAAAAACAGGACGCAATATAATAACAATAGTTAATATCAATACGCAATGAATATAGGATCAATGAAACTCAACTAATAGCAAAAATTAAGCTGCAGCCCCTTTATAAGCTAGGTACCTACCAGTTTCTCATTTATCGACAAATTCTTAGAAAAAGTGTCTAAGGCTTTAGAAGTCCCTGCCTAAGACTGTAATCTTGTGTTTGGCCTTTTTGAATGTCTTCAATGTCTATCGCACCTCTACTCACAATACAATTCACCCAAAACCCAGGACGCTACTTAAAAAACTATCCAGGACACCCGAAAAGCAGGACACGTCCTGGGAAAACAGGACGCTTGGCAACCCTACAATAAGGTAATATTCCTCAATCGTAGTCAATCGTCCTTTCTATATATAACCCCCCGCTAAATCAGTAAATATTAAGTTTCATATAACTGTTTATATAAAGAGAGCTTCGGTGGCATAATGGCAACGACCGCTACCTCCTGTCCGACGCGAAGGTTGTGTGTGAAGTCGACCAACCCGCACTCGGCCCACGTGGTCGACTAAGGCCCGATCGCCCTAATTCAGGGTAGGCTCGATCCTCTCGATAGGGACGTATATTATGAGCTGAAATGATATGATGAACTGTTTTCATTTAATCTTAGTTAAAATATAACGTAACAAGTTACAGTAAATTTCAAAAAAATATAAAATCATTAAAATATTTTACGGTTTTAAAAAGGGGTTACAAAAAAGGGCGACTGGCAGGAATAGAGCCTTATTATATTATTTATTTTATAAAGTCTTTTCTATTTTAAAAAGATTGAGATAATCCAAATTATGTGAATCTTCGGCTGAATGTACCTGATCGATAAGTTTATTTCTGTTTCGCTTGTCAGACTAGATAAATCTGGAAGAGATTGCTCTTAACAATAAGACCGCCTCCTGCACATCATATACACTATCCCTAAGTGTTATCTTAGAAAAATTGTATTTTGGTGCACTTTAAGTGTAAATAAATAAATAAACATGATAGCTTTCGCGTCGCAAAAATATAAGAATTAGAATATACAGGGTGTAACGAAATTGGTATAGGTCCCGTTAACTAGCAGTTCTACTTGTCATACTAACCAATTTTCTCTAAGAACCCAGTCAGTTCTCAAAAAAAAAATTGGACCCTCCATACTAAAATGCACAAAATCGGTCGATCAGCTGATCGATTTGTATAAAGAGTAAAAAAAATACGTTTTCAGCAAAGTCGTATAACAAAAGTTGTTCAGTATGATGAGTAGAAGCTCCAGTTAACGGGACCTACACCAATTTTGTTACACCCTGTACAGGTAATTTAGTGCTAAATGGAATCCAAGTATCTATCCAAAAGATAAATAGGGAGCGAGAGGAGAACAAATCACTTTCAATTACGCCGCTACATTTATTAGTGCTTTGAGGAAAGTTCTGGTACTACCAAAAAGTTTTTATGCAACAAAATTGCTGGCAATGTATAAAACACAGACAGGGTAAAAATAATTTTTATCTACACTCATGTCGTAAATCCTTCATTTACTTATCAGAAACGCTAAGCAAATGATATACCTTTCGATGGAGCCGTGACTAAGGATCCATACAAATTTCATTTCGTTATCGCAAAGTTGTAACAAAATGAAGTTTTTTTTTTTAATTTTTACGCAGATGCTTGCTATTTGAGCACACTAGCGTGTTTCGGAACGCAACCTTGGCGGCGCGCATGCGCGGTGCGATATTACTGCAAATTTATTTTCGCGCCATTAACGTTTGTATTTTTCCTTATGCAGTTTGTATATAAACAATGATTACTTTATTTTGTCTTTAATTTAAATTTGTTGTATGAGTGTAGATAAACTATTGTATGCAACTGTACATCGTGTTAAATACCCCTCATTATGCAACAGTTGCATAAATAGCTATTAACATTCCATTAGCCACTGAAGGAACCGATATCGAAAAATAAATTATGAAGGCAGTAAAACATAGTGCGAGTGGATATTATCTAAGGTGACGAACTTATTTATACCCCACTGTATATGTGGCAGGCAAATTGTATGATTAGTCATTTTACATACGGTCAGGCAAATTGTATAATTCGTCCGTATTGTAAACGGTTAGGCAAAATGTAAAATGCTGTACGCCGATTCAGGCAATGTGTAATAATTCGTCCGTATGTAAATGGTCAGGCAAAATGTAAAATTCTGTACGCAGATTGTAAAATGCCGAGCCAGGCAAATTGTATTAATTCGTCCCTATATAAACGGTAAATGCCAAGTCAGGCAAATTTTCAAAATACCGTACGGCAGATTGTAAATGAGCTCCCGAAGCGAGCAATGTTAGGTTCGGTCAGGTTTGATTGATTTCACTGTCAAAGAGCCTCGCGAAGCTAAGCGAAGCTCCCCGCCTCGCCATTTTATAATTTGCCTGACATTTGCTGACCGTATGTTTAATAAATGACGAATTATACAGTGTGCCTGAGACATGTATACCACGATCATGGATTTAGCCCCCCAAATTTTTATATAGATGATCTCTTTCAGTAAATAAAGTACAGTTATTTGTTGTATGGCAAATAGATCCACCCACCATAAATTGTAGCGTATAGTAATGAAACTCATGTCGATTTGTCCCTCATAATCTCTAGATTACAGCGGTAATTAAAGTGGTATTAACTTTACCTTATCTAAAACGTCTTATCTAAAGTGAACTTACCAAGATGCCCCAACGCAATGAGGACCTATGGTTATCTTATCTTTAAGGCCGAACACATCAATGTTGTCAACATTGATGTTTGGCGGCAAGACTTAGATAAGATGGGGGTAGCTGGTCAGGCGGGCTTAGAAAATGCCCTATCAACCAAACCAAGTCTTACAAAGTTGACCCCGCCGGAAATCGAACCCGCGATCTCCTGGTGTGAAGCGAATGGACTAACCATTTTGCCACAGAGGCGGTTATCTTTCGTACAATAACTATAACAAATTAATAACTTTTTTTAGAGTTTAATACCATCACTATACGTAGTGGGCCAAAAGATTGTCTCCTTTGGGATCGTTGACCTAACAACGTTTTAATTTCAGACCATAAAAATAAGACTTACTAAACGAATTAATTAAAAACTAAAAACTCCAATTTATAAAAAAAAACCCCTATTTTTGGTCTGTCGTCGGGTAGAAATGTATCCTACATCACTCACGAAATCAAGACGAATCTAACGACACCTCATACAATCCAAAATCCATGATAATGATAATGATTTATTTGCTTTAAATGTTGCTATAAGGCATCTGAGACAAGTTAACGACTGTCATCTAGTGATGGTAACCGCCACCAACGGCTTAACGTGCCTTGCGAAGCACAAAAGTTATTATAGTGTCGACGTTTAAATATTTCTGGACCAAAGAATTTTTACCATGCTATTTGTAAATCAAGTCTACAGTCAAATTATCACGTTAAAGCATTTATAAGGCATACAATAATAGGCTAGTTGGTCATTTAGTTACTTTTTATCATCTGTCAAAAACAAAATTTTGTTCTAAATATGTATGTCGTCGTGGAAATCCTTGGGGGAGGCCTTTGTCCAGCAGTGGACGATTTGTGGCTGATATGATGTAGTTATAAATTATTGGAAGAAATTCTGAGTATCACACATTTAACCAAAGGTATTGGCATGCAAAATTAATGTTAGTTTAATCTATAGGTATTAAACAAGAGTAAAAAAGAATATATAACAGAATGAAGACAATTCAAATAATGTAGGTACTCACTCTTTAAACAATAAGCTTCTATATAAATTGTAAAATTTAAAACAATGTTAAGTTTTCAAATTATATTAAAATATAAATTATATTTAAAAGTCAAAAACACGTAATTAACACATTGACTTCAATATTTCACTTATATTCCATTGTATTCCTTGATGGAGTAAAACGATTTCTCTAATAGCCATGATTTTAAATATCTGATAAATTTTGAGTATGGCAAGTCTTTTAAATCTTTTGGTAGTTTGTTATAAACTGTGATGGCCATTGAATAACATTTTTTTAAATAGCGTGATGTTTTTGGAGCATATTCATATACAAGTCTTTCTTGGTTTCTGTTTGAATGAAGCCGTTTAGGCTACAGAGCTTGCCATAGAATAAACATACATACATACACACACCCACAAACACACATATACATCCATACATAAAGTACCTTTCATTAGAATTTTGACAAACATAATATATCGTGGGATTAGTAGTAGGGTCACTTAGTACGGAACCAAAAGAAAATATTCTTTTTTTTTGTGCTGCGTTAAAAAAACATCTTTAACCAAACTTATTAATTAAAGTATTAAAAGTATTTGTTCGCTTTAAAAAGTTCCTTTCGGGCTCGCCAAACTGATGCCTTCTCTCTTTGTTCGGTAAGTAAGTAACATCGTAATAACAGAATTACCTTCAAAAACTAGGTCAATGAGGTCGGTCGCAACGGGCCTATTACATTACACTAGTCCCCCTGATGTTACATCTACATCCCTATTTAAACAGCAACCTTTAAAAACAAACAGCTCTTTCCTCCAACAAACAAATGAACAGATTTTCCGGTTGGTAATTAAGACTGATGTTTATCAAGAGGGATTTCCATGCTGTAGAAAGGTGCTTTTATTGTTATATTATTGCTTTGTTTGGGTCTGTATATGTAAGCAACAAGTTATATGCTTTTATCAGAATAAACTGTACTTCATGATATCAGCTCATACACGTCTCCACCGGGGGGCTCGAGCCTACCCTGAATTAGGGCATCGGGCCTTAGTCAACAACGCGGGTCCAGTGCGGGTTGGTAGACTTCACACACAACCCGCGAGTTTCTTCGCAGGCGTGTGCAGGTTTCGTAAGAGCGTCGGATAAACGTACATATGAAATCGAAATTAGAAAACACATTGGTTCGTGGTAGGTAGCGAACCAGACCTCCCGGACAGGAGGTAACGGCCCTAAGCCCTAAAACTTGTACTTAACTTAAGAATAATATTGATCTTTAGTTTGGTCCACAAGTGATAGCCATAGAAAAGGGAAAAAGAGGCAGAGGACGCCCCATCTAGATGCGAACCGTCTCAAAGGACATGCTGACGCTAGGTTTAATGCCAGAAACTACCCAAAATCACCAAGAATGGCGAAAGAGTATCAGGAGGGCTGACCCCAGATAGGGAAGAAGCCAGGAGATTGATTGATTGATTAGGTCCACGTATGTTGAGTATGGCCTTAATAACCTTACTGTGTTTGAGAAGAGAGCTGTATCTGTGTGGTTAGTTATTAAAGTTATTAAAAGAAATATAGTATTAGCTAAAGATTAATTTGCTTAGATTTATAGCAAATGCAGTGTCTTAAGACCAAGGTCTTCGACCAGTGTGTTGCCAGTGATGACATACGGAACTGAGACATGGTCACTTACTATGGGCCTCAAAAGAAGGTTCAAGGTCACCCACAGGGCAATGGAGCGTGCTATGCTCGGAGTTTCTCTGCGTGATCGAATCAGAAACGAGGAAATCCGTAGGAGAACCAAAGTAACCGACGTAGCTCTCAGAATTGCTAAACTTAAGTGGCATTGGGCAGGGCACATTGCTCGTAGAACAGATGACCGTTAGGGCAGTAAAGTTCTCGACTGGCGACCACGCACTGGAAAACGTAGTGTAGGCAGGCCTCCCACTCGGTGGACCCATGACCTGGTGAAGGTCGCGGGAAGCCGCTGGATGAGGGCAGCGCAGAACCGGTCGTCGTGGAGATCCTTAGGGGAGGCCGTTGTCCAGCAGTGGACGTCCTTTGGCTGATATGATGATGATGATGAATAGCTTGGGTTTTAGTTGGCGCCCAACTTGGTTCTCAATTACTCAATAATTTGACATCCAGTTTGTGTTTTATCCATTTTGGGCCTTACTTAGCTTACAGCTAGGGTTTTTTTTGGTATGGCTCTAAGTTTTCGCCCTGCTTGTCCTTAGGATGATGAATGCATAGCTTCTATCTTTCTTCTATTCTTTATGATGTACATGAGATGCATACTGGCTGACTCTTCTGTCACGTCTAGTGTGTGACAGTGACTTTTTAATTGATGCTTTTTTTGTGGAAACCCGTACTTCTAACCCATAAAATTTTTATTTATCATATCAGCTCTTACACGTCCCCACCGAGGGGCTCGAGCCTACCCTAAATTGGGGCGATACTCAGATATGGTCTAAGAAGGCACCCAGCTTGGGACTTATTTGGTATCCAGCTTCCGTTTCAAGGCATAACTTAACTTCCTTACTTAACGCTATACCTACAGGTAAAAAAAATGTGTGCCAAATTTTTTAACAACGGCATCTTTTCGTGATACTGAACAACTTTCGTTAAGAAATCAATAGTCGATTCGAAATTTTTTTTTGAACTTTTATACAAATTGAACAGCTGATAAGCCAACTTTGTATAGGAAGTGTTTTTTTTTTATCTCGAGTCTTAGTTGGCGCCCAGCTAGACGTCCAGCGAGGCTCTTAGGGTAAAGAACCATTTTAGCGAGCATCTAAAGTGGGGTCATCTACACAGTTTTAACAAAACCACAAGTGGTGTCATCAATCCTTATACTAATATCAATGTGAAAATGTGTTTAATTGTTCGTTTGTTACCTTTTCACGCTTCAACGCCTTGACCAATCTTAATGAAATTTGGCATGCGGGTAGCCTGTGTTACGAGGAAGGACAGGGTACTTTTTATCCCGTGAAAATAGCATAGCTCGATGCAGTTCCTGAGGGAACTGAAAATATACTCTTTTTTGGTTAATTTCTTTACCATCGCAACGGAACAATGGATTGTGTGATTTTTTGCACAGAGATGTTTGAGGGGGTGGGAAATGATATGATTTACTAATAAGCATATCCTGACATAGTTCCCGAGGGATCTGGAGAAAATTCATGTCCACGCTCGCGAGTCGCTTACGGCTCGCGCACCACGCACCCTCTAAGACAGTCATAAAAACGATGTCCACGCGAGCGAAGCCGTGGGAAAAAACTAGTTATTAATAATTGAACTGATGAAAGTCAAACTCAGATTTTGGGACCTGCGATACCACTATTAAGTATTTTGTGACCCTTTTTTTCCAAAATTGTAAGCCCTTGACACATAACATCATGGCAAGTGACGATGATGCCGAAGATGGAAGCAGGCTTACCAAGATTCCCTAACGCAATGGGGATCTAGCTATCTTATCTTCAAACCTTAACACATCAATGCTTTAAAAATTGATGCTCGTCGGCAAGACTTACCTAAGATGGTGGTAGCTAGCCAGACGGACTTAGAAAATGGCCTTCCACCAACCAAACCGAGTCATTCAAAGTTCACTGGGAATCAAACCCGCGACCTTCCGATGAAGCTAATGGACTTAACCATTACGCCACAGAGGCGGACCCTATTATTTACTGATGTGTTTGTGTTCACCTATTAACCGAGTTTATTCTAACTATGATTGGATACAATACGTGCATTATTGAGATAGCTGCAGTCAGCTTTGACCCCGATCGGATATTGAACACGTAGCTTGGGTACTTGCAATTGTGAAGGTTGAGGAAACTTAAATGTTTAATTATATCAAAGATAACTGATACTGAAAGCTGAATGAATTATTAGTTTTTAGTGAATAGGGATGACGAATGCTAGTCATGTGAGTTACTTTTTATCATTTGTCAAAAACAACATTTTGTTCTAAAAATGTTGGAAATACCTAGGCGTGACGTCATAGTTTAGCAGCGTCATATACGTACCGTACTCATTTTGTGATTTTGGTGAATTAAAAATCGAAGACTTGATGGAAAACAAAAAGAGTGAGAGTTTCCGAAGTTTAAGTAGGAGGGCAATTTAGTGATCAAGAGTTCATATTATTTCTGATGCTGTCGTCGTTCCTATTGACTATCTTTATCCTTACTAATAATATTATAAATGTGAAAATGTGTTTGTTTGTTACCTTTTCAAGCTTCATCACCTTGACCAATCTTGATAGGGAAGGACATAGGTTACTTTTTATCTCGTGAAAATAGCATAGTCCGATGTAGTTCCTGAGGGAACTGAAAATAATACTCTTTTTTTTTGCTTAATTACTTCAACATCGCAACGGAACAATGGATTGTTCTGATTTTTTGCACAGAAATGGTTGAGGAGGAAGAACATAAAATGACCTAATTTACTAATTAATTTATTAATTAATCCTGACATAAGTTCCCGAGGGATCTGGGGAAAACTCCTTTTTTACGCTCGCGCACGTCGGCATCGCAACGAAGCAATGAATTGATTGAAGTGTTTTTTTTGTATAGAAATGGTTGAGCGGTGTAAAGTGACATAAACTGTTAATCAGAATAGTCTGATATAATTCCTGAGGGATCTGGAGGACACTCATATCTACGCTCAGCTCGCGCACTACTTAACCTCAAAGGCAGTCATAAAAACGATTTCCACGCGGGCGAATCCGCGGGCAAAAGCTATTTTATATATTGTTAAAACGTGCCTGATTATCCTTAATAGCTTTAATAATAAAAAAATATATATTTATGCTTCAATATCTACTTAATTAGTACAGTAATAATTCATCTACTATATTTGAAACTTAGTGGGTGCCCGCAGCTTCGGCCGCGTTACTACCAATTTTTGCGGTTCCAGTGGGAATTTCTCAAAATCCTTTCTTTACGGATGCCTACATCATAATTGCTATGTTTTTGTCAAATTTCAACCCGATCCGCAAGTGGTTTCAGCTGTGCGTTGATATACCACTCAACCACCTTTTCCTTTTATATAATACTAGTGGATGCCCGCAGCTTCGCCCGCGCAGATCCCGATTTTGCGATTCCCGTGGGAATTTCCCAAAATCCTTTTTTAGCGGATACCTACGTCATAACATCTACCTGCATGCCAAATTGCAGCCCGGTCCGTCCAGTGATTTGGGCTGTGCGTTAATAGATCACTATGTCAGTCAGTAGTCAGTTACCTTTGAGTTATATATATTTAGATGTTACCGTAAGATTGTAAATTCCGTTAGATTATAATCTAACGGGATTTATCTCGCGAGATTGTGAACTGTCGAAAGATTGTGAACTGTAACATATTGTTTACAATTTCACTAGTGACATTACAATAACACTAAGCGAAGTGAAAAACACTAAATAAATGAGCTCGCGAAGCGAGCGATGTTAGGTCTGGTTCGGTTAGCTTTAATTGATTTAACAGTCAAAAAGTCACAGTTTACCCCCCCACCCCTCCCCCTGGGTAGCAGAATGCTTCGCAGCAGAAGAAATCATCGGTTTTATTCGGAGGTACAAGAATAGGCCGTGAAATTGTGATCCGAATCAAAATTTACCGTTATATCATAATCTAACTAGTGAGATTGTAATATCGCGGTTTTCACAATATCCCGTCGACATATATACTGACTAGTTGACCCAAGTTGAGTTGAGATAAATGTAACATTATACTACAATACTCTACTGTACTCAGTTCTGCTCTGCTTTGCACTGCACTGCACTGCACTACCCTATCTTTAATCTACCCTACTCCACTAAACACTACATTATACAACACTATAAGTACTACACTATTCGGGGCAGAAACAAATCCAACAAAACAAAGATCATGAAAAGCAGTCCTACTGTTCTTGAGTTATAAATGGTGTAACTAACCCGAGTTTGTTTTATATAAGAAAAATCCGCCAAGCGCGTGTCGGACCACACATCAATCAAATCAAATCAAAATAATTTATTTTAAATAGGTGCTTACACAAACTTTTAAATAGTAAAAAAAATATACTTATTGTCTATTACATAATGTCATGATTCAGATTACAGTCTCAGGTAATGGTATTTGTTATAGAATCAACATCTATAACTTTGTCATTTACATAATCTATTATTTTATAATATCCTCTAGAGCACAAGCATTTTTTGTCATGAGTATTGAATTTGTTCTCTGACAAACTAGTTACATTTTCTGGAATTTTATTGTAGAATCTTTTATTGTAGAGTCTAAATTTAGACTGTCCCACTAATGACTTTTTAACCTTACTCAGTCTCGAAAAGGCTATATCATTTTTATTTACATTTCTTAAATTCAAATTATGCCTGTCACTGTTTTTAGGAAATAAATGTATTTTTTTACGAACGAACATAATTTTTTCATATATTAATTGACTAGCAACAGTTAAAATATTAATTTCTTTGACCTTATTTTTTAAACGACTTCAAAAAGGAGGAGGTTTCTCAATTCGACCGTATTTTTTTCTAATGTTTGTTCGTTGATAACTTCGTCGTTTGTGAACCGATTTTGATGATTCTTTTTTTGTTGGAAAGAAAATATCCAAAGGGTGGTACCATAATAATAAAACCAGGATCTGATGATGGAATCCCAGAAAAATCGAGGGCAACCCTCAAATTTTATAGGCAAGTATTACGTGTTTCATATGTTTTCTAAAGCTATTAAAGTATTTGCATTTGGCAGTCATTATCTCATGATGATGAGCTGATTAAGAAAGGTACAACTCATTAAAAGGTATGAGTTAGAGGATAATTCTTTAAATATAGATAGATACGTAGCTACGCATAGACCAATAGTTGTATTCTTTTAGGTTATTCAGATGAGCTGATGATGGAAGATTTAACTCTCATGCTGCTGATATGATGATGGAAGCCACAGGACTCTGTATCTATTAATGAAACACATGCATTATGATTTGATGATTCCTATTGGCGAGTAGGTGATTGGGTTTATGGATGTTAGATAGACAGCATTAGCACTAAAACTAAAGAAAATAAAAAAAAAGTTTAAAAAAACTGAAAAACGACTTCAAAATGAAATTTATTCAAAAGTATGAAATAATATTAATATACTTAAATACACGACATTAAACAACCTTTACGAAATCAAAGGTGGGTACGAATTAAATTAGGGGCTAAAAATTTTTTTGAGGTCGGTGTCAGCAAACCATTGAATCTAAAACATTTGATACGTAAGTAGTTGTGTACTGACACCGAACTCAAAAAAATTTAAGCCCCTAATTTAATTCGTACCCACCTTTAATTTTGTAATGGTTGGTTAATGCCGTGTATTTAAGTATAATAATATTATTTCATACTTTTGACTAAATTTCATTTTGAAGTCGTATTTCATTTTTTTAAACTTTTTTTTTTAACGACTCACGTGATCACATCAGATAGATTGCGCGGATAGCTCTTTTCTGCAAGATGAAAATAGTTTCTATGTCAGCCGCATGCCCCCACAGTAAGATGCCATGAGACATTATACTATGGAAGTAACTAAAATACACTAGTCTCGCAGTATCTACATCCGTTAACAGTCTTATTTTCTTAACGGCATAAGCAGCTGAACTAAGCCTTCCCGCTAAAGTTTAAATGTGTGGTCCCCATTGAAGTAAAACATCCAAAGTTATACCAAGGAACACCGTAGTATTTACAAATTCTAATTTATTACTGTCTAATATTACACTGCTATTGACCTTTTTTACATTAGGCAAACAGAATTTTATACATTTTGTTTCATAAGCATTTAATAATAAGTTGTTCACAGTAAACCAGTTCAGTATCTTTGAAAGAGTATTGTTTACTTCGTCAATTTTGTTTTCTTTCCTATTCACTTTAAAAATAAGATATCATCCGCAAACAACATAATATTCGACAGATGTTGCACCATAAAAAGCAAATCATTTACGTAAACACCCATTTTCTCTCTAGATCCAGATGAGTTCGTGCCATTAACTTGTACTTTTTGTGTTCTGTTGTCTAAATACGAATTTAAAAGACTGAGAGCCCCGTCCTCTACACCATAATGCTTTAATTTCAAAAGTAATGTTTGGTGTTCAACACAATTAAATGCCTTAGATAAATCACAAAACACTCCGATTGCATTCTGCGAATCCTCAAAGGCATCATAGATATTGCGAATAAGTTCTACTCCTGCATCGGTTGTTGATCGACCTTACGTGAAACCAAATTGTTGGTTATGCAGTAGTTTGTTTTCTGTAAAATATTGTAGCATTTGGTTAAGCATAAACTTTTCAAATACTTTACTTAGAACTGGCAGCACAGAAACTGGTCTGTAGTTGCCCGGATCAGTTTTTGAAACAGATTTATATAAAGGTATGACTCTAACTAAGCTTCATGAGATATGGAAAGATGCCACTATTAATGCTAATATTAAAAAGACAAGCTAAATATGGCACTAAAGTATCAATTACATTACTGATTAAGCTTACTGATAATCCCCAGAGGTCTTCGGTTCTTTTAACTTTAAGAGATTTAAAAGTTTTACAATAGTTTGTGGTTCAATTTTTCTAAAGGAGATTTCTTTTGATCACAAAATATACTAATATTATCCTTTAGCAAACTTTAGGCATACATAGGTAATGAGTTTAGGGCTTCAGTAATTTGTGAAAAAAGTTTCGAATTCTTTGGCTACATCGGCATTCGAACTAATTTTACCTTGATCTGTGTGTAAAACATATTCTTTGTCGCGAAGTTTGACTTGACCTGTTTTTGCTAATAGTATTCCACACAGTTTGTATTTTATTATCTGACAATTTTATTTTTCTAGCTAGATAATTAGATTTTGCTACGCGGCTAACCTGTTTAAAAATTTTTGAATATTGTTTCACATTATTTCTAAAGGTTTCATCAAAAGTGTAAGTATTTTGTCATAAAGGTCTAACAAAGTTTGGCGAATTTTGTATATACCTATAGTAGCCCATTCACTGAATTTAAATTTGATGTTACTGATTGTGGATTTAGACTTAAATATACTTTGGAATTCCCTATCTAGTACTGTAAAAAAATCATTGTAAAAACTGTTTGCTTACACTACATTATCAAAATCTGGTATGGGCAGTTTTTTATCTAGCACTTTTTTAAACTTTTCAATTCTACTAACAGTGACCGGTCTCGTTTCAATTTTGATTTGTTCTGAATTAATACTTACGGGAAAGCTAGCCATTATTCCGCTATGATCTGACCTCAAACAATTAAAAACCTGCTTATTTAACTAACTGCAATTACAAAATATGTTATCTATACATGTGGCAGAGGTCTTTGTTATTCTTGTGGGTTCCAAAAATATATAATCTAAATCAAATGACTTGAAGAGACAAGTAATTCTAGTCGCCAAGAACTTTTTTTCCAACAAATCAACATTGAAATCGCCGCATACTATCACCGATTTACAGTTTTTACTAACAATATTTAATACATACTCCATTGCCGATTCGAAGCTAGCAAAGGTGTCATATGGGGGCCTATAAACGCAAACAATGATGTGGTTCTCCAGCTCCACACAAGATAACTCCACGGTTTTTTCAATTAAAAGGCCAACAACGTCCTTTTGCTCTTTAATCTTTAGAGAATTTTTGGTAAATATACTGACTGGACCACCACATTGTATGGACTTTCGATTAAATGCACTGGCTATAGAATAATTTTCAAAACTAAAAAGCATTTCTTGATCTTTGAGCCAATGTTCTGTTACACAAAAAATAAATAACACATAGTGTAGGGTTCTGGAATTGTAACTTGACAATTATCTTTCTCATAATACCCTCAAACGTCTTCCTAGCTCCGATCGTTTAGAAACACCAGGGGCACTTTTTAAAGACTTTCAAGAGTTTTATCTTGGGAACGGCACATATGACATTTATTTTTGAAAACACTACAGAGTTCACAATAATATTTTCTTTTGTGGAGGCACTTCTAAAAAGCTAAACTGCTATTTTTGACATCTAAAAAGTTTAATAGTAAAACATATTCCTAATAAATTTAAAAAAGAAAATAAAACAGGCCAAGTGCGAGTCAGAACCGCACACATAGGGTTCCGTATAATCATACAAGATGGCGCTAGTACAAAGGGTTCCGTAACATCTTACTAGATAGCGCTAGTTTCTTCATGTTTAGACCCCGCCTAATTTTTCAATTTTTCTAATTTTAGTATCTGTTGTTATAGCCGCAACAGAAATACACCATTTGTGAAAATTTCAACTGTTTAGCTATCACGTTTCATGAAATACAGCCTGGTGACAGACGGACAGACAGACAGACAGATGGACGGACAGCCATAAGTATTAGTAATAGGGTCCCGTTTTTACCCTTATATGGAACCCTAAAAACCACGGCTAAGTAGACTTTCTTAGTTGACCTAGTGAGAGCGAACCGCAAGCAAAGCGTTACTGTTCAGCTTGGGAGAAATGCTTTCGTATGTCTTTCCAGCGGATGTCCAGCTGTTCTCCTGTACAGGTCGCATTTCTCAACCGATTGTCGTGAAATTTTGTGAGCAAGTTCGATAATATATATAGCGTTGCTGGAACCCGCCCCTGTAACGCATCGTAACGTTTTACAAGACCCCCCCCCCCCCCCTAAATTGCGTAACGTAATGTTTGTACGCCCCCCAAAATGTTCTATTGAAAAAAAAATATTTTTTAAAATATACCAACATTTATTTTTCAAAAGCTTACGGAACCCTACTTTGCGCATGGTCTGACACGCAGTTGACCACTTTGAGCTTAGGACACAATGTTTCATTTTTCATTAAAAATTTGAACGGTATCCACTCTGTCCTATAACCAGAGGTCCCGGGTTAAAATCCGGACGGCCTATGTACCAATGAGTTTTTCGAAACTTATTTACTTATACTTACCGATTATTTTAACGGTGAAGAAAAAACACCGTGAGAAAACCTGCACATCTGAATCCCAGACGTGTATGAAGCTCGCGTTGCACACTTTTCTAAGAGCTCTACACGTGATCGCGGGTGATGCTAAGTGCAACACCAAGCTACCGCCGTCTATCCTTTGGATGTTAATTGTGCCACAAGATAATAAGAAGAAGACTATTGTTGTTACGTCAATTTTGTTTTATTTTTCCCTATATTTCGTGACTAAGTAACAATGGAAACACAATACTTGACTTCGCCATAAAAGAAGAAAGCATACAAAATCCCGACATTAATCTTCGCGATCTACGTGTGTTCGCCGTACTATTCTATATATTATTATATCAGCTCATATACGTCCCCACCGAGGGGCTCGAGCCTACCCTGAATCAGGGCGATTAGGCCTTAGTCGACCACGCGGGCCCAGTGCGGGTTGGTCGACTTCACACACAACCTTCGAGTTTCTTCGCAGGCGTGTGCAGGTTTCCTCACGATGTTTTCCTTCACCGTTAAAGCAATCGGTAAGTATGTACGTAAGTTTTTGAAAAACTCATTGGTACATTGGCCGTCCAGATTTGAACCCGGTACCTCTGGTTAGATGGACCAAGTCGTTACCGGTTGAGCCACCGACGCTTATTATTATATAATACAACATTATTAATAGTTACTTAGTAGGCCGTATGGCTCCTGGTTTTGAATTGGGCCATCCCATCTCTTTCAATTGGATTAAGAGACGATTAAGGGACTTAAATCGGAAGGTGGGCAGTAACGTAAAAAAAAACAATAAAAAATACCTAAAACAGATTGTAAAAAAAACAGAGAATGCTCAGTTTTTTTTACACGCTGTATAATGATAATTCACGTCCGCAGAGAAATATAACATTTTTTTTGTAAATAATTATTTAATAAACCTCACATTTTTTTTTTCACAATTGGTAAACCCTTGACAACATCTCACCTGGTGGTAAATTTAATAAGTCATTCATTTAAAAAAATATTCATGACTAGCTGTGCCCACGACTTCGACCGCGTGGAGGGTTTGACATTTCCCCACGGGAACTCTTGAATTTTCCGGGATAAAAAGTATCCTATATGTTAACCCGGACTATAAGGAATCGCCATTCAAAATTTTAATCAAAATCGGCCTAGTAGTTTTTGCGTGATGCGCGAACATACAGACGGACCGACAGACAGACAGACAAAAATTCCAAAAGTTGTTGTTTTGGCCTCTATATCGTTAGTAATGTCACAGTTTATATTTTCCAAAAATATTTCATGTACAGAAATGGCCCTGTTACAGTTTTAATAGATGTATGTAGGTATATAGATATAGATGTTAAAATTTGCTAACACAATTTTAGTTTCTCTACATCTTTGCAAGTTTAAAAGATAATTTCTTTCCTACCCTGTACAACTATTGTGTTCATTCAGTAACTTCAGAAGATCCAATCCTATTCAGTATCCCGCCGACTTGAGCAGGGATAGCACGCGCCTCGTCCTGAAATCACCCCTAAATTTTACGTAAACATCAAAACAGGAAAATATAAATTAAAATTATTATTTTTAAGAAACTGAAAGTGTTAAGTGAGAACTGATTTGAATTTAAAATTCTGCTTGTTTGTGTAAAAATATCAAGTATGGGTAAGTTTTCAATTCTCATATGTCTTTATATCCCTAAGGAAAATACTTCGAATATGTATGCTTCAGATTGAGTGGATGGGTTCAGACTTGCTGGAATAATATTACAATATTCGTTTTTCCTAGTAAAATAACTTGTGCGTAATAATATTCGTGATACAAATATTACCAGCAAATTGTAGAAGTAAATAAAATACTCTCTAGAGCGTATTTACAAATCGTTTCGATACATAAATTATTACTACTTCTTGGAAATGGGTAGGCCGACTCAAAATTCTAGTAAGTAGATAGATTAAACTTTGAAAAATGTGAGATGATGCCAAGGGTATACCAATTGGGAATAACAAAAAAATATTATATTGTTGTCACTAGATAACAGTGATGGTTTTCATAGTAATCTTTAAATTCGCTAATCTTTTTTAAAATAAATTATTTATCTAGGAGTTTCTACAAACTATAATTTCGTGACTTGCTTAAGTGTATAAAGTTTCATTAGAATCGGCCCTTAATTTAATTAGTAATTTAGATTTGTGTGGGAAACGATTTTGTAAATCTTTTATCGTGTTAGTTACTCCATTTATAACTCAAGAACGGCTGGACCAATTTTTATGATTTTTGCGTTTTTGCATTTGTCTTCGTCCGGAATAGGATAATAAGTATTAAAATATGATATTCATCAATAAATATATTATCAGTCAAAAAATTATTGGTTTTAGGGTAGTGTAGTGTAGTGTAGGGTGGACCGAAGTTCAGCGGGACAGAGAAAAATTTAACTTCCCATACTAAAATGACTGGCCAACTGATCGATTTTTTTAAGGGTCCAAAAGTTTATAAAAGAAACATGTTCAGTTTCATGAGAAGAAACCGCTATATGTATAAGTTTTCGAAAGCAGTTTTTTTTTCTTCGGGCGCACGCGGGGCTTACAGACGAGGAGTCGAAGTGATCGCCATGACCGAAATCGGTTGAATATAATCATCATCATCATTTTTACAGCATGTATGGTAGTTCCTACTAGGGAGCATTATGTAGAACTTCCTTGATTATTAATTATTATTGATCACTGGTCTAAAGTGGTTTTGTTGCCATAGATATAAGATCGATTTTGGATATATTTATGCTTCACAATTCATGACACTATCAATGATTTTATAAGATTTGCTCTCGTTTTTTTGCGTAGAACTCTAATCATGACTGGGGAAATTAATTTTATAACTAACAAGCCGATAATTGATCATAAAAACAAGAGCACATTCAATACTTTCATGAATAAATTCGTAATCTGGGCACTTGAAAACATCAAAATTTGCTAAGATATACATACAGGACAACAAAAAAAATATTTTTTTTTTGTAGAGCTGTATCATTATCAACGGAAAGGCTCCCCAAAAGATTTCCACAACGACCGGTCCTGCCGTATTTAGTGACTTCCCGCGACTTTCACATAGTCGCAAGTCCACCGAGTGGGAGGCCTGCCTTCGCTACGTCTTCCGGTGCGCGGTCGCCACTCGAGAATTTTACTACCCCGACGGCCATCTATTCTACGAGGTTAAGGTCAAATTTAATTTTCGCGATTCAGAGGGCTATTAAGTTGGTTACTATGGTTCTCCTACCGATCTTCTCATTTTTGATTCACGTGAGAAAACTCCGAGCATATAGCACGCACCGTTGACCTTTGGGTGACCTTGAGCCTACTTTTAAGTGACATAGTATATAGTGACAATGCCTCAGTTCCCTATGTCATCACTGGCAACACACACTGGTCAAAGATTATGTAACAGTGTTAAAAATCACTTGATGGCTAAGTCGATAGCAAACCTCCCTGCGTCAGGCTGGATTGGATTCCCTTATAAATTTCGCGAATTTTGTGATAAATCTGAGGTTTTAAAAAAAATATTTTTTCTCAGGCTTCTGTAGAACAAGAAATACTTTCTAGTGGTAACCTTATTTTTTTACAAGCTTTTAATTAACTTGCAATGTATGTATGTTATAGTGAAAATAAACGTAAATAGCTTCTATAAGAAGATTTGATTGATTTGAAACGAAAAACCATTGAAAAGTAAAAAAGTGTGGTTATTTTCTTTACTTTTTATTCGTAAAGAAAAAGACAGTGACATCTGTTCCAAATTTAAAAGCTTTATCATGCAAGCATATCAAGTGTCTCTTATGAATAGATTTTTTAATCAAGCGTTTTTAGGCTTTTATTAAAAAAATACGAAGAATCCGTTTTAGTTTCTATACGTAGCTAGATTCTGTTTGCGGCTGCATTTATGAGGAATCAGGCCAGGAGTACCCTAAAGTAGTTAATCAAATATAATGTACAGAGGCCACCACATCAAGCTAGACACTCTTAGTGCAATTCTGACCCATACGCATAATAAGGCTTAAGAACGGTTTAGAGTCCAAAGAATTCAGAGTCCAGAGTCCAAAGTTCAGAGTCCAAAGTTCAGAGTCCAAATACGATACGGTTCTCGAGTGGTGACCGGTCACCGGAAGACATACCTCACGTATGTAGGCCACCCACTCCGTAAACCGACGACCTGATGAAGGTCACGGGAAGCTACTGAATTTGAAAATTATCAAGGGTAGATCTTGTCTATTAGTGGATGTCTTTCAGCAGAAGGTCGCAGAACTAACAAATGATGGAAAGGATAAGTTCTATAAAACTGTGCGTGCACACCTGAGGACGAAGTGACACCTAGGTATTGCATCCAGCCAAATGCAGATGCGATCTATTAAAAATTTACCCAATCTATAAGTTTATTGACTGACTTGTTGTTGGTCCAGTGGCACCGCTGCTGTCTACTGGGCCGACGGTCGTGGGTTCAATCCTCACCCAAGGTAAACATTCGTGTGACGTACAGGTTTGTTTGCTCTGTGTCCGGGTATTAAAATCTATACGTGTATGTATATAAACGTATTTAAGTATGATGAATCGTCTCGCACGCAGGTTTGACGACTTCCAGCCTCCCGAACAAGCCGGTTCCCAAAAAGGCTTTAGTACCATAGACCACATACAAACGCTGCGGCAGATTATACAGAAGACCGAAGAGTACAATCAGCCACTATGCTTGGCGTTTGTGGACTATGAGAAGGCCTTTGATTCAGTGGAAACCTGGGCTGTGGTACAGTCTCTCCAGCGGTGCCAAATGTCGGTTCGCCTCCAGGACCAGAACTCTAAACCTATCCAGTTGCAGCGAGGGGTGAGACAGGGAGACGTTATATCTCCGAAACTGTTCACCGCCGCCCTGGAAGATGTTTTTAAGCTTCTGGACTGGGGTGGACTCGGCATCAATATCAACGGCGAGTACATATTGTGACAAAAATAAAGGGAACTGGGGATAAAAACCCTCACGGAATTTGCCACATACGATACGTACGATTTAGAGGTTCAGGCCTAAATGGAGTTTGAAGAAAAAAATATTATGGGGTAAATTAGAATAAATATATTTTATGATTTTTTCCTAAAAAGAAGGAACAATAAACAATATGACCAACAATATGAACAATATACAATGGTTGACCGTGTAGACAATTAAAAACAATGACCTAATATATTTATGGAGAATTTACGGAAATAAATTTAAGGTTACAATTTTATCTGTATATAAAATGGTTATTTTATAGTATGCCGGCAGGCAACGATCGTCACCGTCCCTTTGGTACTTAAATAAGTTACTAAGTTTAAAATTTCAGTTTGATCTGAATTACCCTATCTTTTTAACAAAATATGTATCAGATACAAAACACTTTTAAAATTTAAAATAAATAACTAATGGTCAGAAACTGGAAACAGGAAATCTTCTAGGTCGGCGGAAAGGTCAGAGAGTCAGAGAGTCGCTCGGGATAAAAGATAAAATAAATTCACTTCCCTTATGGCGAGCAGCTGGGCGGGCAGTAGAAAGGAGTGGCTGGTGATCAGCACTGCTCCATCCCGGGATTAATCCTTTATTGTAAAACTTCGGGGACGTCAACCTCGTAGGGGCTGGATGAAACCCTACGGAGATATAACAATGTAATTCGTCGCAGAACCAAAAATACACGCAAAGCGGTTTCCTTATACAAATTACTTACCACAGAATAAAATTGTGGGCCTCAATAACGACTTATAAAACAATTTATCAAAAAAAATTAAAATTCGCATCTGTAGACGGGATCACGGTCAACCTTTTTTTTTCTTGTCAAAAAATAACAACAATTTTCAAATTCAAAAACCATAGAGCAACGACATCAAAAAAGAATTTAATTATGAAACGCGACAAAAGAGATCGGCTCGAAACGATAGTTAGCGTTTCAAAATACCCACAAACACACAAAAAAAAGGCGAGAAGTCCAAAAATTTTTTGAAATTTGGACAACCCTATGGACGTTGGACAGCCCTGAAGAAGAAAAAAATAAAAACTCTCTAAGTAACTAGTTAACTACGAACGTTTACTTGAAGCTGGTAGAAATTGACATTTATACACGAACGTACACATACAAACGGCAAAAACTCCATCGAAAAGTGAACAGACTCAATAACCCCAACAACACACTAGCGTTAAAGGATCGCTGTGTATTGAGCTTAAAACTAGTCACTTAAGAAAACAGGAGAAATCAAACAACTACTAAAACATTAAAGACCAATAGGGTTGACAAAAACTGAAAAAAAACTTGCAAAACATTACAAAAACGGTAAAGGCGGATGCGTGAAAATCCGACTCACGGATAAAATTAACACCGGAAGTCTGAAACGCGATACGCAAGAGTCTAAAGGGACAACTCTACCGAAAAATAGGCCATTTGAGGTAAGACAAGGGCAAGATTAATGAAAGAAATTTGAAAAATGGAAAATTGTTATAAGACCTCAAGAAATCTAAATAATACTGCGGAATACAGAAACGTTGTCACATAAAAGTGAACAGGATACGCCAAAATTTAAGGAGTACCTCGCAAAGCAACGCGTAAAAATATTCCAAACAGTTAACCTTAAAGATTTTTACCTTAAACCAACGTTAAATAATCGTGAACTAAAAGTAAGTCTGTCCCGACTTTCGATTGAAAGAAAACTAGAGTCTGGCCATCGACTACTTAAATTAAAAATTCTCTTGGAATCGTAAGGGAATACACAGGCAAAAACAACTCAACAACACGTAAGCAATTATCCGAAAGAGGTATAATGCCAATAAGCCGGGAAAAAACGACCCGTGTGAAGAGAAGCAAAAAAATACCGTGCATACAAACAAAAAAACCTTATGTTTCAAAGAAAACTGCACGATTAAATTAAGTAAGGGTCTTGAGGTATTAAAACTTGAACCATAATATCCGGAAAACGGATACACCCACGAACGACAAAAAAACGGGTTCGTTAGGGAAAGATTAAAGGCAGAAAAGGGGATAAAACATTAGTTCGGGCGCATTTTATATATGTGACAAAAATAATGGGAACTGGGGATAAAAACCCTCACGGAATTTGCCACATACGATACGTACGATTTAGAGGTTCAGGCCTAAATGGAGTTTGAAGAAAAAAATATTATGGGGTAAATTAGAATAAATATATTTTATGATTTTTTCCTAAAAAGAAGGAACAATAAACAATATGACCAACAATATGAACAATATACAATGGTTGACCGTGTAGACAATTAAAAACAATGACCTAATATATTTATGGAGAATTTACGGAAATAAATTTAAGGTTACAATTTTATCTGTATATAAAATGGTTATTTTATAGTATGCCGGCAGGCAACGATCGTCACCGTCCCTTTGGTACTTAAATAAGTTACTAAGTTTAAAATTTCAGTTTGATCTGAATTACCCTATCTTTTTAACAAAATATGTATCAGATACAAAACACTTTTAAAATTTAAAATAAATAACTAATGGTCAGAAACTGGAAACAGGAAATCTTCTAGGTCGGCGGAAAGGTCAGAGAGTCAGAGAGTCGCTCGGGATAAAAGATAAAATAAATTCACTTCCCTTATGGCGAGCAGCTGGGCGGGCAGTAGAAAGGAGTGGCTGGTGATCAGCACTGCTCCATCCCGGGATTAATCCTTTATTGTAAAACTTCGGGGACGTCAACCTCGTAGGGGCTGGATGAAACCCTACGGAGATATAACAATGTAATTCGTCGCAGAACCAAAAATACACGCAAAGCGGTTTCCTTATACAAATTACTTACCACAGAATAAAATTGTGGGCCTCAATAACGACTTATAAAACAATTTATCAAAAAAAATTAAAATTCGCATCTGTAGACGGGATCACGGTCAACCTTTTTTTTTCTTGTCAAAAAATAACAACAATTTTCAAATTCAAAAACCATAGAGCAACGACATCAAAAAAGAATTTAATTATGAAACGCGACAAAAGAGATCGGCTCGAAACGATAGTTAGCGTTTCAAAATCCCACCTTCGATTCGCTGACGATTTCGTGGTCATGGCTGGGATACGGAAGACCTAAGCACAATGCTCGATGGCCTCAGTAAAGTCTCTCAACAAGTGGGTCTTAAAATGAACATGGACAAGACGAAAATAATGTTAAATGTCCGTGTCGCACCCACTCCTATAAAGGTTGGAGACTCTACACTGGAAGTTGTTGACGAATATGTATACCTGGGACAAACAGTCCAGCTAGGCAGGTCCAACTTCAAGAAAGAGATCAATCGACGAATCCAACTCAGCGTTCGGGAAGCTTCGCAATATCTTCACGTCCCAAATACCGCAGTGTCTCAAGACTAAGGTCTTTGACCAGTGTGTGTTGCCAGTGATGACTTACGGAACTGAGACATGGTCGCTTACTATGGGCCTCATAAGAAGGCTCAAGGTCACCCAAAGGGCAATGGAGCGTGCTATGCTCGGAGTTCTGCGTGATCGAATCAGAAACGAGGAGATCCGCAGGAGAACTAAAGTAACCGACATAGCTCACAGAATCGCTAAACAGAAGTGGCAGTGGGCAGGGCACATAGCTCGTAGAACAGATGGCCGATGGGGCAGTAAAGTTCTCGAGTGGCGACCGCGCACCGGAAAACGTAGCGTAGGCAGGCCTCCCACGCGGTGGACGAATGACCTGGTGAAGATCGCGGGAAGCCGATGGATGCGGGCAGCGCAGGACCGGTCGTCGTGGAAATCCTTGGGGGATGCCTTTGTCCAGCAGTGGACGATTTGTGGCTGATATTATGAAGTATGATTTAAGTAAATGTTAATCAATTAAAGTTCCTCGTACAAGATTTAACACAACTAGTACTTAATAAATAATAAGATAAGGTAAATACAAAGATTAATACTCTTTTTTGTACACACAAGTTAAAAAATATATATAGATAGGCTGTACCAAAATTGGTGTAGGTCCCGTTAACTGGGGCTTCTACCTACTATCATACTGAACAACTTTTGCTCTACGACTTTGCTGAAATCCCAAAAAACTTTTTTTTTTCTTCATATAATTCGATCAGCTGATCGACCAATTTTGTGCATACTAGGAGGGTCCAATTTTTTTAGGGAAACTTGTTCAGTATGATGAGTAGAACCCCCATTTAACGGTCTACAATTTTGTTACAGCCTGTATATATACACATTATAAAAACTTAAAAACCTTATCGCAAAAACATATATAAAAACTAACACAGTATAAAAAATACGTTCAAATATTACGTTTCCTGAATAATTAATATTTTATTTTTAGTTTAATATGTCGTTATAGCGGCAATAGAAATGCATACTCTGCGAAAATTTCAGCTTCTTTCTAACGAGTGGTTTTACCGCCTCCGTAGCTCAGAGACAAAGTTCACTGGCTTTACACAGGAGGTCGCGGGTTCGATTCCCGGCGCGGTCAATTGTAAGACTCGGTTTGGTTAGGGCATTTTCTAAGCCCGCCTGGCTAGCTACCACCATCTTATCTAAGTCTTGCCGCCAAATATCAATGTTGATATCATTGGTGTGTTCCGGCTTGAAATTAAGATAGCCAGTTCCCCATTGCGTTGGGGATTCTTTTGGTAAGCCCACTTTCATCTTCGGCAACATTGTCACTTACCACCATGTGAGATGTTGTCAAGGGTTTACCAATAGTAAATTTAAAAAAAAAGAGTGGTCCTTCAGCTCTATTTTTTCAGTCCAGTACTTTGCCATTAAGACCGCATCATTATCATCATCATCATATCAGCCGAAAAACGTCCACTGCTGGACAAAGGCCTCACCCAAGGATTTCCACGACGACCGGTCCTGCGCTGCCCGTTTCCAGCGGCCTCCCGTGATCTTCACCAGGTCGTCGGTCCACTGCCTACGCTACGTTTTCTGGTGCACAGTTGCCACTCAACCGCACGGTCTGTTGCATTGTACAAATGCCAGGACACGCAGGGCAGGAAAAAAGGTGCGCCATAGTCTGGCGAGAGGCACCTCACTCACATGTTTTATCCCAGCTGTAGTTCCACCTGTACCTGCAATTACAGCTGTCTACCTATTACGGTTTATGAAATACAGCCCGCTGACAGACAGACAGACAGACATCGGAAGTTTAGTAACCCTGTGGGTACGGAACCCTAAAAAATATGGGTTTGCTCCCCATTGCGTTGGGGAATCTTGGTAAGCCCGCTTCCATCTTCGGCAACATCGTCACTTACCACCAGGTGAGACGTTGTCAAGGGTTTACCAATTGTGAATAAAAAAAAATTAAAAAAAAAACTAAAAAACCACCGTAACCGTTAATATTTTTAGCACGTGATTACAATAATTCAGTATTTTTATATTAATACTAGCTTTTACCCGCGGCTTCGCCTGCTTAGATTTTCTATACCTATCTCAGACATAACGAATATACACAGAAAATTTCAAGGAAATCAGTCCAGCCGTTTCGGAGGAGTATGGCAACTAAGAATGTGACACGAGAATTTTATATACGAGTATATAGAGAAAAAAGATTCATTAATGAACCTAACTATGTCTATACGCATTTCACTAGCCTTAAATACGTTATTATCACTTTCTTGGAGAAAGTACCGTAGACAAAGTATGAACCGTAATAGGCAGACAGTTGAAATTTACACAGATTGTGTATTTCTATTGCTGCTACAACGACTATATAATTATAATAAAAATTAAAATTAAACGGCCATACAAGATACGTGATAACGTAGGCACTTGGCCGGTTTTTTGTTTTTTTTTTTAATCCACGATTAAAAAGCCCTCGGTAGCAACTCACCTGATGGTGAGTGATGGTGATGCCGAAGATGGAAGCGGGCTTCTCAATTTGAACACTGTTATTTGATATTTGCCGGCAAGACTTAGATAAGATGATGGTAGCTTGCCAGCCGGGCGATGAAAATGCCCTACCAAAAACCAAACCGAGTCATGCAAAGTTAAACCCGCCAGGAAACGAACCCGCGACTTCCTGGTGTGAAGCGAATGGACTAACCATTACGCCAAGTAGGTGGTTAAGGTGGTTTCCTTTCGTATTCTTTAGTTATTATTTTAGAGAATACAAAACTGTAGCTTTTTTGCCTTAGCGCATTAAAACCTTGGCAATAACGAAGTCCATGCATTCTAAAATGATCCCGTATTTTATGCATCATATCAGTTCATATATATAAAAAAAAGCGTCGGTGGCTCAACCGGTAACGACTCGGTCCATCTAACCAGAGGTACCGGGTTCAAATCTGGACGACCAATGTACCAATGAATTTTTCAAAAAAAAAACTTACGTACATATATCATTACCGATTGCTTTAACGATGAAGGAAAACATCGTGAGGAAACCTGCACAGGCCTGCGAAGAAACTCGAAGGTTGTGTGTGAATTCGACCAACCCGCACTGGGCCCGCGTGGTTGACTAAGGCCTAATCGCCCTGATTCAGGGTAGGCTCGAGCCCCTCGGTGGGGACGTATATGAGCTGATATAATAATCAGTTCATATACGTCTCCACCGAGGCGCTCGAGCCCACCCTCAATTAGGGCGATGGGGCTTTAGTCGACCACGCGGGCCCAGTGCGAGTTGGTTGACTACTGTACACACAACCTTATAATTTCTTCGCAGGCGTATGCACCGTAATAGCTACGGATAAACGTACATATGAAATCGAAATTTAAAGACACGTACCACGTGACTGGATTCGAACTACGACCTTCCGGACAGGAGGTAGCGGCCCTAGCAGTTCGTTACGCCACCGGCGACGCTCTTAATGAAAACTTTAAATGTAGCCGGCCAGCATGCGCATGAAAAATAAAAACTAATAGTGGTCGCAAGAATGGAGATCCTTCTTTAAGTTGTTTTGCACACTGTCCAATATGTTTAGAGCTGTTAGCGGAAAAAAAACGTTTTTAGGGTTCCGTATCCAAAGGGTAAAAACGGGACCCTATCACTAAGTCTTCGCTGTCGGTCCGTCTGTCTGTCTGTCTGTGCGTCTATCACCAGGCTATATTTCATGAACCGTGATAGCTAGACAGTTGAAATTTTCACAGATGATGTATTTCTGTTGCCGCTATAACAACAAATACTAAAAATTAGAAAAAGTGAAAAAATAAGGGAGGTCTCCATACAAAAACGTGTTTTTTTTAAACGTGAAAAAACTAGTGTCATCTAGTATGATGGTGGTACGGAAACCTTTGTACTAGCGCTACGCCATCTTGTATAATGGTATGTAACCTAATGTGTGCGGTTCTGACTCGCACTTGATCGGTTTTCAGCACGTTACAGGCAGATAGGGCTCATGAGGTCGTTAATATTTGACGGAATTTTATTACAGTTTTTTTTGACAAGAGCGACCAAGTATCTATAGCCTTTGTTCCATTGGCTAGTCATTGTACTAATGAAACTATTTTGTATAACTTTGCTGAAATCGCAAAAAGATATAATATGTACTCTTCATATAAATTGATCAGCTGTTTTTGTACAAATAAATTGTACAGCCATGCTGTGCATACTGTAGCGAAAATGATTGAAATTGATTTAAAACACCCACTTACGGATTCGCTACATCAAACCTAGAATTTGGTAGAATCGAGCCTATCCGGAGTTTTAAGAAAATAATTATTTTTGGGGTAAAATGGAATATAAAGACGACGGCGGTGATGCAAATTGCCTTAAACGTACAACACAACATTTGATACAGGTTAAAAAAAACCTAGCTTATATAAAAGTTTAAATTGTGTTCCGGAATAACAACGATCGTTGCTAAAACTAACATTTAATTTAATTTAATTAAATATAAAATTAAATAGAATTTTCGGAATTAGCCTGAGGTTTTAAAAAAACATCTGATTAAATTTTTAACAAGAATACGGTCACGTAGAGACTTAGGGGTATATTTAATTTTAAAAGGTCAACTAAAATGTTGAAAATCAAAATGACCAATTAGAAGGTAGAAGTCCGAAGTAAGAAATGCATTGGACTTACATTGGACTTCCCTTTTGGCGACTGCTCGGCTGCGGAACACTTCCAACGGTCAAATGGTCGAGCTGCTGCGCGTCGCAAGAAGTCTCCCACAGGAGCTGGTGGAGATAGCAACTATCTCGGACCAAGCAGGTACCGGAAGCCCTATTTGACAAAGAACTAAGGTCACAAAAAGGCCGAACAAATCACTTAAGAAAATGGGAAACACTCTACTCACCATTAACAAAAAAACTGGGCTCGGTTAAAGTACACTTATTTTAAATTTACTTAAATCAGTTTATTTTATTTAATTTGGTAACTATCTCGGAAAAACATCTCTCGCCATCACCGCTCGTCTATTTTTTCCTAGCCTTGTCAAACCCAGCCAAAAGAACCAAAACTTCAATCGGAAATCTAAAAGAGTTTTTATTTTAAGACAAGAAGTATTAATGTCACAATACTTACTCGCGAAGCCTTCATCATCTGTCGTAGTCGGGCATACACAAATCGACGATAAACATTACACTTACTAAATGGCAAAGAATAACTTTAAATTAAAAAAAATATAAAAACGACAGCATAAAAACATTAAACTTTTTTTATCTTATATCAGCTCATAATACGTCCCCACCGAGGGGCTCAAGCCTACCCTACCTACCCAGTGCGGGTAGGTCGACTTCACACACAACCTGCGAGTTTCTTCTCAGGCGTGTGCAGGTTTCTTCACGATGTTTTCCTTCACCGTAAGAGCGTCGGATAAACGTACATCGAAATCCAAATTTGAAATCACATTGGTACAGTACGTGGCAGGATTCAAAGCACGACTGCCCGGACAAGAGGCAGCGGCTCTAGCCGCTACGCTACCGACACTCTTTAAAGAGTTAGGTAAATGCCTACAATAGGAGCTCCATAACTTATACTTTATGTTACTGCCTCCAAATCCAACCTTCTTATGGCCAAAGAGAATTAAATACACCTACTGCTTATGGCCGTCTCGTATTTTCCATATAATAAAACACAATCAGTTGACACGAAGCTGATATTGTTCCCTATACCTACATAAAGGTGTAAAAAGATTTATTATGGTTAGCCGAGCTTCTTCTTATATTTCGAGGAATGTACCAATAGTTATTTATGATACAAGGGTGGTAAAGAGGTAAATAACAAACTAGTGACAAATGATACTTACTCACTTACAAATATAAACGTCATAGTTGTATGTATCATAGAACATTCTATCATATGACGTTTTTCAATACAGTGGTGAGAAAACGGGTAAAGTAAATAAATAACAGAAAACGCAATACAGTTTTTTATTTTTTTTTACCCTCGGAAACGGAGGAGGGAGGGGGATAAATGCATTTACGCATACCATTACAGCCGGCTGTACTTGTTATTTAGGACTCACACGCCCTATGCCTATATGAATACATACACATATATACATATGAATACATACACAAATGTTTTTTTTATGCACCATTGGTAAACCCTTGACAACATCTCACCTGGTGGTAAGTGACGATGTTGCCGAAGATGGAAGCGGGCTTACCAAGATTCCCCAACGCAATGGGGAACTGGCTATCTTATCTTCATGCCTACCAATGATATCAACATTGATATTTGGCGGCAAGACTTAGATAAGATGGTGGTAGCTAGCCAGGCGGGCTTAGAAAATGCCCTACCACCAACCAAACCGAGTCTTACAATTGACCCCGCCGGGAATCGAACCCGCGACCTCCTGTGTAAAGCCAGTGAACTTTGCCTCTGAGCTACGGAGACGGTTAAAGTATAATCAATATAAGTATACACAGGTACAGAATCACACTACTCACTAACAACCCCTGTAGCTTTGGCAGCTTGGCTGCCTTAAGAGCCTATCGGAGATTAAGTCGAAAAATTTTTGCTCAGCGATCTTATCATCAGGTTTCTGTTTGTGTTCTTGCCATAGTATATGTCGGAGCGCAAGGACGTGACGCCATGCATGCGTCGAAGCACCGTGTGTTTTATCTTGAAACGTCAAGCGGTTAGCTAGGGTAGTAATAATAGTCATCTTATGCCAAGGCGTGGTCTGTGCGAGACCGGAACCCGGAAGTTGGTAGTGTTGGTACTTGTTTGTTAGCCAATCAGAATCGTTGTGATTATCGAACCATTAAATGACAATTCAGCCTACCTACAGAGGCTACGACAGAGGCGCCAATTATTTTACGAACACTTTTGATCGAGCAGCTGAACTGTCAACTTGGGAAGCCAGCCCCGTGCCGAACTCATCGCAGTCTATAAAATAATCGGTTTTCATCCGAATCATCGCTAAGCCTCGTGCTGCAAACGTGTGTGAATATTGATTGTACACTCCAAAACTTCTCAAAGACGAGTTTATTTCTTAGATACGGCCAAAACCCTTCTGATGATCCGAAATATATTTCTGTTATTAATGTTGTCTTTGATTTCTTTGTTGATTCAGTCTTGCTCAGGGGGGTTGTTATATTTTATTGTCGCTAATTTGCTGTTCTGTATGCTGCAGTGCAATGTTTCTTCTAGTAATGCATAATCTCCATTCGTGTTATTTGTTGATCTTTCTACTAATTTGTAAAATTTTTCGTAGCTAATTGATTGGTATGTTATTTTTTCTGGAAGTTCCTGGTGATATTTCTTTATTCCAAAGTATATTTGTTTATTGTCCGACATTGCAGATTCGATTAAAGCTAAGTGTAAGTTATTGTCTTTAAGGTTGGAACAGACATGATCTAGTATGGTTTTTGTTATTTTAGTTTCTCTTGTACAGAACTGTTTGTCAATTTTGTTAATAATTTTATAGTCATTTTCCTTTAACGTCTTCTTTTATTCATTGGTGGATCGATCTGGAGCTAGAAGGTCAAAGTTAAAGTCGCCGAATATAACCGATCTCTTTCTTTTTTGCAATTGTTGTTCATATATTTCTAAAAACATTGGATCATTTGTCCTCCCAGGTGTATATACTACGCCAACATCTATTGAAAATTTATCTAAGTGAACCCAGAGATAATGGTTTTCATCTATACACTTATCTTCGATTAGGTTGTGCTTAAGGCTATATGAGCAAAAATAGAGACGCCTCCACCCCTAGCCTTGGATCTATGGTTATGGTAGTGAGTATATCCCTGTAGATTAAATCGTTTGGCTTCTTCATCAGATTTGATCCATGTTTCAGTTAACACAATGAGATGAATTACGGTATTGATTGATTCTATAATATATTTCAGTTCATCGAATTTTCCAGGTTTAACAATACTCCGTGTATTTGCATATAGAAACCTGAGTGACTTCTTGGTCGTTGTGACAGAAGCATAATTGTTGGCGATTTGATATGTTATTTTGTCCTAAGTCTTATTGGTATTGTCTGTTACTGGATGCAGTTTTTTGACTGTAGTTTTAGTATTTTAGGGGTTCCTTTTATGTACTTAATGGTAAGGTTTGACTCACCGTCATTGGTTCGGCGTTCGAGTTCTTCTTTCAGGGTTTTCAGGTATCCTTGCTGCTGGGGCGTTTGGTCAGAGAATATATTGATAGATTCCAATTTACCTTTGTTTTTTTAATATGGATTTTGCTGTCTCTTCTGATGCAAATGTCACTTTGATTGGTCGTGGTTTTCCTGGGTTGTACTTTCCAATCCGAATAGTTTTTACAGGGTTAGGGCAGCTATCAGATATAGTTTTGATTATTTTTTTAGAACTTCGTTTTTGTCCGAATCTTGCATTTCTTTTTGGTTTGAAGACTGGGGTTCGGGAACTCCAACCATTATTATGTTTTTGTTTCTAAAATTGCGGTCACGTATTTCAGCCATGATGTCTTTACAATTTTTCGTGACTAAGGTTAATGAAGAGCTTGACGCTTTGATTTGCTCTATATTCGATTCTAAGGATTTTTTTCATTTTGGTTGCATGTCATTACCAGAGTTGCGATTTCTGATTTCATTGTATCTTGCTCAGTAGTCAAGAGATCGATAGTTGATTTTATGTTCTGGACTTCTTCTTTGATGACAGTTATATCTTGAGACATTTTATTCGTATTTTCCAGATTAGCTTGGAAGTTGGAAGAAAAAATAGTATCATTTTTGACACTTGGTTACTTATTTCACTTAATTCAGTCTTGATCTTTTCATCCTTATCTGACATTTGCTTTCGCATTTCACTTAGTTCAGCCCTAAGATATTCTTTATCACTGCTGTGCTTCCTCTTAAATCGAAGCGGAGTGGTATCAGTAAGTGCTTCGGCCCCTACCTGCGTTAACTCGGGAAACGCATCGCTGCGCCCAACTCGCGAGTCACTTCCAGTAGGTGAACGATGAACATTCATGTTGATCCGTATTATGCGCGATGCAGTGTCGTGCGAGTGGGTCGAAAAATAACGAGCCCATCTTCTTTACTCGAGATAGTGAAAAGCTGTTACCGCGTTGACGATACGATTCGCGCAATGATATAAGACCGTATGGGACAATCTTGAGCGCAAGTCTATAACTATTTTATGTACTATATTTCGGATCATCAGAAGGGTTTTGGCCGTATCTAAGAAATAAACTCGTCTTTGAGAAGTTTTGGAGTGTACAATCAATATTCACACACGTTTGCAACACGAGGCTTCACGATGATTCAGATAAAAACCGATTATTTTATATACTGCAATGAGTTCGGCACGGGGCTGGCTTCCCAAGTTGACAGTTCAGCTGCTCGATCAAAAGTGCTCGTAAAATAATTGGCGCCTCTGTCTTAGCCTCTGTAGGTATGCTGCATTGTCTTTCATGGTTCGATAATCACAACGATTCTGATTGGCTAACAAACAAGTACCAACACTACCAACTTCCGGGTTCCGGTCTCGCACAGACCACGCCTTGGCCAAAGATGACTATTATTACTACCCTAGCTAACCGCTTGACGTTTCAAGATAAAACACACGGTGCTTCGACGCATGCATAGATGGCGCCACGTCCTTGCGCTCCGACATATATATTATCGTTTAAAACGCACATTAAATATTTTCCGAATATTCTGCGACACGTCCGTTCTGTACGCTCACTCAAACAGTATTATTGAAACACGTATCAACCTGCCCGGATTGAGTGATCTCTACGATGCCACAGACAGACACACAGATACACACGATAAACTTATAACACCCCTCATTTTTCGTCTGGAGTTAAAAACAAATTCAGTTAGAAAACGTAGAAAATTCGATATGGAGTGCTATTGCTTTTTCTTTTACTCTGCAATAAACGTAAATATGGGAAAAGGGGGACGTGAGGCCCTGAGGCTTGCAGGCTGATTTGGGATAGTTGTAAGCGTGAAACCTTCTTGGCAAAGATGACATATACATTGGTGTGATATATGCGCTTCATGCGTCATCACTCCATCTCCTGACACAGGCCACCGTCATCCACCGAGGTATTAATTATTCTCCTTACTTCACAAAGATATAACCAAAAGAGAACCTAACCAACTAGCGTTATGTAACCTATCTGTTTTAAAATTGTAAATTGAAAAGACTGTAAGAAGAATCTGTATCTTTGGTTACTTTTTTATTTGCTAGAAATTAAATTTTGAGATAAATATTTTTGAATTTATCTCCGACTTGGACGTAGACTTTGGAAATTCTCATAGTTTTTTCCTGTAATCTATACATTTAACCTCGTGATTTTTTTAAAGAATTTAGGCCCGTAGTTTCGGAAATAAAGAAGGGAGAAAATTACATTTTCGCCATTTTGTAAAATTATAAAAAAATATATTTGAGATTCTCACAGCCAACCATTTCATTTGATATTATCACACAATATAGTTTACAAAACTTTGTTTTTCGTTTTCTTATTTATACCCCCCAAAAGTGGCCGTAATGCTTAAAATTTATTTATTTACTTAACACTTTCGTCTTTGGGTCACCGACATACATAATGTGTACCAAATTTCATCTGAATCGATCTAGTAGTTACCGAGTGAATTGGCTGTGACAGACGGACGGACAGACAGTCAACCGAGTAATTCTATAATGATTCCGTATTTCTCTTTTGAGGTATGGAACCCTGAAACGAAAAGTATTTATTCTTACATGTCGTTCATGATCAGATCTGATAAAAACGATAGTGACATTATTTTTTTTTCTTATCTGTGGTGACAATGATAATAAAAAAGGACATTAGGAAAAACCTAAAATATTTTAGTTGAAAAGAGTTTTTAAGATCAATGTGCCAAATGGGAATGTAGTATGCTTGATTTCAAATCTAAAAAAGCCGGGCTGAGAGTAGTATTTCCTATGATTTGATTAAAAACAATAGTCGATTCTAGGACATTGATTCCACCTTCGTAGTTCATCATCAGATGAACTTCAAAATACCAAAAGGAACTTATGTCACTGGAGATATGGCTTCATACCAAATTTTAGCTCAATCGGACCCCTGAAAGTCGCTTTAAAATCGATCGCAAGATTTGAAGTGGACTTAGGTATACATACAATTCAACGCACGTAAAAAGAGCTCCGAGCGACCTACCTGCGCAGTGAATGAATTGCGGGCCAAATTGGTGGTAAGGGGTGAGGCGCGACGGGGGAAACACGCGTCTCTCTTGTTTGCGGTCGCGTGATTGGTTCGCCAGTTGTCATTTGTTTCCCGCCTGCGCAAACACATTCCCACCACTTGACCACTGGAGCTCTTTTTACGTGCGTTGAATTGTACGGACCCGGACATTGTAAGTTAAATAAAAGCTTCTAAAAATTGTTGTTCACTAAAATAAATACTTTTTTCACGATATTCGATTCAACCAACAACTAATTTGTGTCTGATGAATGAACTATGAACTTGCCAACAAATGCAAACTAATAATCTTATTATCTTTAACACTGACGTTGACATTGTACAAGAAAAAAAAATACGGGTTGCACTCCGGGAGTGCCGGCAGAAGTGAAAACTTGAATATTAACGTTGTGCATTTTTGATATTTTGAAATGGTTAGGGAATAATTTTGCACGAATTGCTTTGATTATCAGTATAAAAGTACTATCGTTTATGTGGTAGAATTTTTTTTGTGGTTATTTATTGCGCTATCGTACACAAACATGACAATTTATATTACATTAAAAAGTTTATATCTCACAAAAATTAACAAAAAATCAACTCCATCCGTCTTACGAATTTTCGATCAGGTCACGTGTCCTGACGCGAGTTTAACATTTTTTACCCATTACAAAACAAGTGCACAACGCCGCTAAAGAAGATTTCACTACTCCATCCGTCTTACGAATTTTCGATCAGGTCACGTGTCCTGACGCGAGTTTAACATTTTTTACCCATTACAAAAAAAGTGCACAACGCCGCTAAAGAAGTTTTCACTACTCCATCCGTCTTACGAATTTTCGATCAGGTCACGTATCCTGACGCGAGTTTAACATTTGTTACCCATTACAAAACAAGTGCACAACGCCGCTAAAGAAGTTTTCACTACTCCATCCGTCTTACGAATTTTCGATCAGGTCACGTGTCCTGACGCGAGTTTAACATTTGTTACCCATTACAAAACAAGTGCACAACGCCGCTAAAGAAGTTTTCACTACTCCATCCGTCTTACGAATTTTCGATCAGGTCACGTGTCCTGACGCGAGTTTAACATTTGTTACCCATTACAAAACAAGCGCACAACGCCGCTAAAGAAGTTTTCACTTCAATAACTTTCATACTTCTGAAAGAGTTAGATGTCACCCAGTATTTAGTTTTGTTTTAAGTCTTGATTGTGTCTTAACTAAATGTGCAAAATAAGTGGGTGCATACTATTAAGAAGAGGAAACGCGGGCGCCTTTTTTCCATTCAAACGTAGTGGTTCGAATCCTGCCACGTCCCAATGTGTTTTCGAATTTCGATTTCATATGTACGTTTATCCGATGCTCTTACGGTAAAGGAAAACATCGTGAGGAAACCTGCGCACGCCTGCGAAGAAACTCGAAGGTTGTGTGTGAAGTCGACCAACCCGCACTGGGCCCGATTGCCCTAATTCAGGGTAGGCTCGAGGCCCTCGGTGGGGACGTATGTGAGCTGATATGATGATGATGAAACGTAGTCCTGTTTCCTCCCTGAATAATTACAATAGAGCAAAAATTATTTTTCTATCAAACCTATATCTACCATGGCCATGCCCCTATGTTTTGTTTTTTCCCATATTCTAATTAATAATAGGAAGTAGGAGCCTTCAAAAACTTAGAAAATTGCCCAATTGAAAAGTCATTTTCAGACACTCACCAAAAAAAAATACGCATACTAACAATAAAACGGAAATATAGAGACATAGGTAAAGCGTTTTTTAATTATTTTTGAAAAAATATCATTTTTGCTCAAGTTTTGGACACAATACACTTAATTTAGTGTATTGTGTTTTGGAGGAGGAAATAGGGGACTGCGCAATGTTGTTTTGGTCAATTTTAGTTCCTATTATCGGTTTGCGCTGCAGTTTTCCCTTTCTTGCTGTATTCGGAGAGGTTTGGGGGAGGAAGACAGCCACATTTTATTCAAATACCTCTTCTTCAGACAGCATTTCCTCTTAAGGCCGTTCCGTGAGCCAGATATCCCCCAAATACCCATGCAAGATCTTACTTTTAAGAGAAACGCTGAGATTTGTATACGTGGAAAAATATTTAAGAATATTGATGATAATATCTTTGATAAGACAACCACCGATACACGATTTATAGTACTTCACTCGAAATAATTTAATCACAAAATAACCTCTAATTCCTTAACATGTGGGTCTTAAAAGAAAGATACTTACATTTTTGCGATTTTCATTCTTTTCTGCGTTTCTATACTGGAATAGCTACCACGGTTCATGAAATACAGCCTGGAGACAGACGGACAGACAGACAGACAGACGGACGGACAGTGAAGTCTTAGTAATAGGGTTCCGTTTTTACCCTTTGGGTACGGAACCCTAAAAAGAGGTACTGTATATGGGAGCGATTCTCTATTTGGGAGAATTATGCAGACATGCCCGTCTAACTTAACTTTGGCGGCTTACCAACTAACTGACTGCGTAATTTTTATCCCCAGCATCACCAAAGAAGACTGACGAGTCCACCGTTGGGTGGAAGGTCCGCCGATGGTGCCGCAGCCGGCGCTGTCAGCTGTGGCGGCTGCTGTTGCTACCGTTCATCCCCATCCTGGCACTGATCGTACAGACGACCCTGTCGCTGAAGAGCAGCATCACTAATGGGAGAGACGTCGCCGACGTGGAAGAGCAGGTATTCTTTCTTAGATTTAAAAGCTGATAACGGCGCAGTGACAGAAGTGGTCTTAGCTCAGTGTGACTTGCGTGGTCGCGTCGATCACGCAGTTAAACTGACCAGAAGCACGGTCATTACCTGGATGGGTTTGGCTATTAGTGGTCTTTTTTTTACCTTCGCATCACAAGGCACGTTAAGCCTTTGGAGCCGGATGCTATTGCTAGATAGCAGTTGTTAAGCCGTGTCAGATGCCTTTTAGGGCGGCTTGAAAACTTCTGACAGTGGGGTTAGCCCTTAGCAGTACAACCTCCACCAGACCTGACTTGGCCCCCGTATAGAGAGTATGGCCTTACCTTTCGAGTTTGAGAAGGCACCCGTGCCTCTGGGACGTTTTGGTTTGTTACGACGAATGGCGCAGAGGTTTATCAGTTCACGTATGCGTTCAGATATTCAGATGTTTTTACATTTTTGAGCGTAGGTTGATATTAGATTGGTTTAAACGCCTCCGTGGTGTAATAGTTAGTCGATTCGCTTCACACCAGGAGGTCGCGGGTTTGATTACCGGCGGGGTCAACTTGTAAGACTCGGTTTGGTTGGTGGTGGGGAATTTCCTAAGAACGCCTGGCTAGCTACCACCATCTAATTTTGTACCAAGTTTGTACCTACGATTTGTTACATTAGTATTTTTGTTAATTTCCTAAAAATGTATAGAAAATTTACATAAGACTAACCTATTAATCAAAAAAAGAATCATCATAATTGGAAACGCTGAACACGTCAAAAAACCGATTTCCATCGCAACATTTTTGTACAATTTTGCGTTATATGTTTTGTTTGTTTTTTTCTAAAAAAAAAGTACTACACCGATTTTGAAAAAAATTATATGATGCCCAACTGGAAAGCATATCCTATCGAATAAAAAAAATCATTAAAATCGGTTTACAAACTGCGAAGATATCGCGTAACATCAGGCACACAAAAAAATATACAGTCGAATTGAGAACCAACTCCTTTTTGTAAGTCGATTCACAATCGGCAAAGTAATCGCGTAAAAATACACAAAAACATATAGTAGAATTGAGAACCTCCTCCTTATTGGAAGTGTCGGTTGAAAATCTGTTCACAATTCACTGTTTACACAAAAACATATAATCGAATTGAAAACCTCCTCCTTATTGATAACGGCGCAGTGACAGAAGTGGTCTTAGCTCAGTGCGACTTGCGTGGTCGCGTCGATCACATCTGTTCACAAATCTGTTCCAAATCTGTTCACCATCGGCAAAGAAATCGCGTAACAATACACAAAAATATATAGTTGAATTGAGAACCTCCTCCTTATTGGAAGTGTCGGTTGAAAATCTGTTCACAATTCACTGTTTACACAAAAACATATAATCGAATTGAAAACCTCCTCCTTATTGATAACGGCGCAGTGACAGAAGTGGTCTTAGCTCAGTGCGACTTGCGTGGTCGCGTCGATCACATCTGTTCACAAATCTGTTCCAAATCTGTTCACCATCGGCAAAGAAATCGCGTAACAATACACAAAAATATATAGTTGAATTGAGAACCTCCTGTTTTTTGGAAGTGTCGGTTAAAAATCTGTTCACAATAGGCAAATATATCGCATAACAATACAAAAACATATATTCGAAGAGAACCTCCTCCTTTTTGGAAGTGTCGCTTGAAAATTGGTTAACAATTGGCAAAGAAAGCGCATAACAATACACAAAAACATATGGTCGAATTAAGAACCTCCTCCTTTTTTAAAGCCGGTTGAAAATCGGTTCACAATTGGCAAAGAAATCGCGTAACAATGCACAAAAACAAAGTGGAATTAAGAACCTCCTCCTTTTTTGGATGCGGTTAAAAATCGGTTCACAATCGGCAAAGAAATCGCGTAATAATACACAAAAACATATTTTCGAATTTTGGTGATCCAGTTGTTAAGGTCTGTGAGTCATGAAGGCACTCCACGTCACGTGAACAAATCTGAAATAACATAAAGTTACATGTTAACGACATAAAAGGTCAAAAAGGTTAAAAAAGGTGTAAAGGGTGATACTTTAAGGTGGGCTTTTACTCATCAAACTGAACAACTTCAACTTTGCTGAAATCGCTTTTTTTTATACAAAATTAGCCAATCAGGTGACCGATTTGTATGACTAATCCAAAACTAGCCAATCAGCTGACCGATTTGTATGAATAATCCAAAACTAGCCAATCAGCTGACCGATTTGTATGAATAATCCAAAACTAGCCAATCAGGTGACCGATTTGTATGAATAATCTAAAACTAGCCAATCAACTGACTGATTTTTATGAATAATCCAAAACTAGCCAATCAGCTGACCGATTTGTATGAATAATCCAAAACTAGCCAATCAGGTGACCGATTTGTATGAATAATCTAAAACTAGCCAATCAGCTGACCGATTTGTATGAATAATCTAAAACTAGCCAATCAGCTGACCGATTTTTATGAATAATCCAAAACTAGCCAATCAGCTGACCGATTTGTATGAATAATCCAAAAAAAAATCGCGATTTCAGCAAAGTTGTAGAGCAAAAGTTGTGACTAAGTCAACCTTTCTGGCTATTTTTCATTCAACCTGTTTTTATATCATCTTTTTGTCAATTTTTACTTTTAGTTATTTTGTTTGTTTTTCAAATTGACACTGTCATTCAATTCCCATACTATACTGTCTACTGTTACATTTTTTTCACGTTTATTTCTTTTTAAATCAGTTTTAATACAATTATTAATATAAAATTTTGGTGTATTTTTCAATTTAAAAAAAAACCCTTGGCCCTTTTTCCCATCTTCAATTGTGAGTGCGAGGACGTAGTGGAGGGTGCGCCGCCCGCCGTAAAGTTTTTCCGTAAAATGAGTAAAAAGCCCACCTTACAGTATCACTGCACCTTTACATTACACCCTGTATATCTTACAATAGAGAAGCAATGTGAAGGTTTGACGGAGAAGTGGTGTCAAGTAACAGATTTAAAGACGTAGCTGAGAAAAATAAAAGTACGATATTACACTATACTTGTCTCACTCTCAATAGAACGACCTATGAAGATGACTATGTCATACGTCATACCCGACTGGCCAAAAAAGGGATTTTTTTGTCAGTCGGGTTGTAATGTTTTTATGCAGCTGGGAATTTAATTTTAAATTAAGTTTTATAGGTAAGTACGCTTTCGAAGAGCAGTTGTCTCTGCCGTCCTAAGGGAGCAAAGATGCAAGCATACGTGGCATCCCATAGCAGGCGTCTCGCTTTCTGGCAAGGCACAAGGGTTAAGCCGTAGCGCTGCTTTTCGGTGATTCAAGCACGCATGGGATGCCAGCCGATAAGAGGGCACGGCGCGGGATGTCATCATTGCGTAATGCCGCGAAAATCCGTCACTATGACTTCGACTTACTTAATATAATCTGCAAGAGCACTTATGACAGTCTTTTTTGGCATATTACAAGCTTTTAGCTTGCCATGATAGTTTTTTTATTTATTGGTTTGGGACAAATTTAAGAAGCTAAATTAGAACTACTTCCGATTGAGCTGGAATTTTGCATACACGTTAAGCTTAGAGCATTATGGGTAGCTAAGTGACGTTATTCTAAATCCAAAATGGTGGACTCATGAAACGTATGGATGTAAAGGATTGGAGAATTTTTCCCTTAACTGGGATTTCCCTCTATCAGGACAATGTTACCAAAAGAAACACCAACTTTAGCTTTACCCTCATCAAACCGGGCTTTATCAACGCGCGATGGCTTGTTCATCCTGGCTTTAGCTTTCATCAGGTTTCAAAGAGATCAAGTTGTTCATACTCGCGAACTAGCGAATTAATTCGGAGTGGACTCTTATTACAATCCATTACCATCTGCAACGGGCTCATTCCTATGCTTTTCGATACCGTGCAATTCAGAGCTGACTAAATTTCACCCAGGACAGATTTCAATGATCTGTGCTCATTATTCTCGGCTATTGTAAAACAGTTTGTAAGAACGGACATGAATCTTTCTACTTGTCCAAGCGCACGGCTAACACCACTCGCAATTTCGTGAAATCGCGATGGACTACTCCTAACACAGATCCTGGAATTCCTTTCCCGTGAACTACGTGTCTTGATCTGCGAGATCCTTCTGGGAGTACCAAACAACGATACCAAGAGACGCAGCGCATTGCACATGCCGATTTCGACGTCAAGTCCTTAACAGGGGTCAGGTGGCAGTATTTGGTAAACGCGTCAACGATTACTAGTATTTATTCCTTCGTGTTATGTCTGCCAGTTCGATTACCGCTCGTGTCGATATGTATAGTGTGAATTGTCTCCGGAACCTTATCTATCGGGTGTAAAGTGGATTGCTTAGCTCCTGATAGTTTCTTGTTCACCTTGCATGGAAGGCATCTATCAACAAAATGTTCTAAAGCAGGTCGCCATGTTCGGGAACCAGAAATGTTCTGTCTCACCCCAGATGTTTTAGATCTTTGTGGAACCTTAGAATTATATGCCAACGATAATTTTTAGGGACTAGAGCTCGGGTCAATGTTTTATTATCAACTTGAAATTTTTTTGTAAAGTAAATTGTTATTCATGGTATTCGACGACCTCAAACTCTGATCCAGCGTGTCATTTTCTACAGCTTGAATTATCTTGATAGTGTCAGGATCCAGTTTCTGCTCCGCCTGCACCCAGTCCTTACGAACCTGTACAACATTGTCCCGAATGTGACAGGCAGTAGGTGCGACCGGATTCCGGCTAAGGAAATCGACATGCAGGATCCGTTCGCCCTTTCGGTACTCTACCTCGAAATCAAAACCTTGCATAAACACCCACCACCTGAGCACACGAGACGAAAGTTTTTTGAAGTGAAAACTTCTTTAGCGGCGCTGAGCACTTTTTGTTGGATGGGTAAAAACTTCCAAACTCGCGTCAGGGTCACGTGATGCTGATCGAAAAAGCGTAAGATCGAGGGGAAGGGAGAGGAACAAGTATCTCCCACTCTTTCTACCGTGCCTGAGTGTGCTGCTCCGCTTAGGCAGCACAGGGCGCTTTTCTCAATTTTCCATCTGCCGGTTAGTAGCAAAACTACTCGCCTAGCGACCTAACATCGACATATTGATGTCACTACGTAGTTCAGCTATTTCACACTAGATGTCAATAAGTGTAGAAAGTAATGGGACGTACTCAGAACTATGAGCTTTAAAAAGTTTGTGTAATAAATGAATAAAATGAGGGTTAACATTTTTACTGTTTTGTATGTGTACTGACGTACTTAAAATTTCTAGCACAAAATAATAGACAAATTATTATTACGTACATAATTTTATTTACAAAATTCAATTACCTGCGAAAATAACAGTTTTAGTTAGTTGTTGTCGGTTCGTTGCCCTATCGTTTTGAATGGTTGCGAAATGCTTAAAACGAATATCTATATATTTTTCTGATAAAGATTTAATCAGCAGTATAATATGATTTACAGTCGGTGATTGGTCAAAGCTGTAATTTAAAAAATAAAATGAAATACATACTTATTCTCCTAAAATAATTGAAACTCGGTTATACAAACAATACCGTAACCAACCGACAAATCCAGTTTTAAACTAGGTAAAGTGCCCATCTTTAATTTTTTATGGCCTTTTTTTGTCACTATGAAGTCTGCATCATTAAAATGGCAAGAACAAATCTTTGTATATTTTGTCGGAGTCCAATCCGGTCTATTCACTTTTGTGATCCATTGTTGTTTTAAATTATCATCGGATGGAAATCTAAAACAAACAAAAAGAAATAAAATTAACTAGGTGGTAAATTATCTTAATATGAATAAAATGATTATTTAACATTCGAAGTTCTTTCAATTCATGAACAGTCACGGAGAATAGTACGAGTATGTATACAACTCAGATCTTTGTTACTTGAAAATATTTGCTATGAAAATGTTATTTCATTACTGACCATAGCCGTGTGTTATTCGGTAAAATTATTTGAATCTAATTACGGCCCTGGATATTTGGTACGTTGAAAATAGTTGTTCTTGTTGACGATAGATGGCGGCCTGTTTACAATATAATTATAAAAATCACTAAAGTACTGTTTTGGCGACTAAAAAGTATTCAGATTTAATTGTATACTTTAATTTTCAGTATCCACGTATGATTATAACTATATACTAGGGATGCATCGATACGCCTTTTTGCCGATACGATACCGATACTCTTATAAAAATATCGGCGATACCGATACCGATACCGATACGCTTATTGAATTCAAAAAGGGAGGTAGAATAAATAAAACACAATTAATTAATAGTTTTAGTAATCAAAATGTTAATTTTTAAGATTTTTATTTAAAAAACAAAGCATTCTTAAGTTTTGCGGGCAAAGGCGATTTCGCAAGTCTGTTTGAATAAGACCTGCGGTGGAAAATAGTCTCTCAGATGCGACAGATGCCTCGCTTGCAACGAAATAGATGGGACAACACGCGCGTTTACATTACATTTTTAAAGCGCGAAATTTGAAAAGTATCGTTGAATCTGCCATAAAAATATCGCCGATACCGATATATCGGCAAACCCGAAGTATCGCCGATATATCGGTATCGGTATCGGTATCGGATGCATCCCTACTATATACCAATGCGGAACTTTACGTACTCGTATTTTTTATTCACAAAAGTTACGCCACCTAGTGTCGAGAAGTATAATTTATACTTGAAAGCCGAGAATTTTCTAGAACTATTTTAATAATTACGTATAAAATTACTTACAAATGAAATGTGATACCATTCATAGCATCAGAACGTCTGTCTGAATAACTTCGACACGATAAAACACAACACTTCATCCTTTTCTTCTTAAAAATGCGAAAACACACCAATAATGCGAGTCTCGATACATGGGCACCTGACGAAAATCACAGTGCACAGTTGCTTAGGCCAGCTCCTCTTTGTTTGTGCTCCGTGGTTGTGTAGTAACCACATTGTTGTGTACTCGTATATGTCGATATAATATTATGAATAATAACATGTAAATTGTCATATTTGTGTACGATAGCGCAATAAATAAACATTGTATTCTACCTCATAAATGATAGTATTTTTGTACTTATAATTAAACACAACGTTAATACTAAAGTTTTCACTTCTGCCGGCACTCCCGGAGTGCTACCGGTGTGTTTTTTTTTTGTCGGCTTGCTTTTAGACTGTTGCAGTCCGTCACTACTTTAAATCGCCGAAAATGTTTCAACGCTTTGCAGACCGCCAGGATTTCCAGCTCATAGCTATGGTAGCGGCACTCTATTTCGGTAGGTAAATCTCTGGCTGTAATATTCGATAATTTTAAGCTGACTTTCATCTTTATATAGGAAGTACCTCACCATTACCAAGTGAGTTAGCATCCGTGTGGACCTCAATTTCGCGTTCGGCGTCAAATATCGTTAGCAGTGGAACCAACGTCAGGTGTTTAATGTCAGCTTCGTGAGCCCTACTGTGTTCATCTTGCTACTCCCACTTGGTATCCTTTTGCGTAAGTCTATACAAGGGTGCCATGGTTAATAAAAAGTAAGGAACCAACTTTTGAAAGTACCCTAATAGGCCGTTGCACTGACGCAATTCCTTTACGTTAGTTGGCAAAGGGGAATTGACGAGAGCCTCAATCTTTTTGAGATTGGGTTGAAAAAAAAATGAGCACGTAGTCCATGTAAACCGTCGCTATGACGTCTCGCAACTCATCTAATGCCTTATTTATTGCTCTTTGGTACATGGCAGGAGCGGTACATAAGCCAAATGGCATTTTAAGGAACTCGTACGAGCCGACTAGGGTTACGAATGCCTTTTCATTGATGGATTTGGACTCTTCTGCCATGGGGATTTAATAAAATCCAGACGCCATACCAAGCGTTGTGAATACAGAGAACTGACTTAAAGTGTCTAGTCTAGCTGTTACGAAATTAGTTTTAGGGGGTAATTGTCACGAACATTGTTCAAAATTAAGGACCCGAAAGTGGATGCACAGGTACCATTCTTTTTATCTACGAGTATAGCCAGGCTTTAACTACCGATTGCTTTAACGGTGAAGGAAAACATCGTGAGGAAACCTGCACACGCCTGCGAAGAAACTCCGAAGGTTGTGTGTGAAGTTGACCAACCCGCACTGGGCCCGCGTGGTCGACTAAGGCCTAATCGCCCTGATTCAGGGCCCTCGGTGGGTACGTATATGAGCTGTAATGATGATAGCCAGACTAGGAAAAACTGATGAGCTGTCGCAGATAATGTTTATTGATTTTAAAATCAGCAGTTATTTCTTTCATAACCTTGCGCTCTCGAGGTGCCAAAAGATACGGTTGACGTTGAACAATTTTTTTTGTGTCTTTGTGTCTTATTTTCATCTCACCCGTACTCGCAACAAATTGAGAATTCTCCTTGACAAAGTTTTCATTATACCCTTCGATAATTGATCTCAGATGAACAACGTCATCAGCATCTTTAAGATCAGTATCAATTTTCTCAATATTAGTACTTTTTAAGGCGCAAACGTCCATCTGTACCTCACGTACAATCTGTTCACCTTGATTATTAATGTATCTGCCAATAATGACATCGTGAGTTAATGAGTTAGAATCTACAATGACAAAAATTACTTCCACATGCACGTCATTGATTTCGATAGGCAAAGTAGTACGCGAAAAACAATAAGTGTAGGCAGGGCTAATACCAGTAAGGCGCGTAAATACAAATTCTCGGAAGCCGGTCATTTCATCAGCAACTTATTTGCGAAGGAGTGAGCAATCAGAACCACTGTCGACAAAAACTTGCAACTTAAAACCAGCAACATTTATTTGAGTAAGAGATGCTTCTGATTGAGAACACATATTAACAGCATTGGTAGCCCCAGAATTTTTAAATTTTTCTTCCTGTTGCTTAGAGAACTTTGTGGCAGTAAATACACTTAACACTCTTATTAGTTGGCTTAGCTGATGAGTGATAACTGTTACTACTAGTGGTGTCCTTAATTTGATTTCGAGCTTTACAGTTCCGTTTATGGTGTCCCTTGACACAATTGTGAATTTGTGACACACGATACGATCATTGGAATCTACCTTACGCCGTTTTGGCTCCCTTGAAGTAGGGTATGAAGTCAAAGGACGTTTGAAACTTTTGATCTTTAGGTAAGTACTAAGATGTCTATCGAGTGCTACACAGTCAGTCGGGGTATTTTTTAATAAATCGAAACGTACCTGATCGTCAGAGATACCTGAGATGACGACTCAAATTTTATTTGCTTCTTTTCAGCCTCCCGTCTCCATTCGGTCAGTCAAAGCCAGTTTATTTGTGAAGTATTCAACGTAAGTCAAGGCGCGGTCACTCACGTACTGCACCATGTACTGAAAAATATCATGAAATCTCTTCGTTGGAAGCTCCTTCGCTCCGTTCCAGGTATAACACAGGGGGTACGATTTAGAGGCCCACTTGCGCGCACGGCCCTGAAGGTGAGTAAATGCAGCGTTTCTTGTTTTATAACGTCTCAATCAGTTTCTCTATGCAGATGACTCTGGGTTGACTACTCAAGCTTCTAGCTTTGAGGAGGTTGAAGCCAACTTATCCAACGCTCTGGATCGCTTGGGTCCTTATTATGATGCTAACGCATTGAAACCGAACCCGAGCAAAATCCAATCTTGCGTTTTTAGAGAGGCGAGCCGTAAACTGAACATCTTCTGGCATGGGGTGCCCATCGAGCACAGTGACTTCCCGAAATACTTGGGAGTTTTCTAAGCCGCTCATTGAACTTTAGAAAAAACTGCGATAACATCAAGCAGAAAAGTTCACTCCCGAAACAGCCTGTTGCGCCTTCTAGTTTTATCTAAATGGGGAGCTACGCCTGATGTTGTACGGACTACAGGACTGGCGCTTTCCTTCTCATCGGGCGAGTATGCCTGCCCAGTGTGGAGCCGCTCGGCCCACTCCAAATTGGTGGATACAGCACCTAACGAAACGTGCAAGATTATTAGCGGATGTCTGATGCCGACATCGACACCTGTGCAATGCTGTATTCACTAGCTGGAATTTCACCGCGGGAAGTCCGCAAGACTGTGGCAAGTTCCCTTGAAAAAACCAAAATGGTGAGCGACACTCGGCACCCTCTACACAATCATACTTCTGTGCCACAAAGGTTGAAAAGCCGTAAAAACTTTGCACACCGTGTCGCTCCCCTGACAGACGATCCTCCAGAAACGAGAGTTGAACTATGAAAGAATAGTGTCTCTATTAGTGGTCCCTTCGTTTCGATCTCCGAGCATCCCTCACCTGGATATATGGTGCCATGCTCGACCTGGAAATCTCTTAACAGACTCCGGACTCAGGTGGCCGAAGTAAAGAAAACTTTTTCAGGTGGGGATTCATTGGAGATACGAACCTGGAGTGCAGGTGTGGTGCGGTTCCTCAAAGGATGGACCACCTCATTACATGTCCTTCGTACCCAGTCACTTGCACGCGGGAGGACTTGATACAGGCCAAGGCAATTTGCGTGGCTCAGTTTTGGGAGATGGAACTATCTGAGTTTGCCGTCGACTCGAAAAGAAGAAGAAGAATAAGAACGTCTCAGTCTGATTTTCGCAACAAGTTTCCGCCATACCACGGAAAAATGAAGCCCAAATATACCTCGCTCGATGTATAAGGAGACCGGGGGACCGAACTATGTTGTTTCAATCCTACCGCTGCTTTCCAAGATGAATATGAATATAACTCGTCGTCGTCAGCCATCACGTTTCTTTTGTTCTTTTTATAAAAAGGAAACGAATCAGTGCGCATACCCAGCGCCGTCGGTCCTCAAACCTCAAGTAAAATTGACCGTTCACAGACCGAACTACTGACTCGCGGAAAGTAAGCATTCGTTCTAAAATATTCACTCGAGACGTCACTGAGATAACTCAAGTTCCTGGCTGTGCCAATAGATGGAGTTAGCAGTAGGAAACTAGCAAATACTTGCGTTCTGCGAAATACATAAATATAATATGATAAATATATAAATAACTTCTGCAAGAAGCCCCTCCATCTATGGTTGTATTCACAGAGCGTACTATTGTTGGAGCAGTACTCATGTGTTTTTGATGTGAAAACAAAACTTTTAACTAATGCTGACATTTTAATCATCCAAAATCCAACCCATGATAATCTAATTTAACAACATAACGTTTTTGGCATCGTTTCTTGTTACTGAGTTTACAAATGATGTAACGAAAGCCACGGGATGAGCGGTAATTTATTATTTTGATAACTGTTTTCACCTGACATAAAATTTCCTGTTTGAGGCTTATGCTTGTAAACTTTGACAATTCAACAACATTTATTTTAAAATACTAAAAAAATGATTTTTTATTATTTTTTTTTTATTATAAAACAAAGTCTTCCCGCCTCATCTGTCTGTCTGTATAAACGCAATTAAATCTAAAACTACCAAACTGATTTTCATACGGTTTTCACCAATGCACGGGGTGATTCATGGGGAAAGTTAAGAGGGAAGAATAGTACGTGCTCGTCCATCCATACAAAAAGAGAAAACGTTTTTTCCACTTCTAAATATTTTCCAATCACCATGATTTTTTAGTATGTTATTGACACAATGAATTACTAGGTTTATAGCTTTTCCTTTTTTCAAAAATAGCTATAGATTCAGATTTATAGGCAGCTCAAGTAACGTAATTTTTGTGATTAAAACTGTGTCGAATTAAGCCGTTTTTTGAAAAAAATCAATGTATTTTTTTTAAAAAAAGCGAAACCTATAAACCTAGAATACATTGTGCTGAAACGATTGACATCAAAGTCAAAGAGATTTGTTGAGATTTAGTTAGTGAAAACCGTTTTCTCCCGAAATGGGAAAAGTACCTATTGTCAGTTGCGAGCTGCAACGCTCTCTATCGCACGATTGGGGGTCGGGGGGAAAGCAAAGCACACGTACAATAGAGATGTCGATGGTGAAGTCGATAGTAGAGATGGGATCCCACCCACGTTATCGATATCTATCTGTTTAAAAAATTCTGGGAGTGGGAAAAGTTAACATTAGTAGGTTTTCAAGAAAAAGATTGACCAGTGATTATTGTTTTATTTGTTCCTAACTCAAAATGGATTACATTGCTTTTTTTTATAAACGATTGTGTGTTTGTACTTCGCTGTTACAAGACGTTACAGCAGCTAAACATGTTCGTAAATGTAGCCGAATTTTCCATCGTCGCATTTGGACGAATAAGACGAATACGCGAACACGAATAGCGATGTGATGTGCTAGCATTAGAGTTCGTTGTTTTGCTTCAGAGCCCTTATCTTTTTGCTTTGCACTAGGTTGAGTGCCTTCCGTACTCGCCTCCTCTGCCCGGTGAAGTTGTAAAGGCCCCCACGGCCAACAACAAGCTTGTCATTTCGAAAAAAAAATAAAAAAATTCAGAGCCCTAATAAAACCAAAACCGTAATGTGTATAATTCCCCAAGAGCCGCTAAGAAACTCCCCCACCACGTCTATGTGCCTATTTGACCGCAATAAATTCAAAAACTACTGAACGGATTTTCCAACGGTTTTCACGAATGGACGGGGAAAGTTCAAGTGTATAGTTCTCCGCGAGCCGCTTGCGGCGCACGTACCGGACCACTATTAATCCTTACTAATATTATACATGTGAAAATGTGTTTGTTTGTTTATTTGTTTGTTGGTTACCTTTTTACACTTCAACACCTTGACCAATCTTGGTAAAATTTGGCATGCAGGTAGCCTGTGTCACGGGGAAGAACATGGCTACTTTTTATCCCGTGAAAATAGGACAGTCCGATGCAGTTCCTGAAGGAACTGAAACAAATAGTCTTTTTTTGGCTAATTAATTTAAAATCGCAACGGAATAATGGATTTTTGTAATTTTTTGCACATAATATGGTTAAGGAGTGTCACCACTCACCCTCAAAGTCAGGCATAAAAACGATGTCCACGCGAGCGAAGCTGCGGGAAAAAGCTAGTATATTATAAAACAAAGTTTCCCGTCGCATCTGTGTGTCTGTCTGAACGCGATAAACTTAAAACCTACCAAATGGATTTTTATACGGTTTTTCACCAATGGACGGAGTGACTTGTAAGGAAGGTCTGGGTGTATAATTCCTTACGAGCTGCTTGCGTCTAGCACACTAGTGAATTTAAAAACATTCCTTATATTTCAAATATCGTAAATCATACAAGTTGTTATAATAGGCAACATGCAATATTTTTATTTTTCGCTTTTTTTGCTTGCATTTTAAAGAACTCCATGCCGAATAAACCAGGAATATATAAAAAAAATAAAAAAACTTGTTTTTTTAATTTTAAATGCGGTTTTAAAGTAACCGTTCAATTTGCGCGCGCAAACGGACGTATAGTTCCGATGACGTCACTCCTGTCTGTCACTCAGACCAAAGATAATATAATACATTGTAATTGTAATGTATTATATTCTCTTTGGTCTGAGTGACAGACAGGAGTGACGACCAAAGAGAATATAATACATTGTAATTGTAATGTATTATATTCTCTTTGGTCTGAGTGACAGACAGGAGTGACGTCATCGGAACTATACGTCCGTTTGCGCGCGCAAATTTGAACGGTTACTTTAAAACCGCATTTAAAATTAAAAAAACAAGTTTTTTAATTTTTTTAATATACTCCTGGTTTATTCTGCATGGAGTTCTTTAAAATGAAAGCAAAAATAAAAATATTGCATGTTCCCTATTACGATACTTTATTATAGGTTTAGCTAGCTAATTTGGCTAGTCTTTTCTTTAATATCTCTATGACGGCATGTTAATATTTTGTATTCCTGTGTAGTGGTATTTTGTATAGGAGAGCCAAAATCACCGGCATAACAGAATCACCAAAGTTAAACGGTAATACATATCATTCATATTAGCTCATAGTACGTGCGGTCCAAAAGTGTCCGGCCTAACAAAGAAAACAAGTAGATATATTTACAATTTTATTTTTATTTTTCGATATAGTCCCCCTCTATTTCAACGCACTTTGCAGATCTCGTGATAAGCATTTCTATCCCCTTATAAAAATATTCTGGAGTTTTGTCCTCGAAATGGGTAAAAACTGCTTGGGCCACTTCATCATCCGAAGAAAATCGTCTTCCCCTTAAGTCTGCCTTAAGTCTCGAGAACAAGTAGTAGTCGCTTGGGGCCAGGTCTGGGCTGTAAGGGGGTTGGCGAATTTCCTCGAAGCCACATTTAGCTACAGCAGCTTTGGCAATTGCAGCAGTGTGAACGGGAGCATTATCGTGGAGAAGCCGAACACCTCTACTAAGTTTTCCACGTCGTTTCTGCTTGATCGCCTCTCGCAACTGCTCAATAAGGGTGGCGTAGTAGCTGCCATTTACCGTGGTATTCCTTTCTTTTATGTCAATCATTAGTATTCCGTGACAATCCCAGAATACCGTTGCCATAATCTTTTTGGTGGATTGCGTTACCTTGGCCTTTCTAGGTGGCTTTTCACCAAGACGACGCCACTCCATCGATTCCTTTTTAGACAGGGGATCATAGTACAAAACCATGGTTTCGTCTCCCGTAACAATCGACTCCAAATAACTTTTTCCGTAACGCCTATACGCGTCTAAAACTTCTTGAGAACACGCTTTTCTCTCAGTACGCTGCAAGCTCGAAAGAAGTTTGGGTACCCACCTAGCACTAACTTTATTCATGTGAAGATGATCATGTAGTATCCTAAGTACTGAAGTTTTGGAAAGTCCGGTTCTTGCCGCTATTTCTTTAGTCTTTAGTCTTCGATCACTCAGAACTTCCTCTTCCACTAATTTAATACATTGCTCGGTGAGTACTTCTATAGGCCGGCCGGAGCGAGGTTCGTCGTCAATGGATTCCCGCCCCTGTTTCGAAACTGTTTACTCCATTCTTTTACCGTGGAAAATGATGGAGAAGAATCCCCGTACACGGCATCCAACCTTTTTTTTATATCGGTCGGGCTGACCCCTTCCTTAGTCAGGAATTTGATCACGGAACGATATTCCAATTTGATCATTTCGAAAGTTTTCCGGATTCGTATCGTTAAAACGCCGTAAAATCAAAACTACAACCAACAGAAACGCCAAAACCAGACTCGAAAAAGCAGACTAAATGACAATCGTGATGACATCTTTTTTATTTTTTTTAAGCCGCCAAATTTTTCCAGCCAGAAAGTTTTGGACCGAACAGGTATAGGCAGGCCTCCCGTTAGGTAGACCAATGACCTGGTGAAGGTCGCGGAAAGCCGATGTCTGCGGCAGCGCAGAACCGGTCGTCGTGGAGATCCTTGGGGGAGGCCTATGTCCAGCAGTGGACGTCTTTCGGCTGATATGGTGATGATTAGCTCATATACGTCCCCACCGAGGGGCTCGAGCCCACCCTAAATTAGGCGATCGGGCCTTAGTCGATCACGCGGGCCCAGTGCGGGTTGGTCGACTTCACACACAACCAGCGAGTTTCTTCGCAGGCGTGTGCAGGTTTAACGGTAATACATACAAGCGTTAAACTTGGTAGGTGCCTACCTATGATTATAGTGCCAACTCTGTAACAGAAAATAATAATAAATTGCACAGCCAATTTTGCACACTATGTATGAAGTCCATGTTACTTGAAATAAAATTTCAAATAAAATAAATGAATATTAAAGGGGCAGTTGTCTGTATCAATAGTAATTTCATCACATAATCACATAAACTCATATATACGTCCTAACGGAGGGTTAGACGGAGAAATTAGGGTGATCGGGCTTTAGTCGACCACGCGGGCCCAGTACGGGTTGGTCAACTTCACACACAACCTTATAAGAGTTATAATGAATTTACCGAATTGTTTGTCATCCCATTGAAATTAAAAAAAACCTATAACTAACTATATTGCTTTCTATTACGATAATCAATTTTGAAGTAATTAAAATCACCTAATTAACACATTTAATGACGCTGGAAAACTGGGACGTCACACCTTTTCACAACAAAATTTCGTTTTTGACAGATAACTAGTCAATTGAGTAACTTTTTATCAAACTGCTAGTCAGTCACTAATTCAGAACCCATTCAATAATACAAAAAAAAACCGACCAAATACGAGTCAGAACCGCACCCATAGGGTTCCGTACCATCATACTAGATGGCGCTAGTCTCTCCATGTTTAAAAAAACACGTTTTTGCATTTTATTTTTTTCACTTTCTCAAATTTTTTGTATTCGTTGTTATAGCGGCAACAGAAATACATCATCTGTGAAAATTTCAACTCCCTATAGCTATCAGGGTTCATGAAATACAGCCTGGTGACAGACGGATAGACATACAGACGGACGGACAGCGAAGTCTTAGTAATAAGGTCCCGTTTTTACCCTTTTAAAGTAACACGAGACCTCCAACGAGTTTAATACACTCAGGGGGTTTTTAAACGAAAACAAACTAAAAGCTTATCTATAAATTGCAAACTAAGCTATTAAAAATTTCCCAATCCATCAGATAGTACCTACCCATTACCTACCTACATTAGTCTATCGATCCATCGTATCTGCGAATGACAGGTTATCACAGACTATTGACACTTCGCAAATTACAGTTCTAGGGTTCTATCTAAGGATCCCTAAGGATTCTCGTCGTCCTCCATCGCTTCCTCAGTGCTGGGGAACGTGACCACGCTTCAATTTGTGTACAGCCTGTCCATAATATCAGCTCATATATGTACGTACCAAGGGGCTCGGGCCTACCCTGAATCGGCTACGCGGGCCCAGTGCGGGTTGGTCGATTTCACACACAACCTTCGAGTTACTTCACAGGCGTGTGCAGGTTTCCTCACGATTTTTTCCTTCACCATAAGAGCGTCGTCCAATGTGTTTTCGAATTTCGATTTCATATGTACGTTTATCCGACGTTCTTACGCTGAAGGAAAACATCGTGAGGAAACTGCACACGCCTGCGAATAAACTTGAAGGTTGTGTGTGAAGTCGACCAACCCGCGCTGGGCCCGCGTGGTCGACTAAGGCCCGATTACACTAATTAAGTGTAGGCTCAAGCCTCTCGGTGGGGACGTATAATATGAGCTGTTAAAAAGACTGATTTAATGATACCCCACACTAGGGCGTCCACAATTTTTTTTTCGTACCTCTTTTACATGTATGGGAGATGGTCTAAGTATGAGAGGCATCCCTTACAAATTTTCTTTTAACAGAGAAGGACTCAATTTTCCATTTTAAGTTATAATGAATGCAATTGCAAATTTAAAAAAAAAAAATTAAAATACTTTTTCCAAGTCAGGAAAAAGATAACTAAGCACATGCAATTATTTAAAAAAACCAGGCGTAAGTGCGTTAAAAAGTACCTACAAAAATTTATTACACTAGAACTTATAGACGAAGAAGTGCACTCAAAAACAACTTCTATTTTATGAAATGACAAAATTGTAAGGGTTCCGTTTTATGCTATTTTAACACTAAAAAGATTAAAAAATCTTCTAATCACACTAATATTATAAAGGCGAAGGTTTGTGAGTGCGTGTGTGTATATGTTTGTTACTTCTTCACGCAAAAACTACTAAACGGATCTGGCTGAAATTTGGTAGGTAAACAAATTAGAACCTGGATTAATACATAGGCTACTTTTTATTTACGCTCACGAGCACACTGCGCACCCTCGAAAAGTCATAGAAACGTTGTCCACACGGGTGAAGCCGCGGGAAACAGCTAGTAATCTATATGCCAGTCGCGAAATAAAAATGTTTTAACTCCTAAGATCCTTTAAGTACCTGTATTACCTAATCAACTCGACCTTGGCCGATAATGGTCATGGCAATCGCAAGAAAAAAGATCGAATCGAAATCGTGTACCTAGTTACTTCAATTATACGGTCAAGGGGCAAATCCAGTCCGTCGATGAGACTTACGACGATTGGAACCAATCACATAAAATTGGCACTTTGCATTTTTCCGCTTCGCTCGTTTCTGATTCAAAGGAAACTGTCTGGAGTTCAATAGGAATCCCACTGAAGCTTAGCGCTAAAATGACGACGAACGGGCGGTGTGTTGAAAGACTTTTAATACCTACTTACTGATTTTATGTCAACACGTTTTTATTAATTCACTTTCTATTTTGTTTGTCTGTCTGTCGTTCCGGGTGGAATCTTGCAACGGATTTTTAAAATACTTCCATTTATCCGATCATGCTGAAAATTTGCACACAGCCTCAGTTCTATATAACAGCACAATAAAGTGTATTCAGTTTGTCAGTACGTCTGTATGATCGCCGTTTCAGGATTTTGGCAGGTAGTACATCGATTAGTGTTAGCATGTTGACATGTAAGATTATATACCACGAGGCTAGGTATATGATTACTTTTATTATAACTGAAATGTATATGAATAGCTTTTGTTTTTTGTGCATTTACAACTAGGCCAGCGCCATGAGACCATTTACAAAATAAATCTAGGTTTTTCTGAAGCTCTTTTTTGGTAACCTGGAAATTTTTATTTTGTATGACAAGATATGTATCGCCAGCGAACTGATACACTGAGCCGGTCTGCATCACGTTGCACATGTCATTTACGCAAAGCAAGTATACAATACAGTAGGACCTATTATTGAACCTTGAGTTGTGCCCTTTTCTTTCACAACCCCGTCACTAAGCTAATAATCGACTATGACACAGGTGTGTCTATTAGTATGGTCATTCATTAATAATTTTAATAAAAGTCTCTGAATACCACTGTTTTATAATTAATTTTTTTATATTTTATAATCCAAAATGTCTAACGCCTTACTAAAATCAATGAAAACAATCAATCCCCCAAAAAAACATTTTCATGTAAAAATGTTGCTAACACGAGTCTACGTAGCTTACCCTGTAAAAATTTATCAGATCTCGTATAAAGCCAAGCTCTAAAGACTGCACTCTCTAAACCTACAAGCTCTACACTACACCTTACTCATAATATATGAAAAAGTGGTCAAATCTCATGTAGAGCCAAGATTTTTGATCTATGCGCCCTAACTTTACCAGGCCTACCTTCACAAATTCTACATTTTAGTCAAAACGTGTGGCTTAGCCGTTTTGCTACCGTCACGAAGATTTCATAGGCATTCGTTCATTGGGTGTGAAACTACCTTCACATACCTTTGCCTCTCGAGGAAACACTGGTGAAATTGCCGAAACCAATTATTGAACCTTGAGTTGTGCCCTTTTCTTTCACAACCCCGTCACTAAGCTGATAATCGACTATGACACAGGTGTGTCTATTAGTATGGCCGTTCATTAATAATTTTAATAAAAGTCTCTGAATACCACTGTTTTATAATTTATTTTTTTATATTTTATAATCCAAAATGTCTAATGCCTTACTAAAATCAATGAAAACAATCAATGTTTAAGCACTAGTTGATCTCATTGGTAAACTTCCATAACAGTTGAGAGGAACTAAATTTTTATTTGAAATCCGAATTGATTCTTAGTGATTATGTCATTTGTCAACATAATCACTAAGAACCAATTCGGTACAACAACAGTATCCAATATTCCTCTCTTAGTAAAAAGTACAGTAACCATTATTTTCTTTACGGATCGTGACATATTCACAGACGTCATATGGTCCAGGTACGACGGTATCTGCTCTGAGTCAGTGTCTTCCTCAATCTCGAGGTCAAGGCCAGGGAGTAAAGCTGATATTCGCAGTTTTACGTTCGACTTACACGTTTGGCTCTTTTAGTCAACGGAATCAGTGGCACACAGCAGGGTCGTAAGTTGGTCATTCGTAAGTGAAACACAAGCCGCGTGGGCCACTTATTACTTATTACACACAAATTTAGAGTAACCATTGAAGTGCAATAATGCACTTTAATCAATATATAAGTCATTGACTTTAATCCTGGTATTTTGTTAGTAACTTGTTTATTGCATTTCACACACTTAGCTATAATTGACGCCAACGATGAAAAAGCACATAATAATTGTCAATTTAAAATAGATTTTTTTTTCTTCGATATGGATGCAGGTAGTATTGTCTAGACTAAAAACGACAGTACGTGCACGTCCTTACCGTATGCATTATGGGCTAGAACAGAAATACTTCCTGTTATCCGATAATGCTGAAACTTTGGACACAGCCTCAGTTTTGATGACAATACAATATAGTATATTCATTATCACGGAAGATCCAATATGATTGTCTTCACAAAATGACCGACTATGAGTAGAAAACAATAATACTTCTAACTTTATTCAACTTTCATAGGTACATATGAAAATAAAAAGAAAATATATTTAACGTAGACTAAAAATAATTAAAAAATCACGTCGAAAAAACCCTCCAGGTGTTTTGATGACCCAAAAGGACATACACATATAAAAGACACACCACCACCACATACGTGCTTACAGGTGAACTTGAAATATACGTGGGGCGCATAAAACTTAATGAATGAGCATGAAAGCTTAGGTTTTAATATCCTAGTAGAAAGATGCACCCGAAGTTTTTCGAGTTCACCTCAATGTATGTGGAGGTGGCGTGTGTTTTATGTGTGTATAACCTCTTGACTCATTGGGTCAACGACCCCCGGAGGGTTATCTATTTTTAAGGCTAATAAAAATGTGGTTTTAAATAACTTTAAATCTACGTTAAATATTTTTTCTGTAAGCATGTATGTGGTGGTGGTGTTATGTGTTTTATGTATGTCTGTCCTCCTCTTGGGTCATCAAGAACCCCGGAGAGTTATTTTATTATATTTATAGCACAACAATACGTAGTTTTTGGATTTTTTTGATATACATTAATTTAATTCTTAAGTTTCCGTAGACCAACTAGGAATAAGTGTATTTTCCCTAATAGAAGAAAGACGCTCTACTTACAGAACAGTGAGTAAATGAAGCATAACAGGAACAATGCTAGTCTGGCCTGGAGACAGGTCCCGTATCTGTGCATCTGTTTCCAACGCTGAGCTAGGCACAAAGCAATTTAATTGGTATTTAATACAACGCAGATGTAACAGGTAACCTATCGAACAGATATCGTGGCGCTTTGTCCCTTTTATAATAAACTAGTGGGTGCCCGCGGCTTCGCCCGCGCAGATTCCGTTTTTTGGTGTTCCCGTGGGAATTTCTTGAAATCCTTTCTTTACGGTTGCTTACGTCTTCATAACTGGCTGTATTCCAAATTTCAGCGAAACCCGTTCAGTGGTTTCGGTTGTGCGTTGATATACCAGTCAGTCACCTTTTCCTTTTAAATACAGTAGAACCTCGTTAAGTCGAACCTCGATAAGTTGAAAACCTCCAGATCTCGAAAAAATGTTTTGTTCCCTTCCCTTCAAACACCAAAACCTACATTACTCGAAATCTCAACCCTCTATTAGTCGAAATAATCAGTGGTTCCCTGCAAGCCATGATGGTACATATTTTCCCTCTATAACTCGAAAAATAAAATTGGACCTCTGTATCTCGAACATAGCAATGTTTTATTTTACAACCTTTACATCTCCATTATTTGGAACTTATTACCGGTATAGTTCTAAGAAAAATAAGTTACCAACTTTAAGAATTTGCCGACAATGTAAGTACACCATTGTTGCTTAGAAAACAAAGGAGTATACAATAAATAGGAATAACGTACCTTCGGGTAATAAGGCCTGTCCGGTAATAAGGGATTTGAGATCAATAATCACATAGATGAAACAACAATACTGTGATTAATGATCTTAAACAACCAAAGGAATTTAAACAATAATATAACTAATATATTATTTTAATTATGGTGAAGTAGGCCTTATTAGCCTACCATAGTAAAATAAGGTCTACTTGTAACGTTTTTTAAAAGGTTAATTTTGTTTTTGTTTATGGTAAAAAAAATGCATTTTTTGTTTATTATTTTATAGAAAATGTATTAAACTAATGATTAACATTAAAACTTGTTGATAAAACTGAATATTTTCGATTTCATTACAAATATCCATCAGCTAGGTCTTACTTATTACCCGCTGGTACCTTACCACGAATTTATTACTCACGTTAACACGTGTTTGCTTGATTGGTGTCAGGTGTTTAATTTTATTATTTTTCATTTCATTTGAATTTTGGCGAAGCAAGTCATATGTAGACGACTGAAATATTGTCAGAAGTAGTTTGGTTCTACTGCAATACACATCAAATTGTACAACAGTTTACAAATTAAATTGTTAAAACATGAGTGCTGTGAAACGCAAACTGTTAATTTATTTTAAAAAATATGTGTGTCACCTCTGCAACTTGAATTTTTATTTATTTTACCTCTCTAACTCAAAATTTATACGAATGAATCTCAACCTCTATATGTCGAATCAAAATCCTCCTAAGTCGAAATCCTCCATAAGTCGAAAACTCTATAACTCGAATTTTTTGGCGTCTCCCTTGGTATTCGACTTATAGAGGTCCTACTATATAAAGGCGAGTTAGTTCATGAGTACTTTAGTCATTATAACATCATATCGCGTCAGGCATGGCGCCACGACATTTATTTATTTAATAGGAAGACTTACAGCTAATATAAAACGTTATAAAAATCACATAAAAAACAGAAAGCCACTCAAAAGTCTTCACTAATAGAAACATATATAAGATTTTCAAAACGGCAACTTTGGAAGTTCACGGCAACACGCAAGCACCGATAGTAAAAGTAATTCAACAAAAAGAAGATATGAAAAAATTAATAAAGATAAAAAAAAACAGCACCTTCATGGTCAGTGGGCTGGTCCTCGAAGAAAGGCCGACTAAGCATTCGTCCTAGTACCACCTATCGTCATAGTTCCACGGCGCTTTTACACAGGATATGCAATGCCAATGTCAGTGAGTGTCCTAGAGGTGGTCCAAAATAAAATGCAACGGTCTTGTCAGATGGATCTCTAATTGAACCTCGTCGTGCATCAATGTACTCTAAACTAGGTCGCGGGCAAAGTACACTGTATAAGCGCGACTGCTTACAAATCTTTGTGAAATTAGTTAAACCCCCCCCCCCCCCCTCCCTCCTCGCATTTTGGAGGAGACCTATATCCCGGAGTGGAAGTCTTTTGGCTGGTTTGCTTTTGTGATGATGATTATCATCACCATCAACTAGAGCAGGCCTGAAAGTGCCTTGCGAACCACGAAAATGGTTTAGATAAATTCAACTATGACGAAGTCATTCTTTTTTGTTCATTTTGATCTTCTTTTATTTTGTTTTCTGTTGTTGTTTTTTTTTTTACTTTTCCATTGAAAGTGCCTTGCGAACCACGAAAATGGTTTAGATAAATTCAACTATGACGAAGTCATTCTTTTTTGTTATCATTTTGATCTTCTTTTATTTTGTTTTCTGTTGTTGTTTTTTTTTTTTTTCCCCATTCCTGTGATGATTTTCGTCCCATCTTGCGTTTTCACCTTTTTTACTTTTTATGGTTCCGTACCCATAAGTTAAAACGGAACCATTATAGGATCACTAGTATGTCTGTCTATCCGTGTCGTGTGTCACAGCCAAATTGCTCTAAAACTACTGGATCGATTGAGTTGAAATTCACGAACATGTAACGTAAATAAAAAAATAAATAGTAAATAAATAAATAATATAATGTAAATAATATAATGGTCAATTATAACCTATTTTCTTAAATAACTTTAAAACGATCTACTTATCTTAAAATTAAAAATAATTGATATTCCCACAACAAGCCCAAGGCCGTACTACTAACTGTCAAAACCCTCCAGGTAATCACTGTCAGTTAACCTGTATGATCGCACTGAGCTACGACAGGAGTGATGTAATTGTTATAATCGTGGTAATCGGTTTTCAGGTCAGCAGAGCCACGGAGCTGGGTAAGCTGGTGACCAGGCTGCAACAGGAGCGATCAGAAGTGGCTTTCTTCATCTTCACCAATGGAAGCACTTTGAGGTAGGTGACCTTATTTATCTACTAGCAGAACCCGGCAGACGTTCTCTTGCCCGCGACTTCATTTCCCGTTTTATTCCCTATCCCGTGGAAATTTAGAAAAATCCGGCCGTCATAAAGGGAATAGTCCCAGCTGTACGCAAAAAACAGATACAAATTGTGTTTTAAAATCGGAACGATTGATCTTCAGGCCATATTATTATGAACTATTTTGACCCGTGGTACCAAAAAAAAGAAAAAAACGGCAAAGTGCGAGTCGGACTCGCGCAAAGTAGGATTTCGTAGTCTTTTCAAATAAAATTATAAATGTATATTTTAAAAATAAAATTGTATTTTCAGATGTTACGAGTAGGTAATAGAATATTATGTATGAAAAATGTATGAACATTTTACAAATCCAACTGCATACTTAAGTTGGTCGACTATAACTCTTAAACTAAGAAAGCCTACTTAGCCATGATAGTTTACCTTTGAAATCGATTACATTATTTCCTACTATAAACAGTTTTTTTTTAGATGTCGGGATACAGCGGTTTAGCTGGTGGGGGGCACTCATACCTCTATCGAAAAATGATTTTAGCAAGACCTCAGTGCTTTTAAAAGAACTATTCAACGGTACCTCACACGATAGGGTACGTCAACTTACTTATCTTAAAAAATGTTTTTCAAAATTTTATTGTACCCTTTTGTCAAATTAACCCTATGCAAAATTACAGCTTTCTAGTCTAATAGACTCTGAGCTAAGCCAGACAGACAGACGGACATGGCGAAACTACATATAAAGGTTCCTTGTTAACTTTGGAACCCTAAAAAAGAGGAGTTATAACATAACCGTTTTATTCTAATCTGAAACCTATCGTGTGCTATCAAATGAAAGGACTATCTACGCCGATTCTAAAAATATATCACATCATGACAGATGTCATTTGTTTTAAATTAAAATAAAACGTAGTTTGGGCTCTTTTTGATACGACACAGTTGAATGATTTTTTGTAAAATATACCTGAAACGAAGGAAGATGGAAGCGGGCTTACCGAGATTCCCCAACGCAATGGGGAACTGGCTATCTTATTTTCAAGCCGGAACAAATCTAAGTTGTTAGCATTGATGTTTGACTATTATACTTACTTAGCTAAGATGATGGTAGCTAGTCAGGCGCGCTAAGAAAATGCCCTTCCACCAACCAAACCGAGCCTTACAAAGTAAGACTCCGCCGGGAATCGAATCTGCGACCTCCTGATTTGAAGCTAATGGCCTTAACCATTACGCCAAGGAGCTGGTTAAATCTGATTTATTTAAATGTGTAAACTATGTGTGTCTCTGGCTCCCTTAATAAAAGGAATCCAAGGTTGGGGCCAGTTAACTATGTGTAAACTGTAATTATTAACAAGTAACAAAAAAAAATACCGACTTTAAACAGGAAACTAAGGTTCCCCTCGATTTCTCTGGGAAGCCATCTTTAGATCTTGGTTTCCTTATCATGGTACCACCCTTAGGATATCTCCTTTCCAACAAAAAAGGAATCATCAAAATCGGTTCATAAACGACGAAGTTATCCGCGAACACACACTACATATGGTCGAATTGAGAAACCTCCTCCTCTTTTGAAGTCGGTTAAAAATCAAAACTAACTTTGTTTTGCTTGCTACGTAACCAATCTAAATTTTTGACGTGTCCCTTTGGTGCTCTCAAACGAAAATCTTTAAAATTAACTTCACAAAATGAACAGAATTTCTTGATAAAATTCGCGACCTTTAAAATTATGTCAATAAAGCCAGTGAATCGAACTGAAGTGTAATTGGAAATTCAGATCACGAACGGGTCATCACACCCATCGAATTAAAAAGAGATTTGCTCACCAACGTTTCTTAAAAGGAGTGCGCGCTCCGTGCAAACGAAGTTTTGTTCTTATTAAATTTTATTACTTTGAGTGAGCAATTTTCAGCCAAATCGTTAGAGCTGTTTCCGAGAAAACAATTATATAGGTTGTAACAAAATTGGTGTGGGTCCCGTTAACTGGAGCTTCTACTCATCATACTGAACAACGTTTGTTCTACGACTTTGCTGAAAACGCAAAAAAAAATTTTTACTCTTCATAAAAATCGATCAGCTGATCGACCAATTTTGTGCATTTTAGTATGGAGGGTTCAATTTTTTTTTGAGAATTGACTATGGGTTTCTTCGGGAAAGTTGTTCAGTATGATGAGTTAACGGGTCCTACACCATTTTTTTTACACCCTGTATAAATACAAATACAATATGTATGTAAATATGTATATTAGACTCACATAAAGTGATAAGACAATCCCAATCACGCTCCATACAAACGAAGTTTTGTTCTTAACTTATTACTTAGAGTGAGCAATGTTTGCGTAAAGCAATTTTCAGCCAAATAGTTAGAGCCGTTTATATATCGCCTCGCACTCACAGAGTAAGTTAAGAGGTGTTTCCTCTTCTTCAAAGCAAAATCGGCACTCGTCTGAGACTGCAAACTTCATTTCATTATGGTGTTTATTAGGCTTGCAGTGGCCAGTCAGAGTTCCACTAACTTCGAGTTCATTTTGGCTCTCGTTGTCATCTGGTTTATGTGCATGTGCTTGTGACTGAGTGTCTCCAAGCTCCATAGCCTTAGATTTACTCCTCTAAAATCGATGATACTTAAGATCTACTAGTCGCTCTTGTGTGTGTGATCCTTTCTTAATCTACAGTGGAACTCTGACCAGATTTTTTTTGCACCTAGCATGGGGTACCCTCAGCGGGAGGCAGGCGGTAAATCCTCATGGATACCCGTACAGCCGTCTGTACGGGTGATGTGGGACTCACAGCTAATCTGTGGCTATCCACTAAACACCGCCTGCTATTGGCTTTAGCCCCCACGGCCTTGAAGCCTTCATCGGAAGCAACCCTACCCTGGGGAAGGGGGGAACGTAGCGGTGCACCAGATGGAAGTTACCGCTTAGGAGGTTGCATTTGTTGTGCTAGTAAGGGGGGGTTTTGTCATCTGAAGATTGACACTATCTGTTCCTCCCTGAGATGCCAGGAGGTAGTTCAGGTCGGCAGGCGAGTTCAGGTCGGCAAATGCTTGGTGCCACCCATATTCCGATTTCTGGGGTGCCACCACTGCTCTTTTGATTTTCTGTATCTGAAATTAGAAAGTTTTTGTATGTACCTACAAGTGAATGAATAATGCAGTAGATTACTTTTATCAAAACAAAGATATCTAAAGTTAGATTAGTAAAGTTTTCGCAATCAATCAAATACAGAATAAAAGTAAACCACAGTTTTCAATGAATCGGATGATAGATCGAAGTGTTTCGAAGATGTGACATGTAATTTTAGTGCATCAGTAACAGTGAAGACAAACGAGTAGATAAGCTCATTTCTTTAAACATTTAAACTTTATAACTTTATAGTATTTTATTTAAAAAGAATTTCAGTTATTTCGTATTCTTCTCAGAAAATCCTTTCATTTGATACCCATATCATTGGAGTGCATAAATGATAACCTGGTCTTCCATGTTTGAGAGTCTGCCATATTGGATTTAGAATGATAACACTTAGATAACCATGCAACGTATAAGCAAAATTTCAGCTCTGTCGGAAACCAAAAAGTGGGTCGAATTCATCTTGCCAATTTTGAAGCGGGCAACTTACTTGCATACATACGAACATTGCAAGTTAAATAAAATCTTTAAAAAATAGACATTAAGTAATTTGGATTAATTAAATTCTGTATTTTCACTCAGATTTTCTGACTCAAGGCAGTGCTTGTCACAGTCTTAGAATCATACAGTCGTCCAACGCCTTTGATAATCGCGTCATCGCTGACATCACTAGTCACTGATCTGATCACAGTACCAAGGGTTGTCTCAATACTTGACAATAAAATGAAAGAAAATCCCATCACGTAGAAAAATTACTCCAATAGTGTTAAATCGATATTTGAAGGTACCTAAGGTCTCTGATCAAGAATCCGTTGTCAGAATCAAAAAATGATGGCCATTTTGAATTTTTAGTTACTGAACCGATTGCTTTCAAAATCGATATCCGAAGTCCCCTGAGGTCCCTAATCACGATTTCGTTGTCACAATTGAAAAAAGTGGCCGCCATTTTGAACTTTTAAGTTACTGGATCAATTGCTTCCCAAATCGATATCTGAGGGACCCTAATCATGAAACCGTTGTCAGAATTTTAAAAATGGCGCCATTTTGAATTTTTTAGTTACTGTATCGATTGATTCTAAAATCGATATCTGAAAGTCTCTGAGGTCCCTAATCACGAAAAAAATCATTGTAAAGCAGTTCAGAATGAATAAAAAAAATACATTTCATTTGTCGCTCGCGTTGATGTATTTTGTTTGTAATGAATAGGTATCATTGATTAACTCGTGTGAAGATATGTGGAGGTTCAAAGCTTTCGGTGAACGATTACGACTCGCACTTGGCCGGTTATTAGCTTGCTTGTGTATTTTCTAAACAAATATCGTTATCGATTTTTAACTAATTTCCGGATAAGCTAGAACTTGAAACTGCATACTCAGCTCAGAGCTGCATGACAAAGAGAGATTACATAAAAAAAATAAAAAAAGAACAGGGAATAATTCTTTAAGTAGAAATTATCTTAATTTATGAAACTCGTTATTAAAAGAGACTTTAAAGTAATAAAATAATTCGTAAATATTTAAAGAGGAAAACGAGGGATAATTGACCTAAGTCTTGCAAGTATCGATATTTCAAGTAGTATATTTTCAATGTATATTAAAAAGGTGAGATAAAGTTTTTTTTTTATATAAGTACAATTAAATAATGGGAATATAAATAGCATTTTTTCCATAGTTTCGGTAGTTCGTGTAAGCGAGAAATTTATATTGTTTGAGCAAGACGCAAATAGAAGCGCCACCATTTATCATTCCCAGTCTAATTGTATTATATGCGTAGAAGTATCTTATTTATGTGTAGCTTATTATAATTAATTCAATAAAACAAATAAAAAAGGTCAAATAATAAGGGGGTCGCCAATCAACGGCTTTTATTTAATAACAGCCAAATTAATTTTTAAATTTTGTATGAAGAACGCATTGATTTAATTCTTCGTAATTTTGTAAAAAAAAAATGTATGCAAACCACGGGAAAAACGGCACCGTGTGTGTACATTTATTGATTTCTATGAAGAGCGATATTGTAAAATATCTGATCAGATAAAGATATCTTATAGTATCTTACCCGTGTGTGACAACCCTTCCGTTATTGCGTATATCAGCGCTAGTACCTACGCCGGTGGCGGCATCGTGCGACATCAAAAGCGTTGCGCTACTGTAAGCCATATATCGTAATACTGTGCTATTTTTATAGGACACGATAAGGTAAGTACCTACACAGCTTAACAACTTTACACTAGGGGAGATATGAATTGTCATCGTATGAAAGAAGAAGAATTGAAATAAGCTTAATAGGTATACAAGCATTCATAACATGCCCAACCACATGTACGAGTATGTATCTATTCTCTGTGAAAGCGTCAGTGTTGCGGTGTCGTGTAATTTACATTTTGTTTACATCTGAAGTTTACTTGAACTGACAATGAGTTTACACAAGAAGAGATTTATATTTATGTAACGTAGAGGGTAATCCACCCCCATGCTGCCGCTCGCATTTTATGTCACCTCTCCTCCTATTATAACTAAAGTTAAAATATTAATATTAAGTATTACTTTTAGAACTGAAGTGGCAGTGGGCAGGGTATATAGGTCGTAGAACAGATGGCCGTTGGGGTAGTAAAGCACCTGAAAACGTAGCGTGGGCAGGCCTCCCAAGCGGTGTACCGACAACCTGGTGAAGATCGCGGGAAGCCGCTGGATGCGGGCAGCGCAGGACCGATCGTCGTGGAAATCCTTGGTGGAGGCCTTTGTCCAGCAGTGAACGTTTTTCGGCTGATATGATGATGGTGATAATGATTACTTTTAGGTTTCCATATATTCGATGAAATAAAGTAATCCTTATAAAATCACTAATGTGTCTGTTTGAAAAAATATATATAAATTTGGTATATATATAAAATTACCTGACGCAGTTACGACCGTTAAAAGCAAATAAACGAATGCAGATTTTGGGGGTTGACTTAGTAGACAAAGTTGATAATAAAAAAAAATAAGTTTTCTAAATAAATGATGTGATGTACTATATGTAAAAGCGTGTTGTGAGAATTACAAATATATTATATATCATATTTTTTTGTATTTTTTTAGTTTATAATATACTAAATAAAATTTACGATAGTTGTGCATCACCCCACTCCCCTTTTCTTCTAAAACTATAAGCTGAAAATTTTGAAAAAATGGTAAATAATAAGGCCTCTTGTGGTTTACAAGAAAACTATATGATAATCCTAAGGCAACGTTCTTACGGAAAACGGAATGACACGAAACCCTCTCTATGCGAGCTTTTTATATACAAATCTACAAAAAAGTCATAAAAGTTATTTTTCTTCTTCTTCTTTTCGAATCGATGGTTTGAATATTGACTCTTGTTATTTTATATCTTATTGGCCCAATAGGTAGCCACGCGTATGCCATTATCAGTGGCCCCCCAGAGGTCTACCATTGTGCAGGTGTCCGGGCACTCGGGGCAAGCCAATAAGTGCGTCATAGTTTGTGGGGTGACTCCACATGAAGTTATTTTTAAGGAAGGCGGATAAAAAGGGAATGACAAGATTAGGGTGGTTTAGACAAATTTGAACGTATAACCATAAACGTTTAAATTTGTCTAAATTTTGAAAACTTGGTAGAATAAAGGGTCTTTTATGGTTTACAAGAAAACTTAATGAAAATCCTAAGGCAACGTTCTTACGAAAAACGGAATGACACGAAACCCTCTCAATGCGAGTTATTTATATATAAATCTACGAAAAAGCCATAAAAGGGAGGCGGATAAAAAGGGAATGAAAAGATTAGGGTGGTTTAGACAAATTTAAATGTTAATGCGTTAACATTTAACTTTTTCAAAATTTTTAATATTTGGTAAAATATAGGGTCTCTTATGGGTAACAAGAAAACTTAATGAAAATCCTAAGGCAACGATCTTACGGAAAACGGAATGACACGAAACCATCTCCATGCGAGTTTTTTTATATACAAATCTACGAAAAAGTCATAAAATTTATTTCAATTAACGTTTTTAAGGGAGGCGGATAAAAAAAATAACAAGATTAGGGTTAGACAAATTTAATCGTTAATGGGATACGTTTAAATGTCTAAATTTAAATTTGGAAAAATGGGTAAAATATAGGGCCTCTTGTGGTTTACAAGAAAACTTAATGAAAATCCTAAGGCAACATTCTTACGGTAAACTATCATCGTCACTTACCATTAGGTGAGATGATGCCAAGGGCTTACCAATTGTGAATAAAAAAAACGGAATGGCACGAAACCCTCTCCATGCGAGTTTTTTATATACAAATCTACGAAAAATTTATACTTTAAATTAACGTTTTTAACGATACGAAATCATCTCAATACGAGTTTTTTTATATACAAATCTACGAAAAAGTCATAAAAGTTATTTCAATTAACTGTTTTAATGGAGGCGGATAAAAAGGGAATGACAAGATAAGACCATAACGTTCAAATTTGTCCAAACCATCGGTTTGGACAAATTTGAACGTTAACCCATACTTGTTTAATTAAGGAATGTTACTCTAATTAACAAAATCAAGAATCAAACCACGAAGTAACCTCAGCTACGCGGTGGTGTAGCTTGCAGAATTACAAAGGCATATTTAATTAATTCAAACGGGAAAATAATGTATTTCTCTGAAATTTTAGTGTCAAAGCTTTCTTAGAAGTTATTGTAGCTACTTTACACTAGAATTTAAATTATTACTAACTATGAGATAATGTTTACAACTTTACAAGCGTGACACTAAAATGCTATTGTAACTTATCCAATTGAATCATCATCATCATATCAGCCGAAAATCGTCCACTGCTGGACAAAGGCCTCCCCAAAGGGTGTCCACGGCGACCGGTCCTGCGCTGTCCGGATCCATCGGCTTACCGCGATCTTCACCAGGTCGTCGGTCCGCCGCGTGGGACGCCTGCCTTTGACCATCGATGTGTTGAAGTGTATGTATGAAAACGACACTATGTTGGTTCGCCTCTAGAACCAGAACTCGAAACCTATCCAGTTGCAGCGAGTGGTGAGACAGGGAGACGTGATATGTCCGAAACTGTTAACCAATCCTTATTAAAATGTAAAAATGTGTTTGTTTATTTGTTTGTTAGTTTTTTACCTTTCACGCTTCAACGCCTTAACCAATCTGGATGAAATTTGGCATGCAGGTAGCTTGTGTCACTGGAAAGGACATAGGCTGCTTTTTATCCCGTGAAATTAGCATAGTCCGATGCAGTTCCTGAGGGAAATGAAAATATACTCTTTTTTTGGTTAGTTTCTTTAACATCGCAACGGAACAATGGATTGCTGTGATTTTTTTACACAGAGATTGCTCAAGGGGTTGGAAATGACATATTTTATTAATTAGCATATCCTGACATGTTTCCCGAGGGATCTGGGAAAAACTCATTTTCGCGCTCGCCCACGTCAGCGTCGCAACGAAGCTACGGACTGAAGTGGTTTTTTGTATAGTTGAGGGGGTGGGAAGTGATATAGACTTCTAATCAGAATAGCCCGATACCGTTCCTGAGGGATCTGCAGAAAACTCATGCCCGCGCTCGCGAGCCGATAGCGCTCGCGCACCATTCACCTTAAAAGTCATAAAAACGATAACCGCAGGCAAAAGCTAGTTGAATATAAAAATAAAAACCTGAATGCATAAAAATTTGCTCCTCTTTTTGGGCAGACGGGTACCAAATGCCACTCACTAGACAAGACAAATCTAACAAGACATATCTAGCCGATTAGGCTACAAACTTAGCCAAAGAAACGGCATACATGCATACACCCGAAATACATAGCCTCATTTTCGGTAAGTAGGGTAAAAAAGAACAAACACATGTCCGGGCAAATTTTTAAACTAATAAACTTAAGAACCTTATTTATACAGTGTCTTGAATTATCCAAGTTACCTAACTCATAAAACCTTCCAAGTCATTCACTGTTCAAGCCGCGCGTCTCTGGAACGCTCTCCCGGTCGACTTTAGGTTTAGACTTTAGGTTAAGTTTCCTTAGCCACCTTCAAGGCATCTATTAAGAAGATGTGGAGTCCCAAAACTGAACCCTGAGGTCGTATACTTATGTATTTATTTATTTATTATTTATATCATATTTATTGTATATGTCGCAGGATGATTTGATAAATCGAATCTTCGCGAAAATTCTAGGGGTTTTGCGAAAACGCGGATAATTAGACATAGAGAAAACTCCGAATAAAACCAAATCGAACGGAGCCCCGCTATGCGGGGCTCCTTTTTACGGTAGAAAAAGACATGCTAACCTAACCTAACCTATTTAACGAAGCGGGGCTCCGTCCAACTTTGTTTTATTCTGAGTTTTCTACTCCATAGTGTGCAAGATTCCTAGGATTTTCGCGAAACGACGGATTTATCAAATCATCCTGCGACATATATATTACTGTTTATGTTAGTAGTTTAGTTATTATATTTAAAGTAATTAATATGTAACTAACATTAGTAATATTATTTCCCATGAGTATTTTTTTCTTAAATCTAATTATTTTTAAAATTATACTTTACTCGTATATGTAAAGTCGTGTTTGTAACTTTTGCTCTTACCTTTTTGTCTTTGTTTTTAATCCCAATGTCATTATTAGGTTGACTGGAAGAGATCCCGTAAGGGATAAGTCCGCCTTTATACCGTACATATCCGTTTTATGTTCGGTATTCAAAGATGTCAGTTTACAAACAAACCTTCAGATAAAGATTCATAACCAGATCGACCTTGTATTGGATTCGACCTCAGAACTAACAAACAATTAAAACGAACCACCTTAGTACATACCATACATATCTGTTTTATGTTCTGTATTCAAACATGTCAATAAAGATTCATAACCAGATCGATCTTGTATTGGATTCGACCTCAGAACTAAGAAACAATTAGACCGAACCACCTTAGTACATACCATACATATCTGTTTTATGTTCCGTATTCAAACATGTCAATAAAGAGTTTACAAACAAACCTTCAAATAAAGATTCATAACCAGATCGACCTTGTATTGGATTCGACCTCAGAACTAACAAACAATCAGAACGAACCACCTTAGTACATACCTAACTACATATTATCTAGTGCAGTAGATATACATATTCTAAATAATATCTATTATGCAAAGGAACATTTTACTGTAGCAATTTATTACTTGTTAACTATTTTACTCCGTATACAATTGTACAGTCAGCACACCTCACTCAGCATCAGTGACCAAACAATACATGGGATTGTAATAAAAGTAAATAAGTACTTCAGGTTAAATAGATAGATAGCACGTTTATTTGTCACTGCAATCACACACATATTATTACACTCGTACAGAATATAAAACAAAACTTAACATATTAAAAAGAGCAGAAAAAGAATACAAAAACATAGGAGTGTTGGTGTAGTACAAAAGGGCCGTAACTTAGTGTGTTGATTTGTTCTTGCGAGCAATACACTGATAATTCTGCCACAGCCCGAGGACTGTGTCGATCACAAGAAATATAAAAAGGAGCAAGCAAAACCAAAACTAACGTAGTCAAAATACAAATTGTTTGGTTGAACTATGAATGTACTCTACATACAGGGTTTAAAAAAATGGGTGTAGATCCCGTTAACTAAGGGCTCTAGTCGTGATACTGAACAACTTTATCCAAAACACATAGTCAATTCTCAAAAAAAAATTGGTCTCTCCGTACTCAAATGCACAAAATCGGTCGATGCTTTTGTATGAAGAGTAAAAAAAATATTTACGTTTTCAGCAAATTCGTAAAACAAAAGATGTTTAGTATAATAAGTAGGAACCCGAGTTAATGGGACCTACACCAATTTAGTTACACCCTGTATATCTACGGACTTTTAATTCTGCATGTTGTGTATGTTTATGTTGAGTTAAATAAAAATTAGGAATTAATAAAAAAATAAAAACCTGACAGCATAAAAACTTAACCCCTATTTTTTGGCCAGTTGTATGTATCCTATGTCATTCACGGCATTAAGACGAATCTAACGATACCTCGCACTCCAAAATCCATTTACCCGTTTATACTACAGAGCGTGCCAAAGAAATAAATATCTTCTTGTTTGGCTATTCGGAAAAGCGTCGGTGGCTCAACCGGTAACGACTCGGTCCATCTAACCAGAGGTACCGAGTTCAAATCTGGAGTCTGGACGGCCAATGTACGATGAGTTTTTCAAAAACTTACGTACATATACTTACCGATTGCTCGGTGAAGGAAAACATCGTGAGGAAACCTGCACACGCCTGCGAAGAAACTCGAAGGTTGTGTGTGAAGTCGACCAACCCGCACTGGGCCCGCGTGGTCGACTAAGGCCTAATCGCCCTGATTCAGGGTAGGCTCGAGCCCCTCGGTGGGGACGTATATGAGCTGATATAATAAAATAATAATTGGCTATTCGGGTAAAAATATGTGGTATGTAACTCACGGGATCAAGACAAATCTAACGACACCTAGCACTCCATAATCCATCAAGCTCTTTAGGCTACAGGGCGTGTCAAAGAAATAAACATACATACACTAAAAAACCATAACCCTCGGTCTACCGCAAATGGGTAATGAATAAGCATTGCAGCTTGAGCTATGAACAAACAGTACACTGATCAAGTATAATAAATGTTTTACTCCACAGTACCTGGGCGACTTATACTCCATAGTACCCAGAGCCGTTAAAAACATTTAAAAATACAGAGTTTTCCCAGGGTTATGACCTACCCAAAAATCCCAGTATACTAATTTTCAAGCAAATTGTTGGAGCCGTTTCCGAGATTCAGATCACATATATACTTGCATACAAGAATTTTTCGTTTAAAAGATATTAATAAATAGATGTTGTGTACAGTTGTGTTTAGCAAATAAAAGTTAATTTTAGCCACACTGCACATACTTTCTCGCAAAAAAAGTACAGTTAACAGTTGACGTGCTGTTAACTGTACTTTAAAAAAAAATAACTTGTCATTTTGTTCTCTATAGAGTAAACATGTTTCTTTTTTTTTATTCACAATTGTTAAATCCTTGACAACATCTCACCTGGTGGTAAGTGACGATATTGCCGAAGATGGAAGCGGGCTTACCAAGATTCCCCAACGCAATGGGGAACTGGCTATCTTATCTTAATGCCGGAACACATCAATGATATCAACATTGATATTTGGCGGCAAGACTTAGATAAGATGGTGGTAGCTAGCCAGGCGGGCTTAGAAAATGCCCTACCACCAACCAAACCGAGTCTTACAATTGACCCCGCCGGGAATCGAACCCGCGACCTCCTGTGTAAAGCCAGTGAACTTTGCCTCTGAGCTACGGAGGCGGTTAAAATGGTGTTTGTCTATTCGAATGAGCTTGAACTTTATGTAGAGGGATGTTGAGTAAAAAAAAAAAGTATAATTAGCAGTATAAGTAAGCAGTATAATTAGCAGTATAAGTAAGCAGTATGATAGATTCGTACGGATATTCACTAAAAAAAATTGCTGTTGTATATGCCTTAGCACATCATCATCATCATCATCATCATATCAGCTCGTATACGTCCCTACCGAGGGGCTCGAGCCCACCCTGAATTAGGGCGATCGGGACTTAGTCGACCACGCGGGCCCAGTGCGGGTTGGTCGACTTCACACAATAACCTTCGAATTTCTTCGCAGGCGTGTGCAGGTTTCCTCACAATGTTTTCCTTCACCGTAAAAGCGTCGGTCAAACGTACATATAAAATCTTAATTCGAAATCACATTGGCACGTGGCAGGATTCGAACCACGACCTCCCGGACAGGAGGTGGCGGCCCTAGCACATATTTAATAGAAACAACTTGAATAGTTTTATCAAAAGCATTAGATTAATTTTTAAGATATGCATTTTTAATTTTTTAGTTGTATATAGCTGTATACCTACTTACTAAAGCCATTCCATACTACATACCTACCTACATTTTCTCACAGATAGATAATTTCAGGGACAGCTTGTACTCTCTTTTCATATACATGTGCCAAGCCTGAGCAGGCAAGTGAGGCAAGTAAACAAGTTGTGGAAAATAAGAAAATTGTGATAAAATGAGTGGGTAGTAATTTATTTGGGTACTACAATATTGAAGGGTATCTTCAATTTTACAGGATTACAAAAATCCTTCTCTTAGAAGACACACTTTATTTTATGAAATATACCATTACTTTTAAAAGCTTTAATAAAAGCGTCGGTGGCTCAACCGGTAACGACTCGGTCCTTCTAACCAGAAGTGCCGGGTTCAAATCTGGACGGCCAATGTACCAATGAGTTTTTCAAAACAGACGTACATAATACTTACCGATTGCTTTAACGGTGAAGGAAAACATGCACATGAGCAAACCTGCACATGCCTGCGAAGAAACTCGAAGGTTTTGTGTGAAGTCAACCAACCCGCCATGGGCCCGCGTGGTCGATCAGGCCTTGATGTCCCTTATTCAGGATAGGCTCGAGCCCCTCGGTGGGTGCGTATATGAGCTGATATGGTGAAAAGCTTTTATTTAATTTGCGATTTTTTATATATGTATGAGTATGTTTGTTTAGTTCAAATCTTGCGATCGATTTAAAAGCGACTTCCAGGTGTCCGATTAAGCTAAAATTTGAAAAGAAGCCGTATTGCTGGTGACAATAGATCCTTTTTTTATTTTGAAGTTGATCTGATAATGAATTGAGGAGGTGGAATCAAGATCCCAGTTTCGTCTTTTTTTTTCAATAGAATCGTAGGAAATATATACTATGCTCACCTATTTTGAATTTGGAAGTTTTACTTTAGTCGTGTGGTCTAAAGCACACTCGTTTTTTTTTTTAATAAATATAAAAACTATTAAAGGAAACGTATTAGTAAACTATAATTTTTATAAATTGCTTTTTTATAATTTTTCAAAGGGTAAAAAGTGATGACGTCACAGGCCCGAATACTATTAAACCATCGCAGAATGGACGTTGGGAGAAAGGGACCTAAAAACGGACTAGACATTCGGGGAATAAGACGTTAGCAGTCAATACAAAAGAAACGGCCTCAGTACAAATTTTAATTTGACGAACATAAAATGAGATTAGTTAATTAGTGTCATTAAAGTAGACTTTTTACAGTATTTACATCTTCATTTTTTATTTGCATGCCTCATAAAACAATGTAATATGTTACTCATTTTGGAACATATTTACACTAATGTGTAAAAACACCCACACATTGTGTAAATAAAATAGTCTGCTTGAAGATGGTGTTCGAAACCGGTCGCTGACAAATTATAACGTGTAGTTTTATACAATTTATGTGGAATTAGTTTAAATATATATATACCATAAAAAAACGCTAAACACGTTAAAAAACCGACTTCCATCGCAACAACGTACTACAAATTGCATTATTATTTTTATTTTTGGCTAATTTACTAACAAACTACTTCACCAATTATAATAAAATTTATATGGGACTAACTCGGGAGCATACCCTACCAAATGAAAAAAGAATCATGAGAATCGATTTACAATCTGCGAAGATATCGCGTAACAAACATACAGTCGAATTGAGAACCTCCTCCTTTTTGGAAGTCGGTTAAAAATGAGTGATATAATGTTCCACCAAGAACCTACAATCAAAAGTATCAACTATGTAATATGTTAATTACGGATTAAAATATCAAGGTGCGTGCTTGTCAGAGTCACGGAGAAAATTAATTTCAAGGGGTTTAGTAGAACTTGTGTTGTAAGTAATTAGGAGTAGATGTTTTGTATAACTTGTCTAGCTCCCATTGTGCCCTGAAACTCTCATAAGCACTCGAGACATGGGATCCGGCTAATCTCTTTGAGAACAAAGCCTTTTCACTGTATCTGTATTTTCATAACCGCCTCCGTGGCGTAATGGTTAGTCCATTCGCTTCACACCAGGAGGTCGCGAGTCGTTCGTCACTACGTCCAAAAAGTTTCGTCCAAATGCACGTAACAGCACCTTCCAATTTTACCTACTTTTCTTGTCGTCGTTACCATTCTTTAAGTCCGACAATGAAAATCTGAGGAAGATAAGTACAGTCAGCTACAAAAAGCCTGTAAACTTTAATAAATTCTAAATGTTTTAAGATAAACCACGACTTGACTCTAAAATAAAACAAAATGTTATTAGTATAAGATATACTATAAATCGTCATCACAAAATTACAAAACTACGTACCTACCTACCTCATTATAATCAACAATGTACAAATGTCAAATATTTGATATACTTCCGTTCGCCTCGCCCGATCCCACTTCCGTAACGCTCTCGTCACGCATCCACCAGCTTACTCTCCAAGTCCAGCGTGCGTAAAGAAGTTTACTTCAAAAAAACGAGCGAGCCTTAATAGTAGTCGCATAATATAATGTGTAACATATGAGAAAATATTTATTAAATTAATAATTATCAAAAAAAATACCTTTGCCTTCGGTCTCACACTAAGCAACATGGCCATGTTACCTTAGTTTTCGTGACTCAAAAGATGTTCGCATTTCCTGTTACACTCTTCTGTCCCATTTCACAAAATCACTCCCACAAATTGCAGGAAAAGAAGAGGAAAGACGGAAAGAGGTTACTGAAATAACCTATATTTATATACTCATAAGTATGTTTCATTAAACTGAGTCACACCCCGGACACTTCATACAACGGGCAAGAAATGACATTTCAAAAATCTAATGACTGAACAAACAAAATTACGGCGAAATCCTATACGTTCGAGAACCAAACCACACCCTGGACACTTCATAAAACGGTAACCAATCTGAATCAATCTAGGTGACGAGTAGGTGAAGTCGCAATCTAGGTAGCGTCAGGGAGTGTCCATATTGTATGTTAGTACTAATATATATATACTTTGACGGACGGTGTCGATTCGGTGTTACACGACTTAACTTAATTGACAGGATTAAACTAAATTCACACATTCTGTCTTTTACTATATGTATCGAAAAGACAAGGATAGAATGCTTAAATTTAGTTTAGTCCTGTCAAATAAGTTAAATCGTGTTACACCGAATCGACACCAATGAGTCCTAAGTTTTTGTCGGAGTGCCTATGGACTTTGTACCGTTCTTATGCCGTGCGCGTATAGGTCAGAATGGGGTCGACACAAAAGATCCCATTGGGTCTAAGTGTTGCTGCAAATGCAGCCCCCACTTACAAAGATAATATGGGTCAGAATTGCACTACGAGTGTCTAGCTTGATCTGCTCTTGACTATATATAACTGCAAACCTCTGGTGATTTATCTCACCATATTAGCTCATATACGTCCCCACCTAGGAGCTCGAGCCTACCCTGAATAAGGCGATCGGACCTTAATCGACCACGCGGGCCTAGTGTGGGTTGGTCGACTTCACACACAACCTTCGAGTTTCTTCGCATGTGTTTGCAGATTTCCTCACGATGTTTTTCTTCACCGTTAAAGCAATCGATGAGTATATGTACTAAAGTTTCAAAAAACTCTTTGGTACATTGGCCGTCCGGATTTGAACCCGGCACCTCTGGTTAGGAGGACCGAGTCGTTACTCGGTTGTAGGAAGGATATTTAAAAGTAAATAAAAGGAAGAAAAAACACGTGTTTTTATAGAGGTTTTGTTATCATTTTGCTCTATTGTAAAAACTCCAATACATAAAAAAATACATTTTTCTGTCTTTTGTTTGAAACTTACAGATATAAATGTCATAGTTGAAGTGCACAGTGGCATAACAAGAAATGTCACAATAATGAGATTCTCTGTAAATAATGTTTTAATGTTGAAACCAATTTTTCTTAGAAATTATTAATAGGAACTTAAGTTTACATAACAGAGGTCAGTTTTAGGTATAAATCAACCTTTTGGCATATGTTTGGACATTCCTTGATACGTTCCTTTACACTAAGGACATTCCTTGTTATGTTCCTTTACGTTAATATACTAGGAGGTAACGATAAATTTGGTAACGATAATGGATAAGGATAAATTTAGGTTGAAAACTTATTTTACCGCCTCCGTAGCTCAGAGGCAAAGTTCACTGGCTTTACACAGGAGGTCGCGGGTTCGATTCCCGGCGGGGTCAATTGTAAGACTCGGTTTGGTTGGTGGTAGGGCATTTTCTAAGCCCGTCTGGCTAGCTACCACCATCTTATCTAAGTCTTGCCGCCAAATATCAATGTTAACAATATTGATGTGTTCCGGCTTGAAGATAAGATAGCCAGTTCTCCATTGCGTTGGGAAATATTGGTAAGCCCGCTTCCATCTTCGGCAACATCGTCACTTACCACCAGGTGAGATGTTGTCAAGGGTTTACCAATTGTGAATAAAAAAAAAATTAAAAAAGAAAGGATAAATGGCGACCCTCTGATGTTAAATATGTCAGTCTGCCTGCGCAAAGTGGTTGCGTTATGTACTTATAGCGCCTGAAAAACTAGTTATCGTGACCAAAAAAAAACGATAAGGGAAATAGTGAGTAAGATAGAAAATGAAAGTACTACCTAGTTGTAGTCATGCTAATTATTCAAAAACTGACCAAATATTCGGTTGCGTTATGGAGTAATGCCTGGTAGTATTACGAATTCTGGACCAGGCCCCTACCCCCCTGCCGGAGCCCGAAGTTGGAAATGACGGATAATAATTCTTATAAAATAAAAACATTAAAAATAATGGAGTTACTCCCCATTCAAATCGTTTGCGCGTGGTCCCATTTCGCTATCGTAAAGCGTCTCCGAGATAGGAATTCCAGGCAACTTTGGGGCTCCAGAAGGGGGTGGGATCCTGGTTCAGAATTCTCGCTATTCCTACTACTATTGGGCGTAGCTCCTTAACGCAACCGAATATTTGGTCAGTTTTTCCATAATTGTCATGAGTACAACTAGTACTTTTATTTTCTGTCTTACTCAGCGATTTCCCTTATCGTTTTTTTTTGGTCACGATAACTAGTTTTTCAGGCGCTATAAGTACATAACGCAACCACTTTGCGCAGGCAGACCAAGATGTTTGATATCAGAGGGTCGCCATTTATCCTCTCACCCTAAGTTTATCCATTTCCGTTATCGTTACCAAATTTGTCATGACCTCCTAGTCTTTAAGGACATTTCTAGTTTTGAAACTGTACTGTAATATGAATAATCGATGCCACGAAGGACTGTGATTGTATTTGTGCTTTTTCAAGCGACTTCCAAAAAGGAGGAGGTTCTCAATTCGTCTGTATGTTTTTTTTATGTTTGTTACCTCATAACTTTGGATTGGTTGAACCGATTTTTATGATTCTTGTTTTATTTGAAAGCTAGTGCTTCCCGTGTAGTCCCATATAAATTTTATCAAAATCGGTGTAGTACTTTATTAGAAAATTAACAAAAACCAAAAATAATAATGCAAAAATGTACTAATTTGTTACGATGGAAGTCGGTTTTTTAACGTGTTTAGCGTTTTCAATTATAGTTTTTGCCATTTAAAAATACGCGTGACGTATTGCATTTAAAAATACGCGTGACGTATTGCCCGACTCTTGTGTGACATTTCTTGTTATGCCCCTGTACCCTTCAGTTGTATTCGTGTAGAGAAGTGTGGTGGTACGAAACCCTTGGAGCGGGCATCCGACTCACACTTGGCCAGTTTTTTGTGTACTTTTATCACAGCATAGAAATTTGTTTGCCCTGGGGGAGGGGTAAGAATAGAACCCTTCCCTCGGCCTAGCAGTCAAGACCAGTCATTGCGCCACCAAATCGGTTAAATGTGGTCAAGTTTCAAGAAACCATAATAGGCACTGGCTGATCTTAGTTAGTAGATCTTAGTAGTCCAGTGTCGAGTGTCGAGAGTCGGTGTCGATTGTCGAGTGTCGAATGTCCAGTTTCCAGTGTCCAGTGTTGAGTGTTGAGTGTTGAGTGTTGAGTGTCGAGTGTCGAGTGTCGAGTGTCGAGTGTCGAGTGTCGAGTGTCGAGTGTCGAGTGTCGTAAACACCCCCTCGCGAAATTTGGCAGCGTGGCCACCTTAAAATTACATCGGTGCGACGCCCCCCCCCTGGGGAGGGGGGGTGCAAAAATACGCTAAAGGGACAGCGCGGAGAGCTCCTGATGGGAGCGGCCGCTAGGTTAATCACATTAAGTGTGCAAGTGAGGGGACTGTGTCATTCAAAAATTAAACACTATCTGTTCCTCCCTGAGCTGCCAGGAGGCAGTTCAGGTCGGCTGAAATTTTATTGGGGGGATCAGTAAGGACATTTCTTGGTCTGCGGACCATATTACTAGTTAATACGAGATGCGGGGAATAGTCCGCCGCCTCTCGGATCAACGGATTGGGATGCGACTCCGAGGACTTGAAGAAGTTCTCGGAGAGGCTTTTGAGAAATTGTTGGATGCTCTGAATGTCCATGTCTCGGTGCAGGTCGGCGTTACGGATGTACCACGGGGCGTTAAACGCTCTACGGCAGAAGATGCTTTGGACTGTTTGGATCATGTCCATGAAATTGGGGGACGCGTGTGCAAATACAGGGGCCGCGTATGACATTACCGGTCGGATGCAAACCTTAAAGAGTGTACGCTTGTTGGAGGGGGACATTTTGCTATGCCTACCTATCATCTTATAAAATAAAAACATAAAAAATAATGGAGTCACTCCCCATTCAAATCGTTTGCGCGTGGTCCCATTTCGCTATCGTAAAGTGTCTCCGAGATAGGAATTCCAGGCAACTTTGGGGCTCCAGAAGGGGGTGGGATCCTGGTTCAGAATTCTCGCTATTCCTACTACTATTGGGCGTAGCTCCTTAACGCAACCGAATATTTGGTCAGTTTTTCCATAATTGTCATGAGTACAACTAGTACTTTCATTTTCTGTCTTACTCAGCGATTTCCCTTATCGTTTTTTTTTTTGGTCACGATAACTAGTTTTTCAGGCGCTATAAGTACATAACGCAACCACTTTGCGCAGGCAGACCAAGATGTTTGATATCAGAGGGTCGCCATTTATCCTCTCACCCTAAGTTTATCCATTTCCGTTATCGTTACCAAATTTGTCATGACCTCCTAGTCTTTAAGGACATTTCTAGTTTTGAACCTGTACCGTATTATGAATAATCGATGCCACGAAGGACTGTGATTGTATTTGTGCTTTTTCAAGCGACTTCCAAAAAGGAGGGGGTTCTCAATTCGTCTGTATGTATTTTTTTATGTTTGTTACCTCATAACTTTGGATTGGTTGAACCGATTTTTATGATTCTTATTTTATTTGAAAGCTAGTGCTTCCCGTGTAGTCCCATATAAATTTTATCAAAATCGGTGTAATACTTTATTAGAAAATTAACAAAAACCAAAAATAATAATGCAAAAATGTACTAATTTGTTACGATGGAAGTCGGTTTTTTAACGTGTTTAGCGTTTTCAATTATAGTTTTTGCCATTTAAAAATACGCGTGACGTATTGCATTTAAAAATACGCGTGACGTATTGCCCGACTCTTGTGTGACATTTCTTGTTATGCCCCTGTACCCTTCAGTTGTATTCGTGTAGAGAAGTGTGGTGGTACGAAACCCTTGGTGCGGGCATCCGACTCACACTTGGCCAGTTTTTTGTGTACTTTTATCACAGCATAGAAATTTGTTTGCCCTGGGGGAGGGGTAAGAATAGAACCCTTCCCTCGGCCTAGCAGTCAAGACCAGTCATTGCGCCACCAAATCGGTTAAATGTGGTCAAGTTTCAAGAAACCATAATAGGCACTGGCTGATCTTAGTTAGTAGATCTTAGTAGTCCAGTGTCGAGTGTCGAGAGTCGGTGTCGATTGTCGAGTGTCGAATGTCCAGTTTCCAGTGTCCAGTGTTGAGTGTTGAGTGTTGAGTGTCGAGTGTCGAGTGTCGAGTGTCGAGTGTCGAGTGTCGAGTGTCGAGTGTCGAGTGTCGTAAACACCCCCTCGCGAAATTTGGCAGCGTGGCCACCTTAAAATTACATCGGTGCGACGCCCCCCCCTGGGGAGGGGGGGGGTGCAAAAATACGCTAAAGAGACAGCGCGGAGAGCTCCTGATAGGAGCGGCCGCTAGGTTAATCACATTAAGTGTGCAAGTAAGGGGACTGTGTCATTCAAAAATTAAAGGGTGTCAATTAAATGGTTAGCATAGTATTGTTATTTCTGTGAGCAGAAAAATATAATCGGTCAGCAGAAATAGCTAATCGGTCAGCAGAAATAGCTAATTGGTCAGCAACTCATGGTCAGCAAACATTTCAAAATCAATCAGCAATTTATGTCATTCTGGATGGCTGTAATTATTTTAAACATCCCCGTACTACACTCTTCCTACAGTGTTGAGTGGTCGACGGAGCCCCTTCGGGGCTCCTACTTCTGTGTTCTCATGTTAAACCTAACACTACGACTGTGCGGGGAGGCGAGCTTAGCTCGCCTCCCCGCACAGTCTCCGAACCTAACGGATCCGAGTCGCGGTGCTCCGCAAGTCCGAGCTCGCTTCGCTCGCTCCCGCTTCCATTTAGAACTCCCCGTACCACACTCTTCCTACAGTGTTGAGTTGCTGCTTATAGACATGTTTTTCTGCCGCTCAATCATGAAATCTTGCCGCTCAAGTAGTTATTTTGCGGACTGAATGTTTATTATGCCTTTAAAACATATATATTTCAAAATTAAACACTATCTGTTCCTCCCTGAGCTGCCAGGAGGCAGTTCAGGTCGGCTGAAATTTTATTGGGGGGATCAGTAAGGACATTTCTTGGTCTGCGGACCATATTACTAGTTAATACGAGACGCGGGGAATAGTCCGCCGCCTCTCGGATCAACGGATTGGGATGCGACTCCGAGGACTTGAAGAAGTTCTCGGAGAGGCTTTTGAGAAATTGTTGGATGCTCTGAATGTCCATGTCTCGGTGCAGGTCGGCGTTACGGATGTACCACGGGGCGTTAAACGCTCTACGGCAGAAGATGCTTTGGACTGTTTGGATCATGTCCATGAAATTGGGGGACGCGTGTGCAAATACAGGGGCCGCGTATGACATTACCGGTCGGATGCAAACCTTAAAGAGTGTACGCTTGTTGGAGGGGGACATTTTGCTATGCCTACCTATCATCTTATAAAATAAAAACATGAAAAATAATGGAGTCACTCCCCATTCAAATCGTTTGCGCGTGGTCCCATTTCGCTATCGTAAAGCGTCTCCGAGATAGGAATTCCAGGCAACTTTGGGGCTCCAGTAGGGGGTGGGATCCTGGTTCAGAATTCTCGCTATTCCTACTACTATTGGGCGTAGCTCCTTAACGCAACCGAATATTTGGTCAGTTTTTCCATAATTGTCATGAGTACAACTAGTACTTTCATTTTCTGTCTTACTCAGCGATTTCCCTTATCGTTTTTTTTTTTGGTCACGATAACTAGTTTTTCAGGCGCTATAAGTACATAACGCAACCACTTTGCGCAGGCAGACCAAGATGTTTGATATCAGAGGGTCGCCATTTATCCTCTCACCCTAAGTTTATCCATTTCCATTATCGTTACCAAATTTGTCATGACCTCCTAGTCTTTAAGGACATTTCTAGTTTTGAAACTGTACCGTAATATGAATAATCGATGCCACGAAGGACTGTGATTGTATTTGTGCTTTTTCAAGCGACTTCCAAAAAGGAGGAGGTTCTCAATTCGTCTGTATGTTTTTTTTTGTTTTTTTTTTATGTTTGTTACCTCATAACTTTGGATTGGTTGAACCGATTTTTATGATTCTTTTTTTATTTGAAAGCTAGTGCTTCCCGTGTAGTCCCATATAAATTTTATCAAAATCGGTTTAGTACTTTATTAGAAAATTAACAAAAACCAAAAATAATAATGCAAAAATGTACTAATTTGTTACGATGGAAGTCGGTTTTTTAACGTGTTTAGCGTTTTCAATTATAGTTTTTGCCATTTAAAAATACGCGTGACGTATTGCATTTAAAAATACGCGTGACGTATTGCCCGACTCTTGTGTGACATTTCTTGTTATGCCCCTGTACCCTTCAGTTGTATTCGTGTAGAGAAGTGTGGTGGTACGAAACCCTTGGTGCGGGCATCCGACTCACACTTGGCCAGTTTTTTGTGTACTTTTATCACAGCATAGAAATTTGTTTGCCCTGGGGGAGGGGTAAGAATAGAACCCTACCCTCGGCCTAGCAGTCAAGACCAGTCATTGCGCCACCAAATCTGTTATGTGGTCAAGTTTCATGAAACCATAATAGGCACTGGCTGATCTTAGTTTCTTCGACAGGTCTTACCTGGCGCAGCGGTTCGCGGCGACCGACAACGCCATCCTGCAGATGGCTGATCTTCCACCACTGGCTTTCAAGAACCACTACAGATCAATGAACGGGACCGCCTTCCTGAAGGAGTTGAGGGAACTGAGGTACGTTGAAGTTGAGGTTCTAATCACCTTCGTGGCGTACCTAATGGTTTAGTCCATTAGCTTCACATGAGTGGTTGCGAGTTCGATTCCCGGTGGAGTTTAACTTTGTATGACTCGGTTTGTTTCGTGAAAACAATGATATATAGTGTTACTATGGTAAAAAGGAGTTTTCTAAGCCCGCTTGGCTAGCTACCACTATTTTATCTTAGTCTTGCCGCCAAACATCAGTACCAACAACATTGATGTATTTTGGCTTGAAGATAATATAGCAAATTCCCCATTGCGTTGGGGAATCTTGGTATGTCGGTTTCCATCTTCGGCATCATCGTCACTTTCCATCAGGTTAGGTGATGCCGAGAGCTTACCAATCCTTACTATTATAAATGTAAAAATGTGTTTGATTGTTTGTTACCTTTTCACGCTTCAACACCTTGACCAATCCTGATGAAATTTGGCATGCAGGTAGCCTGTGCCACGGGGAAAGAAAAAAAGGCTTCTTTTTATTACGTAAAAATAGCATAGTCTGATGCATTGGCTTAATTTCTTTAAAATCGCAACGGATTTTTGTGTTTTTTTGCACAGGTGGTTAAGGAGTGTCATAGATCGCTAATCACAATAGCCCGATCTGGGATAGAGATCTGGAGAAAACTCATTTTTACACTCGCGCGCCGCTTAAGGCTCGCGCACCACTCACCCTCAAAGGCAGCCAAAAAAACGATGTCCACGCGGGCGAAGCCGCGGGAAAAAGCTGGTTGTGAATAAAAAATGTAGTTAGAGAGTTAGCAAGTACCTCATATCTTAGGTACTCTCAATACTATATGGCGTTGAGTCTACGTCGCATTGTGATAGGTTCTCATGTCTGAGAGCTCGATTGAATATCTGATGATGATAGAGTGTAGGAAAATAGAATGGCCGGCATCATGGCCAAATACTATTTATCCTTACTAATATTATAAATGTAAAACGTATGTAAAAATTTGTTTGTTTGTTACCTTTTCACGCTTCCACACCTTAACCAATCTTCATGAAATTTGGCATGCAGGTAGCCTGTGTTACAAGGAAGAACATAGTCTACTACTTATCATATGAAAATGGCATAGTCCGATGCAGTTCCTGAAGAAATTGAAAAAATAGTCTTTATACCATTGCTCCTCTAAAAATACTATTTATTTTATTCACTGTTTTCAGCACTTTTAATCACTATTATGGTGTTTGAATTTAGAACACACCAATACATTCGACCTCCAACTCAATGCTATACAACCTTCTTGCGCTAAAAATACTCGATACAAACTTCTAATTACCCGACTGCCTCAGAAGAAGGTTTATGGTTTTCGAGTGTATTATGTACGTATGTATGTATGTACGTATATATATGTATGTATGTAGATTTCTATGTTCCCTGCTATACAGCCTGAACGGCTTAAAGGATTGTAAGTTATAACGTATGAGGTATCGTTAGGTTCGTCTTGATCCCGTAAGTGACATAGGATACATTTTACCTGACTTGCAAAAGAGGGGTTAAGTTTTTTACGCAGTCTTTTTTTATTTTTAATGAATTCCTAAAGTTATTTCAGTAATTAGTTTTAATATGAATTTTAATTTATTAAATCTTTCATTTTTCTTTATTAACCCACTTACTACGAAAATTACTATTTTTTTATAATTGCATGTGATTTGTAATCGTTCTCCTAGTTTAGAAAAAAATTAATAAAAAATATTAAAAAAATAAAATTTAAGGTTTTGTATCAGTTGGTTGGCGTATCTGCGTAAAATGTCTTATTTCGCTTAATTCTTTCTTTTTCTCGTAGTCATGGTATGAAGTATAGTATGCAACTCTTGAATAAAACGGATTTATATCGAGGGCCATGAATCACTCTCGTCGTTTAGGATTCTAATTCTTGAATCAGTCGCTACGCTAGTGATTCAATCATCATGAATCATTTCCTACGGTCGTGATTTAGTCGCTAGAATCCTTCACTTGCTCGTGATTCATCTATGGCCCTCGTCCTTTATTCACTAAATGCATATTTTACTATTTTTGGTTCATTTCTTTAAAATCGCAACGGAACAATGGACTGTTGTGATTTTTTGCACAGAGATGGTTGAGGGAGTGGGAAATGACATAGACTGCTAATCAGAATAGTCCGATCTGGGATAGGGATCTGGAGAAAACAAATGTCCTCACTCGCGAGCCGCCTGTGGCTCACGCATCAGTCACCCTCAAAGACAGTCATAAAAACGATGTCCACGGGGGTGAAGCTGCAGACAAAATCTGTTAATCAATAATTTAATAAAAATATAACATTGTTTTCAGCGCGTTATAAAAAGTACCTATATATTTTTTATTTTCATGGCTCGCGTTTGGTACTTAATCAGTAATTTTATACATTACTTATCTTTTGTTCTAAAAAAGTATTTTAACAGAACACCTGCACACAGTAAACTAAGCAGAATAATAATCAGATAGCCAGCAGAACCTCAAGTGATAAGTATTCAAATCTAAATATTAAAACGAAAAGTGAAAAAAAAAAACGAGACCTACAGTACTCGCATATGATGTGTAACATGTGACAAAATACTTATGAAATTAATTAATTATCGGGTCGTACATTCACGGGCCGACCCTTCGAATAGTAGTATGTCATCTTTGCCTTTGCCATCACACTAGGCTGCATGGCTATGACAACCTTAGTTTTCGAGAATTAAAAAACGTTCGCATTTCCTGTTACACATTTCCGTCCCATTTCACGAAATCACTCCCATAAATTGCAGGAAAGCGAGAGCAAAGATGTTACACATCAAAAACAATTTGTTTGCTTTTAGCTACACACCCCAAGCTAGAGTCCTGTATAAGCCTCTACAATACCTACGTACCTATTTGTTTTGGTCGAATTTGTTTGTGAAACACTCCTTGTCAAATGATTTGTTAAATGGCATGGTGCTGTTTAACCGTTCAAATATATGCGCCACAAGCACCCAAACGACGTTCACACATCGGTTCACAGATGGCGTCACCGCTGATAACTTATGTGACCACCCGCCAGCTTGCGTTGTTTGGATGTGGTATGTGGCACCATAAGGCGTCATGGTGTGGATTATTTTGAATCATTCTCTTAAAATAATAAAAGTTTAAAAACTAAAAACCAACTTAAAAAAGAAATTCACTCAAAAGTATGATTAATATTTTTATAGATTAAAACACGAAATAATAAACAATAACGAAATCAAATTAATGGTTTATAATTTTTTTGAGGTCAGTACCAGCACTCAGCTACTTACCTATCAAATGTTTTAGATTCGATGGCTTTGGTGGCGGTACCGGTCTCAAAAAAATTATAGGCTCCATTGGATTCATACCTACCTTTGATTTCATTATTGTTGGTTAATTTCGTGTATTCATATACTAAAATATTATTTCCTACATTTGAGTAAATTTCTTTTTGAAGTCTGTTTTTAGTTTTTTAATCGTTTATTTTTATTTTTTGTGTTAATGCTATCTATGTAAACGTTAAACCCAATCACTTACTCGCCAATAGGAATCATCATGTGATCATGCATGTGTTTCATTAACTGATAAATATTCCTGTGGCTTCCATCAACATCTCAGAAGCATGAAAATTAAGGAGTCAAACCTTATACCCAATCAACCTAAACCTAATGCTATATAACTAAACGTTATACCCAATCAACCCCTCGCCAATAGGAACCATCAAATCATAAAGCATGTGTTTCATTAACAAATACAGATTCCTGTAGCTTCCATCATCATCTCAACAGCATGAAAGTTAAGGAGTTAAATCTTCCATCATCAGCTCATCTGAATAACTTTAAATAATACAACTATCGGTCAATACTATTCTACGTATCTACTTATAATGTTTAAAGAATTATCCTCCAACTCCTAACCGTTATGGAGTTGTACCTTCCATCATCAGCTCATCAACATGAAATGATGACTACCAGACGCAAAAACTTGAATAGCTTTAGAAAATATATTAAAAACGTAGTATGCCTATAAAATTTCTATAAAGTTTCCCTCGATTTCTTTAGGATTCCATCAGATCCTGACTTGGTGACAATGGGACTACCTCGAGAGTATATTCTTTCGAATCAAATAAGAATTATAAAATCGGTCTACAATTGACATAGTAATTGGTGAACATACATGAAATAATAGTTTAAAAAACTAAAAAACACGCTTTTAGTAAACACGTTAAGTAGTTATCTTGGACGTCCACCATGTTGGATTTAAGTCACGTGACTTTTTTTTCCTATTCCTGACAGCAAACCCTTTCATTTGATACCTTTATCATGGGGGTGCATTTCAAATAGCCTGTCCGCCATCTTGGACGTCCGCCATATTGGATTTACGTCACGTGACTATTTTTTTCGTATTTCTAACAGCAAACCCTTTCATTTGATACCCATATCATGGGGGTGGACTTCAAACAGCCAGTCCGCCATCTTGGGCAGGCCGCCATATTGGATTTGTAATGACGTTTCTTAGCTAGTCATTTATTGTCATCAGAACTCAGAGCGTGTTCAAAATTTCATCCTTATCGAAGACCGGCAAGTGGGTCAAACTAAGATTCCAAGATTTTGAAGTGAAAACTTCTTTAGCGGCGTTGTGCACTTTTTTTGTAATGGGTAAAAAATGTTAAACTCGCGTCAGGACACGTGACCTGATCGAAAATTCGTAAGACCGATGGAGAGTAGACAGCCGGAAGTTATGGATGAAACTTTGAGTATACAACCTACATGATTACTCTGAGGGATGAAAGTTGATTTTATGTTAGTTTGCTCTTTACAGGGCAGGCTAAGGCTCATTGGCCATACTGCCTTGTTTTCAGTATCTATATTCTTCTGAGATATAAACTTTTTAATGTAATATAAATTGTCATGTTTGTGTACGATAGCGCAATAAATAAATATTGTATTCTACCACATAAATGATAGTACTTTTATGCTGATAATCAAAGCAATTCGTGCAAAATTATTCCATAACCATTCCAAAATATCAAAAATGCACAACGTTAATATTCAAGTTTTCACTTCTGCCGGCACTCCCGGAGTGTAACCCGTCGTTTTTTCTTACATAGTTACAAGTGAAGCTAATAAAAACGTGTTAAAAATACATATAGTGGAACATAGAACTTCCTCCCTTTTTTGAAATCGTTTAAAAACTTTATGTTTTTGAAGGTGTTTGTGCATGTGCACCAATAAAATATCTGTGAGAGAAGTTTTTTGTTGTGTTTGAACTGTATTTATAGGTTATGAATACTAAAGAATAACAAAATTAACCTAAAGGTTTTATGTCGCAAAAGGCACAAAAAAATTTACCTCGTAGGGTAAGATGGCATAGCAACCATCGGCTTACTCGTAAGATTTAATGTTAATAGGGTATATGCATGAATTTCTTTTTATCGCATTTATTAATAAAATATGAAAATCCCTTAAAAACAATGTCAAAAAGTGAAATGAAAATTTAAATCTGCAAAGAAATACGGATGATATTATAAACATTTTCAACTACTAATTAGACAGTGAGATCCGATATGTAAATGTGACGACATAAAACACACGGTCCATATAAACTCTATGCTACATTCTGTTTTGTTAGAAAGAGATAAAGATAAATGAACATTTTCATGTTTTTTCTTGCACTATTCCAATTAATACAATTGTCATTTTTTAATTTTACATTAAGATACAATTGTTATCTTATTTATTTAAGTACAAGTACGACATGAAAACTACCATTTTGGTAGATTTTTTAGAAACTGTTGTCCCTATTTTTAGGGTTTCGTACAACAACAAAAAAAAATGGAACCCTTATAGGATCACTCGTGCGTCTGTCTGTCTGTCCGTCCGTCTGTCACAGCCAATTTGCTCCGAATCTACTGGACCAAAATCAGATGAAATTTGGTAGGAAGATGTAATCCTATGACCCAAACACAGATGCGCAAAGTAAATATCATATATTGTTTTTAAATAAGGGTCATTTTAGGGGGAAAAATTAGGAATATAAAAAAAATTCGAGCGAGACCTACAGTACTCGCATATGATGTGTAACATGTGACAAAATACTTTATAAAAGGACGGCAAAGATACGGCAGACTATGCTGTATGGTCAAAGATACCTTTGCCTTTTCCGCGCTTTTAAAGCCTGAAAAAAGGACGGCAAAGATACGGCAGACTAGGCTGTATGGTCATAGATACCTTTGCCTTTTCCGCGCTTTTAAAGCCTGAAAAAACGCGACTCCCTGTTACACATTTCCGTCCCATTTCACGAAATCACTCCCACAAATTGCAGGAAAGCGAGAGCAAAGATGTTACACATCAAAAAGTTTTGTAAGCCTTACTGTGTGATATATCAAATGAAAGGGCTCGTTATAAGGATTTCAAATATATTTTTGTTTTTATTGTATAATAAATGATTTTTATTACAGGAAAACCTATAAGAATTCTATCAATTGAAAATAAAGTGGTAAACTCAATATAATACGTTTACTTACGGAAAATAGCGCTAGTAGTATTTTTGTGTTGCTCGCGTTTGTTTCTTTTGTTTGTCATGTGAATAGGTGTCATTGTCATAGTTGTGTGGAGAGGTGTGGTGGTATGGAACCCTCATACCGCGAGTCCAACTCGCACTTGGCAGGTTTTTATTTTTAGTAAGTATCACACTACCCTCACTAAAATAAAATAGTCTACTGCCTGAAGATGATCACGAAACCTGTTGCAGTATATACAAATGGTGTTTTATTTATATTAATTATGGAATAGTGCAAGGAAAAACATAAAAATGTAGATTAATTTATTTTTGTGCTTCCTAAACGTTTTAAATGTGTAACCTTAGATATATTTTTATTACCTTTGATGTCTCAAATATTTGCTCCAAAAGTTATTTGATTCTAAGTGAATATCATATTATAATATGATAAATTGTACGAATTCAACGACTCAGAAACCCTTATTCCACGAAGTATCTTTGTCGCTTTTACCTGTAAATAACAACATTTCCCCAAGAGAATTTCCCCAACCATTTACGCAATAAACTCTCTAACCGAATAAACTGATGAAATAAATAAAGCACTTGCGAAGCGTAGAAATGTTCAATAAACTGCAGCCCAAGAGACGTAGTTCTCAGACAGTAATTAATCTTAGTTTCTGCTGATTGCGATGCAAAGGTTAACCAAGCTACCTTCGAGAATAGGGATGACGAATGCTAGTCATATGAATTACTTTTTGTCATCTGTCAAAAAGGAAATTTTCTTCTAGAAATGTTTGAAATACCTAGGCGTGACGTCATAGTTTTGAAGCGTCATTCATTTACGTACTCATTTTGTGGATTTGGTGAATTAAAAATCGAAGACTTGATGGAAAATAAAACGAGTAAAGTTTTCCGAAGTTTAAGTAGGGGGGCAATTTAGTGATCAAGAGTTCATAATTTATTTCTGATGCTGATGTTATCCCTATTCTCGGGATGAAACTGAACTATTGATTTTCATAATTTAAAACAGTCACGTTTCTCCGGAGTTGGTAGAGGACATCTAGAAAATTGGCTGTCACGGGGCGCCCAGCAGATGTGAAACATCAAAGTTGATAGTAGAATTTATAATTAATAGAAGCCAATAAGGAAATGGATTTAATTTATTTAAATTTGCCTGCTCTTTGATCATTATTTTGTTTCTTTTCAACCGACTTCCCAAAAGGAGAAGGTTCTCAATTCGACTTTATGTTTTTTTTTTATGTGTGTTACCTCAGAACTTTTGACTGGGTGAACCGATTTTTATTATGATTCTTTTTTATTTGAAAGCTAGTGCTTTTCCGTGTGATCCCATATAAATTTAATCAGAATCAGTGTAGTACTTTATTAGAAAATTAACAAAAACAAAAAAAAAATATGCAAAAATGTACTAAGTTGTTGCGATAGAAGTCAGGTTTTTAACGTGTTTAGCGTTTTCAATTATTGGTCACTTGATCGTCATCTTTACACATTTTTTTTTCAATATTTTTGTTACTGATTCGAATTTCGAGAGGGGGCATAAGATATTGTTATGCAGTTTGCCATCATGGCATACGAGTCGATTTTCCTGCCAAGGTTAGCCTAGTGATGTTTCACGTCAGAAAATCGTTAAAAAAGCTTTTTTTAAACAAAAATCTGACTAATCTAATCACACACTTATTGTTATAACTTTAAGAAGTTGGTACAGTCGAGTTCATTAATATATTGGCAGAGCAAAATGAAAATGAAATGAAATGAAATCTACATTATGTTTGTATAGAACTTTATATTCATTTCGACGCTTACAATGTTTTGAACCATTGGCCCTGCCATTATATTAATAAACTCGACTGTACCTACTGTCGAGCTAAGTTCTCCTCATGCCTCGCTGTTTCGTGTAGCTACTGGTTCATCATATCAGCTCATGTACGTCTCCACCGAGGGGCTCGAGACTACCCCGAATTAGGGCGATCGGGCCTTAATCGACCACGCGGGCCCAGTGCGGATTGGTCGACTTCACACACAACCTTCGAGTTTCTTCGCAGGTTGTGTGCAGGTTTCCTCACGATGTTTTCATTCACCGTTAAAGTAATAGGTGAGTATATTGTACGTAAGTTTCGAAAAACTCATTGGTACATAGGCCGTCTGGATTTGAACCCGGCACCTCTGGTTAGGAGGACCGTGTCGTTACCGGTTGAGCCACCGACGCTTTTTTTAGCTACTGGTTACACGTTTAGTATTGTGGAGATCGTATGACTCCACGTCCACTCATTTGCCTCATTTACCATCTTTCTATCCGCGAGTCTTTTAAAAAAGCTAAGTTTGAATAAACACATAATTCTAAATTAGCTTGAGTTCTATTGTTCTTTAAAACAGTTGAGATTCGTTCTACTAGAGGCCGCGAACCAGGGCAGAGGTCCCTTTTTCTACTATCGACGTATATCATTTAAAAAAGGCTAGGTTAGGTTAGAAAAAAAGTCAGTGTTTTCCGATTCCTATAGTTTGGGGATCTTTAAGGCAAGAGTGAACAGGCATTATTTGAGTTTGCGTGTACCATCCTCGACTGCATCATCACTTACCATCAGGTGAGTTGCAGTCAAACGCACTCAAATTTTTAATAAGAAAAGATAATTTATTCGTTATAATTATTTCGATCCAATAATAAGCCAGCAGTTGGGGCAGAAAAGTACTCGAGTGGCGACCGCGCACCGGAAAACGTAGCGTAGGCAGGCCTCCCACTCGGTGGACCGATGACCAGATGAAGGTCGCGGTAAGCCGCTGGATGCGGGCAGCGCAGAACCGGTCGTCGTGGAAATGCTTGGGGGAGGCCTATGTCCAGCAGTGGACGTCCTTCTGCTGATATGATGATGATGAATAAGCCAGCCAGCGGAGCCCGATTTTACAGTGAACAAATGTCACCAAGCATCGATTTCACTAACCAAAGAAAAGTATTTTCAATTAATAGCTTGATTTTACTGAGTTTACCCCCCGGACGACATTTTAGAGCGACTTCAGGAGCTAAAAATTTGTATAAAGTCGTATTCCCGGTGACAGTAGTTAACAACTTATGATGAAATTTGGAGGTAAAATCAAGGTCCCAGGATCGTGTTTCGTTTTCAATAGAATCATCGATATATTGCGCTCGCCTTGTTTAAACTTTTGAAACGTTTATTTATTTTCACATTTGGCACACTGACCTTTTGTTTTTTTTTAGCATAAAAACTCTTTACAAACAAAAAGTTTGTACCAAAAAATTTCCATTTCATAAATTTCAATGTTATTTTAATGAGACCCTGTATTTGTTTATAAAGACATAATTTACGAAAGCCTTGTTTAAATCTAAGTTATTTGGATTCAGTTAAGGGTAAATAACGTACCGTGAAGCTGCCTTGAATTTAATCATGCTTAATCTAAGATTCCATCTGCTTCAAGGCTGGTTCAGAGCTGTTTTCAGAAATCGAACAATTATACCCTTAAATGCATAGCGTTACCCAAAAAGGCGATGGAGCGAGCTATGCTAATAGTTTCCCTCCACGACAGAATCAGGCATGGGGTGATCTGTAAACCAAGGTAACCGACATACCTAGCTCATACTGGGTGAGGTACATAGCTCGTAGAACAGAAGGCCGTGGGGTAGTAAAGTCCTCACGTGGCGACCGAGCACTGGACGACGTAACGTATAGGCAGGCCTCCCACTTGGTGGATTGACGACCTGGTGAAGGCCGCGGGAAGCCTGGAGAGCGCAGGGACTGTCGATGTGAAAATCTTGAGGGAGGGCTTTAAAGTTAACTATACATATGTCCATATTATAGGTATGTATAGGTTACAGGGTGTAAATAAAATGGTATAAAAGTTAGGACTCATTATCTGGGGTTTCTATGTTAAGCTCGGAGTTTCGCTGCGTGATCGATTTACGAGGAGATCCGTAGGAGAACCATAGTAACCGAAATAGCTTTCAGAATTGCTAAACTTAAGTGGCAGGGGCAGGGCACATATTTTGTAGAACAGATAGCCGTTGGGGCAGTAAAGTTCTCGAGTGGCGACCGTGCACAGGAAGACGTGGCGTAGGTAAGCCTCCAATGCGGTGGACCGACGACCTGGTGAGGGTCGCGGGAAGCCGTTGGATGAGGGCAGCGCAGGACTGGTCGTTGTGGAGGTCCTTGGGGGAGGCCTTTGTCCAGCAGTGGACGTCTTTTGGCTGCTATGATGAACTGGGGTATCTAATTATCATTCTAAATAACTAGTAGACCACATAAAGTTATAGTAATGTACAGATTTTATCAAAATCGTTAGCCATTTTTGAAAAATTAGTATTTTTTACTATGGTGATAACCAAGATAGGGAAAAATAAAAAAACGGCATAAAAAAAATGAAATTTTGCCAATGAGTCGCTACTTTGGGAACTAGAATAATGGATGGATGCACAGTCAAACACACACCCACACACATATTTTTTCAAGCGACTTCCAAACAGGAGGAGGTTCTCAATTCGTCTGTATGTTTTTTTTTTATGTGTGTTACCTCATAACTTTTGACTGGGTCAACCGATTCTTATAATTCTTTTTTTATTTGAAAGCTAGTGCTTTCCGTGTGGTCCCATATAAATTTTATTAAAATCGGTTTAGTACCTACTTTATTAGAAAATTAACAAAAACAAAAAATAATAATGCAAAAATGTACTAATTTGTTGCGATGGAAGTCGGTTTTTTAACTTGTTTAGCGTTTTCAATTATTGTTTTTTAGACTTTACTAGTGTAAGGCAATCGATCCCCATCAAAATCTCAACTTCGGATTTTTTGCCATCACAACGCCTTCTTCACCCTTCGTCGCTCGGTGACGCTCGCTCCTCAGCCACTCGAATTTAAAAATGTGGGTGTGTGTGGACTTACTAAGAAACGCTGGCTCAATCTTACGGGTTGAATGCGACTGTCTGGAATTGTTAGTTACACGAGTAAACATGATCTCTTAGAAGTCCCAACGGTGCGCACGGTGGCACGGAAAACCTTTCCACTGACATCCCAAAACCGTCATATAACTCTCGACTTGTACGACATTAAGTTGGATAACAGTCTCATAATAGTAATCAGATGACTACTAGGTCTAAACGTCTTTAATTTTACTTTTTAGTCGTGCGACGAATATGTCATAATAAACTGGTCATAGCAACGTCGTCGGTAAGACTCAGCTATAGGAAGTCATATTGTAACGCGGTAACGCTGTTATATAACCTTCTTCATTCAACCTATTTCATTTCATCTATTTTATCTATTAATAATATAATAATAATAATAATATTCTGGGACAAATCACACATGGTCATCTGGCCCCAAAGTAGGATTCCCTGTGTTATGGGTTACCAGAGACTGATATACATACTTATATACGTTTAAATACATACATATATAGATATTTAACACCCAGATACAGAGCAAACAAATCTGCTCATCACACAAATGCTTGCCCTGGGTGGGGATCGAACCCACGACTCTCGGATCAGTAGTCAAGGGCACTAACCACTGAGCCACCGAGTCAGTCAAATATTTCACATGCGCTGTCATCTATGTGACATTTGATTCAAAACCAAAATTCGATCATCTTTCAATCTACTCTAACCATCACAAATTGTTTATAAAATATGTATTTAACACTTTTACTGTCTAAAGGATCCATTTCGGATACGATTCATTTATGTTTTTGTAATTTGTGCATAAAGTTTAAATCTATAATGTTTTTCTAATTCTTATGTTCTTTTTAGGTCTTTTACTTCACCATTAATACTAATCATCAGTAAGAACGTACGTTTTAATTTACCCACGCCCTGTCTTTCGTACCTACCTCCTATCCGTTGTGTTAGAATATTACAATTTTAGCTAAAACCATATAACCCTTGGATAGCACGGTTAATTGTTTCACACGGTAAGAGAGAGAGAGAGAGAGAGAGAGAGAGCTTAAACGTTTTAAAAACAACGCAATAGTCATACTAACGTTAACAGTCCATTAAATGTTTTCAACTGACCAAATTCGGTGTTCGGAAAAGTTTTATATGACATTTATATAATGTAGCAGTTTATACACGTTTTTATAGTGACGTTTATAAAATAATTACTGTTTTGTTATACAACATTCAATGTGAGACACTTAAATGACTTGGTTGTTTGTTTACGGTTCAAATATAACCTTTATACAACATGATGTCCATTTAATGTCATGCCCTGACTTTAATGAACCTTGTAGTCGCATTTGGGTCAAGTTTTGACTTTAAAACATCTTGGCCGCCATTTTACGGAACTATTGATAAAATTGAATACGAAAAACTGGCCAAGTGCGAGTTGGACTCGCGCATATAGCAGGGTTCCGTTGTCTTTACATAAAATAAACGTATATTTTAAAAAATAAAATTATGTTTACAGTTGGTAATAGAATATTTTGTATGAAAAATCTATGAACTTTTTCAAATCTAGCTGCACACCTAAAGTTGGCCGACTATTACTCCTAAACTATGAAAGCCTAGGTACTTAGCCGTGATAGTTTTCCTTTTCCATTCATTATATAAACTACTTTCATGATTTTTTTCAAATTTACAAATATAGCGGTTCAGTTGTTAGGGGGTGGGGAAACTCGACTCCAACAAAATATTGCACTTTCCAGCCTATTTTTTGGAAAACGGAACCCTAAATTATAAAATGGTCTTAGAAGACTCACAACTATTTTTTAACCAACGATCTCCACACGACTTGGATTGACGAGAAAAAAAAAGATCCCCACTTTACTTGTAGGGGAGATGGGAAGTACCCTTAAAAAGTTTTTTTTTCCAAAAAAAATTTACAGTTCTCTCCGCGTTATTATTATCAGACAGACGGACAGACAGATATGACGAAATAATAAGGGTTCCTTGTTGTACTACGGAACCCTAAAAAGGTTCAGTATTTTATTTACTATAAAAAAAATATTGAATTCATTTTTTATCAATAAATGCTGTGTTGATTCATTTTTTTTAATCATTAAATTCAAAACTCAAAACTCAAACTCAAAACAATTTATTTCAAATAGGTGTTAACACACGCTTTTAAATAGTCAAAACAAAAAAAATCTGTATATTACAAATAATGTCATGATTCAGGTTACAGTCTCAGGTAATGGTATTTGATATAGAATCAACATATATATCTTTGTCATTTACATAATTTATTATTTTATAATATCCTCTAGAGCACAAAACTTTTTGACACGAGTCTTGAATTTATTCTCTGACAAACTAGTTACATTTTCTGGAATTTTATTGTATAATCTTATACACTGCCCCACAAATGACTTCTTAACCTTACTCAGTCTCGAAAAGGCTATATCTATTTTATTTAGAAGAATAATGGCGCAGATCCCCGCGCCGAGTCGTATCTGGTGCAACGCATATCATTAGCCATACAGCGGGGAAACGTAGCCAGCGTAATGGGCACATTTGCATCAGGCACGACTCGGGGCGGGCTTTTTGACTAAGGCTTAGGCCTTTTAATTTTTATTATATATTTATTCGTTATATTTTAATTTTTGACATTTTGTATTTTGACATTATTATTAATTAATAAATTTTTATTTACATTTCTTAAATTCAAATTATGCCTGTCACTGTTTTTAGGAAATAAATGTAATTTTTTACGAACGTACATAATGTTTTCATATATAAATTGACTAGCAACAGTTAAAATATTGATTTCTTTGAACGTAATATTCAAATGATTTATTTATATGAAAATTAATTTAATTTTGTTTACAGTTGACGTCGTACAAAGTGTTCCTAGTGGGTCCGCTGTGGTAACATATCTTAATTGAGACAAAAGTTTCTTGATTAAGTTAAAATATTTTGTAATCTGCACTGCACTTTTCTACGACCAGTTTTTGCCTGAAATCAGTTTAAGGATAAATAATTTTGGTGAATATTCACATAATAAAAAAGGTTTTTTAATTGTTCAAGGAACCCTAATTAGCTAAATAACAGTGGCGTATTGCATGGTGTTCAAATAACCTTAAAAATACTTTGTCTTTACAACGTCATAAAGAGATAAGTGTGCGACAAATGCAACAGTCTTACATTTTTAGAAATAAACATTAATTTTATTAATAAAAATATAATATTTTAAACACAAAACTACGAAGGGTCATTGAAATATGAATAGTATTTACATAGGTATCATATCATAAAACTTTAATTCCCAGTCGAACTATACGGTACAAGAGACGGATACAGTTAGCAAGATACGAAAGTTAAATAATACTCACCTTTTATTTTTATATTTACTTTTGTACTCAAATCTCGAAACAAAACCTCAAACACGTGCGAGTCACTAACAAGAATAATTGAAAACGCTAAACACGTTAAAAAACCGACTTCCATCGCAACAAATTAGTACATTTTTGCATTATTATTTTTGGTTTTTGTTAATTTTCTACTAAAGTACTACACCGATTTTGATAAAATTTTATGGGACCACACGGAAAGCATTAGCTTTCAAATAAAAAAAGAATCATAAAAATCGGTTCACCCAGTCAAAAGTTCTGAGGTAACAAATATAAAAAAAAACATACAGACGAATTGAGAACCTCCTCCTTTTTGGAAGTCGCTTGAAAATAAATCAGTCTTACAGGTATTGTTACTCGACTCAAATAAAACGTTTTAGTCATTAAAAAATACATGTATGACCACAATATAACGAAACGAGTCGTTGTACAGTTATAATGCGACTACTACGCGATGAAAGTGGTAATTCCTTAACGTTCACACGACATTTCAATGACGTTAACAAAGTCATCTTGTGACTTTTGTATTACCAATATACAACAATGTAGGTCGTATAAATGCTGCCATTTTCGCGTTTAGCAAACGTAATTACAACGTTAGTGTGACCTAGCTTTTACGAACAGTGGTAATAAGATAACGTTTACTAAACTATTTAACGACGTAAATTGTTAGTTGGGATAATATAAAGAGATTAGTAGGTTATCTATCTGCCACCCCGTTCGGGACTTCAAAAGGACCGTGAAGCTGCGACTTTTCATACAAACGGCGTTAGCGATTTTCACCCTCAGATCAAAAATAAAAGGTAGATTTAGTGTTAGCGCTTTGAAAACGGGGTATAAAATACACTGCTATAATCAAGACGGAACATAGTTTTGCTTACAGTCACGCGTTTTCAGACTTTTTTTTTCACAATTGGTAAACCCTTGACAACATCTCACCTGGTGGTAAGTAACTTACCTTAAACATGCCGAAACGTGCTGTAACATGTCTCAAATGTACCTGCCTCAATTACAGTGAAGGATAGGACATCACGTGTCGAAAAATTATTAAGGTACAGATGTATACGTACGTAATAATAAAAAACCCAAGAAAATCCGTCGGGGTCTGCTATCACTATTTTAAATTTCAACATAAATATGAATAAGTATAGCAATAAAATATCTCCAAAATTTTTCACGTTACTATAAAACTACAAATCTAGTTTATTTAATGGCAGCCCCGGACGGATTTTCTTGGGTTTTTTACAAGGTAAAGATGCATACGTACGTAATAATAAAAAAACCCAAAAAAATCCGTCAGGGTCTGCTATCACTATTTTAAATTTCAACATAAATATAAATAAGTATAGCAATAAAATATCCCCAAATTTTTTCACGTTACTGTAAAACTACAAATCTAGTTCATTTAATGGCAGCCCCGGACGGATTTTCTTGGATTTTTTATTAAGTTTCCCTATGAACTTAATAAAAAACCCTTGTTGAATAATAAGTTATTGCCACATCTACATCTTCAAATTGGAACGTAGGGAAGTACTATGAAAACTGATACTCTGTTGTTCATATGTCCGAATCTGCGAGAGATCAAATCTTCTTAAAAAAGCTTTTTACGTTTATTATCTCTAGTTACCACCCGTTCTATAGAACAGGTGGCCATTGGGATAGTAAAGTTCTCGAGTGGCGACCGCGCACCGGAAAGCGTAGCGTAGGCAGGCCTCCCACTCGGTGGACCGATGACCTGTAGAAGGTCGCGGGAAGCCGCTGGATGCGAAAGGCCTTTGTCCAGCAGTGGACGTCTTTCGGCTGATATGATGAGATAAGATTTGGACTAAAATACTAATTGTTCCAGCTCAATAGGTATCACATATTTCACAAACCTTAATATTCAGGGAGGATTGTACTTTGCTATTTAATTCTTAATCTGATCACCTAAACCACACCCCGGACACTGCATGCAACGGTCGTGAAATGACATTTCTAAAATCAAATGACGGAGCAAACCAAAGCACGGCTTAATCCTATACGTTCGAGAACCAATCTACAACCAATCTGTATCAATCTGGGTGACGAGGGGGTGATTTCGGAATCTAGAGAGCGGCAGGGAGTGTCCATACTGTATGTTAGTACTAATGTATATACTTTGCCTGAACATTAAATATTGGATTGGTAAATACGAGAAACTGCGATATTCAAGAAATTGAACGTCTCTGTTGTTCGTGATATGTTAAATGTCTTATAAAATAATTTTCAGATAATAATCAGAGTATTTTCCACAATAAAAACAACCTTACGTAATAACGTTTAGCGTCGAAAAAAATAAAAATTCGTCAGTTTAGTTGTTCGGGCTAGTCCCCGAGCGATGTATGTGGTTTGTATGAGTGCAGGACGGCAGGAGAGTTTGTATGTAAAACGTGTGTGCTCTTGTCAAGCGTCTTTATTGCACTAAGTGAATGACGGCGGGCGATGTATGAGTTCGCAATGTCAGCTAAAATACTTATTATAAAATTAGCGGAAAATAATCCTTTATGTGCGTGCTCGTACATTAGTGGTTGAAAAATTACATTCGGAAATGTTTACTGCTCCGCACACCATCTGATCAATCAACGTTTATCCCAACGTGCGTGTACGTTTTTCTTGGTTTTGGCTGAAAAACAGCGTTGTGAGTACTCTGCGACCCACAACATTTATGCTGAGCCTGGACCAGTTTCACTAACTTGGCACCACTGACACTGTTTCATATTTTTTTATATAAACTAGTAATATTTATCATTAAGTTTCATTTATTTGTTTGTTTATTGTTAAAATGTATTGTGCCTTTTTAGTGAAATAAAGTTTTATCTATCTATCTATCAATAAATAACATTCAGGTTGTAAACAAAATAAATTAATTTAAGTTTCAAATTAATCTACTTTGTTTACTTTATTTGATTAGAAAATACAGGCTGACATTTTGTTTGTTTCGGTCTTGCAGCAATAGTGTAACTTTAATTTTATTAGTATTGTCAAAAACAGAGTTTTCAAATTAAAATTTAAGTATCTTTTTTTTATCAACAATTGGCAAGCCTTTGGCATAATTTCACCTGATTGTAAGTGAATTTCATAAAAAAAACTAGCCAACTGCGAGTCGGACTCGCGCAAAGTAGGGCTCCGTAGTCTTTTTAAAAGACAAAAAAAGATTTAAAAAAACAAAATTATATTTTCAGTTGGTAATAGAACGTTTTGTATGGATAATCTACTATAACAAATACCATTACCTGAGACTGTTATCTGAATCGTGACATTATTTGTAATATTCAATAAGTTTTTTTTTGACTGTTTAAAAGTGTGTGTAAACACATAGTTAAAATAAATTATTTTGATTTGATTTTGATTTTGATTTGATTTGATTTCTTTGCTACGCTCTGTAGCCAAAACGACTTGATGGATTTTGGAGTGCGAGGTGTGTTAGCCAAAAAAGAGTTTTTGAATTTTTATGCCGTTAGGTTTTTAATTTTTAATTAATTTGTGTAGTTTATAAATGTTATTTTAAACACTATCTTTACCCCTACGATATTGTCACTTAAGTTTATTGAGAAGGTAAACTACTTGTATTTTTTTTTGTATCATGTAAGTGGGCAGATATTTAAAAGGTTTTTTTGGAAGCCGTTTGGAAACATCAATAAAAGGCTATTGAACTGTGAACTTTCCAAGGGTTCGTCTGGCTGTGCCGGAGTCGTTATTTCCCAAAATTTATTCATTACTTATTGTTTATTTACTTTAGAAAACATGGTTATATCGTTGTCATTCAATTTTATTTGTAGTTTAAGTGCTTATTCATATTAATTAATGTTTGTTTTACAATTTCCAATCTTGTTTTGGATTTGGAATTACCTAGCCATTGCTCTAATAAAATCCTTGTTAATAAAAACAAAAAATCACTGGAAATAAAAAATACCTTCAAATGTTTCTTAAAAGTAATGAATTTAATGAGTTTTCGTTTTTCTAGATTAAATGCGCATTGTTTTACAGCCAACCTCGTCAGAAATAAATTGTACAGTCACGCTGAGCGTATGCTTCGCGAGAAAGTATTTTCTCGCGAAACCTTCAACGTCTGGCGTAGTCGGGCAAAAACAAATCTGTAATAAACATTACACTTGCTTAGTAGCAAATAATAAAGCTAGGTACGAGTGCATCAGACTTTATGAAAAATTTACAAATAGTTTGGATTTGTATGGGAGGTACTTTACTAAGATTTTACCTAAAATAATAAATTACCCAGTGCAGTAGGCCTTATTAATTCCTCGTTATTTACAAAGTTTAATTAAAATCGTTAGAGCCACTTTTGAGAAATAGTAACAAACAACCTGGATTTTTAAGGGAAGTACCTTATACCGGTTTTTCTTAGAATAAAAGATACCGCGTACTGTAGGCCATAAACAGTTATAGTTATAGGCCATAAACCTAACGAGTTTCATCATAATCGTTAGATCCATTTTTCAATAAAAAAAAATTATAGGGAAAATTAAAAAAAAAACGCATGGAGATATAAAAATAATATTACCCTCACCCAAATTTCATCCAAATCCGACTAGTAGATTGGCTACTAGAGTACCGGACGGAATACACACACACACATTTTTATTTTTCTGTTTTTTAGACTCTGTTAAGACAATCTAGTAAGGCAATCGAGCGACATCAAAATCTCAACTTCGATTTTTTTTGTCATCACAATACTTTCTCCACACCTTCGTCGCTTGAAAGTAAAAACTGTCTTATTTACACCAACCATTATATTTCTGACAATGACGTTTACAAAACAAAAGATATACCCATAAACGTCCCCACTACTGGGGCAAGGGTCTCTTCCAAATTGGGAAAGGTCAGGCCATGTCCAGGATAGTGACAGTTGTAGGATTATTTATTAGCTAACCCTACTGTGAGAAGTTTTTCTAACGCCTATAAGATATCTGACACGAGTTAACGAGTGCCATCTAGTGATATCAACCGGCATCGTTTGAGGTGCCTTGCGAAGAGTGCAATCGGTCGAGAAAAATGCCACTAACAGTCAAACCCATCTAGGTAATAACCGTGTTTTAGGTAAGATAACCTGCGTGATCGACTGACCCACCCAAGTTGCAATGAGGTATGGTCGCTCATCATATTAAATTGTGGACAATAATTCACTGGAAATAAAGAAATTTAAATTATGAAGTACCAACATATCAGCCGAAAATCGTCCACTGCTGGACAAAGGCCTCCCCCAAGACACACCCTGGACTCTTCATACAACGGGCCAGAAATGACATTTCTAAAAAGGAATGATGGAACAAACAAAATGGTGGCGAAATCCTATACGTTCGACAACCAAACTGTACCCATTAAGTATCAATCTGGGTGACGAGAGGGTGAGGTCGCAATCTAGAGAGCGGCAGGGAGTGTCCATACTGTACGTTAGTACTAATATATATACTTTGACTGAGGTATGGTCGCTTCTTCAACATATTTAATAGGGATGACGAATGCTAGTCATCTGAGGTACTTTTTATCATCTGTCAAAAACGACATTTTGTTCTAAAAATGTTTGAAATACCTAGACGTGACGACATAGTTTAGCAGCGTCATTTATGTACTCATTTTGTGATTTTGATGAATTAAAAATCGATGACTTGATGGAAAGCAAAACGAGTAAGGTTTTCCGAAGTTTAAGTAAGAGGGCAATTTATAGATCAAGAGTTCATAATTTATTTCTGATGCTGTCGTCATCCTTATTGATGGCAATAATTCACTGAAAATAAGGAAATTTAAAATGAAGTATATTTTTCAAAATTTTATGTCCTTAAGTTTGAGCACAGTCCTCATCATTACAGCTCATATACGTTCCCACCGAGGGGCTCGAGCCTACCCTGAATCAGGGCGATTAGGCCTTAGTCGTCCACGCGAGCCCAGTGCGGGTTGGTTGACTTCACACACAACCTTCGAGTTTCCTCGCAGGCGTGTGCAGGTTTCCTCACGATGTTTTCCTTCACCGTTAAAGCAATCGGTAAGTAGCGCTGAATCCCAGCGCATCACCGCGCTTGCACTGAAGCGGACGGTGTCACAGACAGGTAAAAACAATGCTTTCACTGATCTCAGACATTTTTAAACAAGAATGAAAATTATCCACGAAATTTAGTATCTACAACAAAATACAATGAAAAACCAACACATCACCGCGCATGCGTTAAAGCGGGCGCTGTCACAGACAAGTAAAAATTGTAATGAAAACTTTTTGTATTGCTGTAAAAATTGCGTTCCAATAAAAAAATAATTGATATGGAACTTCGTTGGTGATATTATCTCTTTGGTTTAACTTGTATCGTAATGGAAAAAAAATACATTATAACATTATTTCTGTAACAAAATAATATTCTAATGTATTTTTTTTTAAATTACGGTATTCTGTTTATAAAGTATGCCAATATAAACTCGTTTTGAAGTTGATAACGCGAACTTTACGATATGAGAGTAAATAAATAACTATTTTTTAATTTTGAAGAAGAACACTTTCTATGTAGACTTTTAAAATATGTTTCTCTTAGTGCACTCTTATTTAATTTTACTTTCACATAATAAATTTTACTTTAGTATGCCAACACCAAAAACTGGAAAAGTCTGCTTTAGGATTAATCCGATTTAATAATATTTGTTAAGAAATTACTAGATTTCTATCGACGAAAGTGAGTATCGATAAAAACTTGAAAAAACAATTCCTACTAACTATTGTCCGACGACAAAACATGTTCTAGATATCCTGTTTTTCTTCACTAAACGTAATAAAAATAAATAGTGTTCAATACTAGATAGATACAGATCGCAAGAGTTCCTTGATTACCGCGATACATCACCGAGTGACAGGTGGAATCTTGGAACTTGTAGGAAACTTTCCACTAACGAAGCACAAACTGGTCCTTGGCCCCGATTTCGTATTTGTCCGTCCACCGCAATAAAAAAAAATCACAATTGCTGTTACAGCGGCAATAGAAAAATACACAGTGAAAACTTAAACTATCTACCTACTAGCTGTTTCCCGCAGTTTCACCCGCGTGGACCACGTTTCTATGACTTTTCGAAGGTGCGCAGTGCGCGAGCCGCACGCGGCTCGCGAGCGTGGTAAAAAGTAGCCTATGTCTTAATCCAGGTCCTAATCTGTCGACCTACCAAATTTCAGCCAAATCCGTTCAGTAGTTTTTGCGTGAAAGCGTAACAAACATCCACGCTTTCACATTTATAATATCATACTAGCTGTTTCCCGCGGTTTCACCCGCGTGGACAACGTTTCTATGACTTTTCGAGGGTGCGCAGTGCGCGAGCCGCAAGCGGCTCGCGAGCGTGGTAAAAAGTAGCCTATGTCTGAATCCAGGTCCTAATCTGTCTACCTACCAAATTTCAGCCAAATCCGTTCAGTAGTTTTTGCGGGAAAGCGTAACAGACAGACAGAGTTACTTTCACATTTATAATATTAGTAGGGATATATAATATAATTATATATTAAGGATTAAGGATAAGGATTAATGATTAAGGATTACGGTTCATGAAAAACAGCGCCCAGACAGACAGATGGACGGACGGACAGTAATAGGGCCCTGTTTAGTCTCGCTTTGGGTGTATGGAACCCTAAAAATAATGTTTATAGAAAATGATTAAAACATATAAAAACAAAAATAAAACAAACATGACGTGTGTACATAAAATCTGTGCCTCCTGTGATAATATGCATAAATCTGTTTTGACAACCTTACCGGAGGGGCGGTTTTTTATATTCATAATTGGTAAGCCCTTGGCATCATCTCACCTGATGGTAAGTGACGATAATGCCGAAGATGGAAGTGGGCTGACCAAGATTTCCCAACGCAATGGAGAACTGGCTATCTTATCTTCAAGCCGGAACACATGAATGTTAAAGTTGTGAGTTGTGTGGTGATGGTTGAAAGTTGTGAAAAGACATTTATGTTTTTCCATATTTTTAAGAAAATTCCGGAGTGACGTTTACTTTGTATGGTTTAATTAACGCTCTATCAAATGAAGTTATTTGTTTTTTTATATCATCATCATCATCATCATGTCAGCTCATATACGTCCCCACCGAGGGGCTCGAGTCTACCATGAATTAGGGCGATCAGGCCTTAGTCGACCACGCGGGCCCAGTGCGGGTAGGTCGACTTCACACACAACCTGCGAGTTTCTTCGCAGGCGTGTGCAGGTTTCCTCACGATGTTTTCCTTCACCGTTAAAGCAATCTGAATTATATGTACGTAAGTTATTGAAAAACTCATTGGTACATTGGCCGTCCAGATTTGAACCCGGTACCTCTGGTTAGAAGAACCGAGTCGTTACCGGTTGAGCCATTGACGCTTTTATGAGATTTTTTTATATATGTATCTTTATTATTTTATGGGATAGTCAACTTAAACTTAATACAGTGTAATATCCCAAACAGTTGAACTCGGAAAAAAGTGAAAAAAAGCTAAAATTCATTTACCCATAAGTTTTTTACAAAAATATTTGTGAAAAAACACAATGGTCATTTGGAAATGTTACTTTAATTCAGATTCCTTTAGTAAAATCCTAAACTACCTCAACAAGGTTAGATTAATAAACATAGCAGAACTCATCATATCAGCTCATATACGTCCCTACCGAGGGGCTCGAGCCTACCCTGAATCAGGGCGTACGGGCCTTAGCCGACGTACCTACATGTGAAATCTAAATTCGAAATCACATTGGTACGTCGCAGGATTCGAACCACGACCTCCCGGACAGGATGCGGCGGCCCTAGCCGTTACAACACCGACGCTCTTAGAGCAGAACTCAGATTTTACATAAAATTTATCGTAAACCTTTAAAAGAATAGTTTATGTATCTCATAAATCTTTTACGGACCTTATATTGGTGATTAGTAGCTTCATTCAGGAATTATTCAAAAACAAGACAACAATGAAACTGAAATCCTTAAATAATTTAAAGAAGAAATTCACTTTCAGCGACCATTTTGTTTTCGGCTATTCAGATTTTTATTGCACCTAAAATCTGCCCAGGGATTACCTTATAAATAGTTAATGCACCTCCCCTCTATCTCTTACCATTTTGGCGCCCAATTACTCATCTTTATGGACGTTTGAATAGATTTTCTTGAATCATAGCTAAGAAACGCACTCAATATTTTAATTTAAAACAAAATCAAGTGTGAGACAGGGACAAATTGGTGTAGTACGATGTCAAAATATCTCAACATCTCAACATAAGCTGCAGGATGAATTATTATGTTTTGAGTTGCGTACACCCAGTTACCTTGTATATAAAGTGCTACTTTATCAATACTTACCCGATATTTTACACAGAATTTTTATTCACTCTGATCAATTTTTCCAAGGAGCCTATAGGCAAATCGCAAAAAATTGGACTATTATTATTATTATTATTGTGAATAGGCATTATTTGAGTTTGCGTGTACCATCCTCGACTACATCGTCACTTACCATCAGTTGAGATATAGTCAAACGCACTCAAATTTTGAATAAAAAAAAACTTACTCTATTTGATCGATTTGTTTGAAAGGTCCGAATAGTTATTTGTGTAACAAGGGAACAAAGTAATGTTTTGTTCCGAAGGCGTTTGTTAAAATTCTGAGCTTAGCGATGAATTCAATCTACGTCGCCTGAGAATAAAATATTTTTGCCCCGAGCAACACACAATTTTTCATCACAACCTATGAGAAAAAGCAATGAGAGGAAAGAAGAATGCATATGACCGTCAATGACTTATATATTACTATGACCGTTCTTTTTTTTTTCAGCGGCATTGGGATAACGACAGCATCAGAAATAAATCATGAACTCCTGATCACTAAATTGCCCTCCTACTGAAACTTAGTAAAACATTCCTCGTTTTGTTTTTCATCAAGTCTTCGATTTTTAATTCACCAAAATCACAAAATGAGTACATTAATGACGCTGCAAAACTATGACGTCCCGCCTAGGTATGTCAAACATATTTAGAACAAAATGTCGTTTTTGAAAGATGATAAAAAGTAATTCAGATGACTAGCATTCATCATCCCTATTGTCGCCAAAACCTATCCGACTATTAATTTCTTCGTACATTATGCGTTCGAACACTTTGGTTAACTTCATATAATAATAACCAACAAAGAGTTAGTAGATATTTTAATACAAACTCCTTGCTAACACAAAAATGAGTTTATCACAATAGAGAATTAAATGTTAGTTTGTGTTATTTACACATTTTTTGATGTGTAACATCTTTGCTCTCGCTTTCCTGCAATTTGTGGGAGTAATTTCGTGAAATGGGACGGAAATGTGTAACATGGGACGGAAATATGTAACAGGAAGTCGCGAAAGCGCGGAATTCTACGGTCGGTTTTTTTCGTTACTGTCAGATCCGCCACCCAGGTACAATATCGTCATCAAAACTAACTAACCTAAAGTATTTTGTAACATGTTACACATCATATGCGAGTACTGTAGGTCTCGCTCGAATTTTTTTTATATTCAACCTTCACGATCGCGGACCAATCAGAAGAAACAAAACTCGAGCAAATTTAAATTTTATTCGCACTTATTGATGAACCAATCGTCGTTTTTCGAATAGGATTTGACCATAGGTGTTCATATTAAAACCACCTGCATGGCGTAGGTAATGGTTAGTCCATTCGTTTCACACCAGGAGATTCCCGGTGGGGTCAAATTGTAAGACTCGGTTTAGTTGGTGATAGCGCATTTTTGGCATTATCGTCACTTACCATCAGGTGAGATGATGCCAAGGGCTTACCAATTCTGAATTAAAAAAAAGTTTTCTTGGGAATGTTGTTCAGAATCACGAGAAACCATTAATACAGTTGTTACTGTACCTTATACAGGGTGTACAAAAATTGTGTAGGACCCGTTAACTTCGACCGTTAATACGGGCGTCGACTCATCATACTGAACAACTTTTTCCACAGAACCTATAGTTGATTTGTTCAGATCAAGAATTCAAAAAAAAAGCGCTCCATACAAAAATTCACAAAATTGGTCAATCAGCTGATCGATTTGTATGAAGAGTATTTGTAGACTGTGTCTTGGTAAAATAAATGTAGATCTGGTAAAGATCGTGGGAAGCCGCTGGGTGCGAGCAACGTAGGACCGGTCGTCGTGGAAATCCTTGGGGGAGGCCTTTGTACAGCAGTGAACGTTTAACGGCTGATATGATGATGATGTTCTTGGTAAAAGTTTTTCAATATGATGAGTATAAGCGCATACACCGATTTTTGCACCTGTATATAAATTAGCAAGCATAAAATGGTTTCAAATAATTTTGACCAAAAAAAACTAACTTCAAACAGGAAACTAAAGTTCCCCTCGATTTCTCTGGGATACTATTATCAGATCCTGGTTTCCTTATCATGATACTACCCTTGGGATATATCCTATCCAACAAAAAAAAAACATCAAAATCAGTTCATAAACGACGAAGTTGTCCGCGAACACACATAAAAAAATATGCGGTCGAATTGAGAAACCTCCTCCTTTTAAAAATGTACTTGTACATTTAGAAAGGAGCACATTCGATGGCGCAAAAATATCGGTTGCTATCTTAAATTGTATCTTTCTTTACGATTCAGTAATAAATCGCCAATAAAGTTCAAACTTAATGACAATGACAGTTTTATTAAGCGATACCTCCGTTTGTGTAGGTATGCAATAAAAGAACAGTAATTTATCCAATATTAATTTGTTTTGGCAGCTGGCTTCACCTTATACAGAATGTAATATAAAGGTATGGTGATTCTTAAAGGTGGGGGGCCTTCCACTCGTCAAATTAAACAATTTTCACCAAAAAACCTTTCAGCAAAACATTTGTCATGTAAGATCATACAAACAAATCATAAGATAATTTTTGATTTTGTAGTTTTTACCCGACTGCACCAGAAGGAAGGTTATGTTTTTCGAGTGTATGTATGTATATTTCATTAGCATGTTCTGTATCCTAAACGGCTTGATTCCATATGTGACATAGGATACATTTTTACCCGACTGGTTAAAAAAGAGGGTTTAAGTTTTTATGCAGTCGAGTTTTAAGTTTTAATTGATTTGTTTAGTTATTAGTGACTAGCTTTTGCCACATGCTTCGCTCGCGTAAACATAGTTTTTATGACTGTATCCGAGGGTGGAAAAAAGTAGCCTGTATGTTAATCCAGGTCCTAACCTGTCTACTTACGTACCAAATTTGATCAAGATACGTTCAGTAGTTTTTGCGTGAAAGAGTATCATACATACATCCATAATAAAAACTTTTACATTTATATATAAGCAAAAACGAGCAAAATATTAGGTTTGTTGTATGAGAGCCCCCTTAAAGAAATAGTAGTTTTTGCGTGAAAGAGTAACAAATATCCATACATAATAAATTAATAATATTAGTAAGGAATCTATTTAGGAATCTTCAAATCGAGAGTGAATAGGCACTATTTGAGCTTGCGTGTTACATCCTTGGCTGCATCAGCACTTACCATCAGGTGAGGTGCAGCCAAACGCACTCAAATTCTTAATTAAAAAAAAAGGATTATTTTTGAGGTGTCGTCTTCTAATTTATAATTTGAACCCCTTAATAAATTAAATACATAGCATCTAATCTTTTTAAGTCGTTGGATCCGTAATACGATTACCATTCTGTACGAAGACTTTGGGGTAAATAGAGTCTACTCACATTTTACAGCCCAGATTTAGCTCTATGCAATTATTTTTTTATTTCGCACGATTAAAAAATGCTTTGTGGGCAAAAATTCAACACTGCAGACAAGGCCGTCGAAGAATTTTTTGGACCTACCGCAAGATACGTTTTTTTCAATGTTTTGAAAGCTTAGTTCACTCGAATGTATAAGTGCTTAGGGGTTGGAGGAGAATATTTTGAAAAGCTCCAAATAATATTTTTTCATATTCCAACAATTTTTGATTTTACTAACTACTTATTTTTTGAACAGCCCACATATTAGGTCTTACCTATGAAATTGCCGATTGTATAAAAGAGTTTTAAGATGAATTAATTCAATAGTAATTAAAACAAAATGTATTCTCAAAATAGCATTAGATGGTAAACATATGCCTATTGTTTAGATATTTTGAGAGCACGGTGGCTTTAACCCCATGAAGTCGGGTTTTTTTTAACCGAAAATTCTTCTTTATTGAGGCAAAAAATACACATTAGTAATTTTAAAGCTCTAGAGTTATCGCAGCAGTTTCTTCGTTACTAATGTCATATTTAGGAATACCCTATAGCCTAAAAAAGTGCCCCATCTGACCACTAAGAAAACGCCTTTATTCCATTCCATGGTACACAGCTCAGGGGATTGGAACATGAAGACATGCCACTAGTTACCAATAAGGCGCTTTGCACACGACGGGCCGGGGCGGACCGGTCAATTTCGCCGCTAACAATAGCACAAAGAGAATCCTATACTACCAACGCACATGGAGGACAAAAAGACCGCGTCGACCGCGCCGCCTCCATGTGCGTTGGTAGTATAGGATTCCCTTTGTGCTGTCGTTGGCGGCGAAATTGACCGGCCCGCCCCGGCCCGCCCCGCCCCGTCGTGTGCAAAGCGCCTAAAAGACCAAAGTGCCCAAAAGGTAAAAACGGGACCCTATTACTAAGACTTCGCTGTCCGTCCTTCTGTCTGTCTGTCCGTCTGTCACCAGGCTGTATTTCATGAACCGTGATAGCTAGACAGTTGAAATTTTCACCTGATGTGATGATGTATTTCTGTTGCCGCTATAACAACAAATACTAAAAATTTGAAAAACTTTTAGTTATAAAGGCAAATAATTATCTATAATTATTAATTTACATAACACCAACCTACTAATAAGAATCCAGTTAGACAGTCCAGTTACGTAGGTCCAACTTCGAGACATAGATGAACCGACGAATGAATCCAGCTCGGCTGGGCAGCATTCGGGAAGCTTTGCAATACCTTCACGTTCCAAATACCGCAGGGGCTCAAGAGGTATTTGACCACTGTGTATTGCTAGTGACGACATAAGGAACCGAGACATTTACTATGGACCTCATAAGCACAAGGTCACCCAAAGGGCAATGGAGCATGCAATCATTATGGTGTTAAGCTCGGAGTTTCTCTGCGTGATCGAATCAGAAACGAGGAGATCCGTAGGAGCACCAAAGTAATTGATATAGCTCTCAGATATGATAAACTTAAGTGGCAATAGGCAGGGCACATAGCTCGTAGTACAGATGGCCGTTGGAGCAGTAGTTCTCGAGTGGCAACCGCACACTGGAAGATGTAGCGTAGGCACGCCGCCCACTCGTAGGACCGACGACCTGGTGAAGGACGTGGGAAGCAGCTGGATGCGGGCATCGCAGAATCGGTCGTTTAAGAATTCCTAGGGGGAGGCCTTTTCCCAGCAGTGGACGTCTTTCAGCTGATATGATTATGATGACTAATAAAAATATCTACTGTATATAAAAAGTTGACTGATTGACAGACAAAACGTACAACCGAAACCGCTGAAGATAAAAATTGGAAATCTGAAGTATACTAGATGTTAACTGATGGGGCTTTCACTCCATATTATTGAACCATTTTCCCCAAGGAACCCATAGTCACATCTCAAAAAACTAATTTCGACTCTTTATACAACAGTTCCCCAAAGTGTACCATTAGATGTTTTTTCAGATCCATACACAAAGGTCAAAAATGGGACCCTATTACTAAGATTTCGCTGTCCGTCTGTCAATCCTGTCACCAGGCTGTATTTTATGAACCCTGACAGCTAGACAGTTGAAATTTTCACAGATGATGTATTTCTATTGCTGCTATAACAAAAATACTAAAAACCAGAATAAAATAAATATTTAAGAGGGGCTCCCAAACCACAAACGTGATTTTTATAGATAATGGTACGGAACCCTTGCTGCGCGAGTCCGACTCGCACTTGGCCGGTTATTTTAAATTAACAAGCCGGAGCACATCAATGTTGTTAACACTGATGTTTTGCGGCAAGGCTTAGATAAGACGGTGGTAGCTAGCCAGGCGGGCTTAGAAAAGGCCTTACCATCAACCAAACCGAGTCTTACAAGTTGACCCCATCGGGAACCGAACCCGCGCACTCCTGGTGTAAAGCGAATGGACTAACCATTACGCCACGGAGGCGGTTAAAAAAATGTGAATTTACAATTGGTATCTTGGAGAAACTATTAGAATTAAAAAATAATAATTAAGGAGCACTAAAAAAAGATATTTTCAAAATTCGACCCTGATTATTACTTTTGTATAGAAAATCGTATTTCACGAGATGTTTTAATCCGAAATCCATATAAATCCAAAGTGCGGTCACCCCACAACCAGTCATTTCTTTTCACTTCGCAAATTCTTTCCAAACGGCAAGTATAATTAAGTTTTCTCATGAGTTAGATCATGTTAGATAGATATGAATTGAATGCATTGTTCAAAAAAGTATAAAAATATTCCTACTTGGTACTTTTAGTCCCGCCAGTCGCTAAAAATTATTAAAAAAAAATCACTCACTCACTGTCTAAACTCTAAACTCATCAACGCCCAGCCCAAACGCATGAATATAAAAAGTTTCTATAGGGATGACGAATGCTATTCATCTGAGTTACTTTTTATCATTGTCAAAAACGACACTTTGTTCTTAAAATTTTTGAAATACCTAGGCGTGACGTCATAGTTTATAGCGTCACATATGTACTCATTTTTGATTTTGGTGAATTAAAAATCGAAGACTTTATGGAAAACAAAACGAGTAAGGTTTTCCGAAGTTTGAGTAGGAGGGCAATTTAGTGATTGATAGTTCATAATTTATATCTGATGCTGTCGTCAGACATCCCTATTTTGTATAATTATGTCTTTATGTACAACAAGGAATAAGACCGGATTTCCCGAAATTAGAGATAAAAAACGGGAACCAAGTCTAACCTATGAACGTAGAAAGCTGCAATTTTATGATGTAGACTAGGAATAAGACTGGATTTCCTGAAATTAGAGAGCAAAAAGCGGGAACAAAGTCTGACTGACTCATCAATGCCCAGCGCAAACCCATGCCTCATCACATCAAATCAGCTCATATATACGTCCCCACCGAGGGGTTCAAGCCTACCCTGAATTAGGGTGATCGGGCCTTAGTCGATCACGCGGGCCCAGTGCGGGTTGGTCGAATAAACGTACATATGAAATCTAAATTCGAAATCACATCATCACAAAATTATAACTAACTTATAACTAATCTTATGTTTAAAATGACTTGTAATTTGCTTTAAATTATTAATAAATATTGAAATTGAAATTGGTATGTGGCAGGATTTGAACCACGACCTCCCGGACAGGAGGCGGCGGCCCAAGCCGTTACGCCACCGAACGCCCTCTAACTGCTTTTCTACTCATCATCATACTGAACTACTTTTGTTGTTTTATGACTTTGCTGAAATAGCAAAAAAACTCTTCATACAAATCGATCAGCTGATAGATCAATTTTGTAAGAAGGGTCCAATTTTTTTTAGATTTTTCTGTATGATTGGTGAAACCCCCAGTTACCGGGTCCTACACCATTTGTTTTCACCGTTTATAGCCTTTCACTATGGTGTATTTAACTCCATTCATCTTATAGGCTACATCATGGCACATGAGGTCATAATCGATTTGAGTGGCCGCTGATAGGTCTTAACGACCATACAAACACATTATACTCACCGCAGGCGCGGCCGGCTGTCCATTAATATGTGGTATTAGAAAAACCTTCCATTACTGTTCAAATTGGAAAGGGTCGTTAAAATACGAGGCGATTCTTAATACATTTGATATTTTAAATGAATTGAATAATAGACATGTACCTATCATCATTATCATATCAGCCAAAAAACGTCCACTGCTGGACAAAGGCCTCTCCAAAGGATTTCCACGACGACCGGTCCTACGCTGCCCACATCCATCGGCTTCACGCGATCTTCACCAGGTCGTCAGTCCACCGCGTGGGAGGCCAGCTTACGCTACGTTTTCCGGTACGCAGTCGCGACTCGAGAACTTTACTGCCCCAACGGCCATCTGTTCCCAGCCCATATGTGCCCAGTCCGCTGCCACTTCAGTTTAGCGATGTACCTATAGATCCGATATATTGAATTCCTAAGTTTGGAAGAAACCCGTGCCCCACCAGTGGGAAAGTTAACGTAGGTCAACGCAACGTACAGTCAATGAATTTAATTTTCAACCCACCTAAGGTTCAACATCGTATAGCAAACTGTCACCATAAGAGCTATTTTCGATTAACACTGGCACATAGAAAAGCAAATGATGACTTTTCGCAAAGAGGTTATCTGTAATTTAAAGTGACAAATAATACGTACTGACATTTCAATACTATTACTGAAATAGAATTTTCGACCTTCATGCATTGCGAATGTCTAACGACATTTCAACTAAATGGATAGGGAATTAAATTCCTTGATTGTACCCGATTTGTTGTTAATTTACTAGACCAACTTCGAAACGTAGTGGTTAGTGTATCTACACTTGCTTCACATCAGGAGGTCGCAGGTTTGATTCCGTGCGGGGCTAGTTATAGTTATACGTCCTCGTTCTAGGACTTACTTATAGCTTTTACACCTGTCAGTTGTGGGTCAACTTCACCAGACGTGCGATGAGCAGCATTAGAGTGCAGTATAATAATGCATACCGCATTCTAATGAAATTGCCAAAGTACTGCAGTGCGTCGGGCATGTTCGCCGACGCCAGGGTCTCAGATTTCTTTGCTATACGTAGATCGAGAATTGCGGCTTTTTGGTCATGTATCAGAAGCTCAACCAATGGAGTTCTCCGTGCATTGTCCGAGTGCTTGGATAGCCCTATTTTAAATTGTTGGCTTTCCGTCCACCGGGACGAGAATAGAAAGTAACATTGCGTAATATGTTGTGTATTTAATGTGTTATGTATATTTGTATGGGTATTTTTTTGCCTGAAATAAAGAAAGATTTATTTATTTATTTATTTATATGTGTGATAAAAAATATACCTATGAGTATCAATGTATAGGAAAAATTAAGTTAGATATAACATTTAAATTGAGCCAAACGTCGTGTAAAATAAACTGTGGTTGGCAAAAACCTTGATAGGTATGATTTTATTTTTCTGTTACTGTACTTTTTAGGGTTCCTAAGTCATTAAGGAACCCTTTATATTTTTTCCATGTCTGTCTGTCCATATGTCCGTCTGTTTGGCATTATTAACGCCCGCCGACAAAACTGTACAATAAAATCTTTAAAAAATTCTTGGAAAAAGTAAAACGTACCCTGAAGAGCTAGCGGTCCCAGCCGTTCCGACACCGACGTTCTTTTCCACCTATTCGTTAAATACTGCCCGCTGACAGACATACAGACGAGACGGACAGACGGACAGTGGTGGCTTAGTAACAGGGCCCCGTTGGTCACCCTTAGGATGTACGGAACCCTAAAATATGTTTATAACTATAGGGATGCATCGATAAGCCTTTTTGCCGATACGGTACCGATACCACACACCGGACACTGCATACAAATAGTCTAGAAATGACATTGCTAAAAACAAATGACGGAGCAAACAAAATAAAGAAAGAAAGAAAATGAATTTATTTTGACAAGCAAGTAAGTATGTATAATATTTATACTTATATTATAGATTTAAATACTCCGCCAAAAAAGGCACCGTCTCGGTCCAGTCAGTCGTCTTATACTTTGGCTTTAACAAAATCACGGCGAAAGCCCATACGTTCGAGAACCAAACTGTAACCAATCTCTGTATCAATATGGGTGACGAGGGGGTGAGGTCTGCAATCTAGAGAGCGGCAGGGAGTGTCTATACTGTAATATATACTTTGCCCATACTCTTATAAAAATATCGTCGATAACGATATCGATACCAACACTCTTCGTGAATTTTATTTTCTGCATAGTTATTTTCGACGCTGAAGCGGTGTCCATTTCACTTGTATGGTACCTCTTCATGTGAATCCACAAGTTTCATGTATTATAATATACATACTGTAGCATAATTTATTTAAAATAGGGAAAAATACCCTAGAAAGGCCTTGCTACATCATACGTAGAATTAAGAATGAGTCCGACAAAAGGTAATGTTATGAAAAAGAAAAAGGTTTTGAATACGCCAGTAATATATAAGTCAATGATTTTGAAAGGTATTTACCTTTCAAAATCATTGACTTCCGGAATCATAAATAATTTATAATTGGCTTGATAAAAAAAAGGAAAAGGAACAAAGTATTATTATAAAAGAATGGTCATCGCAGGAGATGGATAGAATTTAGGAACTATAATTATCTTTGATAGAATACAGTTTTACAGTCATTGATAAAATAGAATTGAGTTTAGTAAGTATGAGAACATTTCACTTATTTGAACACGAAGTGTAGACATGTGGTTACACCTTAAAAATTAATTTTAATATAATCGATCTAGTCGATGTAAGATCAATCGATACGTACGGGTTGTTATATACTTCTATACATACTTTTAACACTTAAAACACAAAAATAACACAGCAACTATTTTAAAAGTTTATAAGGTCCAGAAGGAATCTTCGTCACGGGATTGGGACGGGAAAAATAATATTAGGTTGTACTTCCCTGTGCTGCAAAACTGGACCGATGAACAGGATGTTAAAATGTCAGTGGCGCGGTATCGTTAGTAATGTCCACCACAGGTATTATTTTCCAAAAAAATATTTCATGTAAAGACACGGCCCCGTTACAGTTTTATTATATGCATAGATAATATTGAAAATTTATTCAGCAGCTATTTGTATATACTATATACAAATAGCTGCTGATTAAATTTTCGATGTATAGGAAAAGCTTCGTTATAATTTTAATTCTTTTTAATTCAATCAAGTGCCCAATCATGCGTGAAAATTATCAAAAGCTAGACTGCAGCCTTTACACAATATTAACACGTTGACTGTCCGTGCATTACATGTAATGCATTTTTGATCTGGCTGTGACGTTCGTGCATTACATATAACGTATTAACCAGAGGCATTGAACCGCGTTTTCTGGCCTGGAAGTTTGAGCTAGGAATTTGATTTTCTAGGGACGTATGAATCATGAATTAGCGAAAATAAAACTCGAATTTCCCATGTTTTTTTGTTTTTTTTATTTTTATAAGGACTTATGAATTGGTGGAAATAAAACTTAAATTTCCCATTGAATTTTTTTTATTTTTATTTTTTTATGGACATATTAATCAGAAGAACAGAACTTTAATGAGCATCGTTAAAACTTGTTATTATGTTATAAAACATATGTAAACAGTATTGACAGCCTAACTTTTTGATAGCAGGATCAGCTGAGTGAAATAATGACAGTTGTCTGAGGGTTACCGTAGCGCAAAAACAAGTGTATCTTTAAAATTTAATTTCATTACATGCATTAAATGTAATTCACAAAAATCTAGTTGAGACGTTCGTGCATTACATATAATTCTTGCTGAAATTCAGGCTACCTGTATAATTACGCAGTTATTTACATATCAGTACCTTATGAGAAATAAACAATAAAGCCGTTTATAAAAAAAACCATTGGACGTACCATGTAATTACTCCAAAATAGTCGGGACAGCCAACAAAATTATATTAATGAAATTTAAATTAATATAAATTACTAAAATGAGCAATCAAAATTATTTTGGTGATAAAACATTTTTTTACTCCCCCTCCCATACAAATAAAAGTTGTTTTAACTGCACGTCGTCATCTATATGATGTACAGTTATAAAATTTTGTGGGCATAGTAATTATGACGCAAAAGGAAACAAAATTTTTAGGGGTCTCCCATACGAGTTAAATCAACACCTAGTGCTTTTGAACAGCATATTTTTGTCAGATGTGCCGTTCCCAAGATACAGCTCAATAAAGTCGTTAAAAACCTGTCCCTGGTGTTGCTATACTATTAGACCCAGTAAAACAATTAAGGGTATCCTGAGACAAACAGCTTTCAACATTCATGCCATTCTGCGTAAGCGTACAGCCTCGTTGCTGAGCAGGCTGCGTGCCAGCCCCAACAGCATCCTGAAGGGGATAGCTGACAGATATGATTCCCACTTCATGCGTGTACTGGTCAGACAGGGGCCCTATGCTTCTTGTAACTGGTGAGCGCATGGGGTGTGGAAGGGTTGTTCTCACTTTTATTGTTTGTTACTACAAATCTGTATTCCACTATCATCAGTGTAATAATACGTTTGTGTTACTAACAAAAATGGACCATGTTGTCTGACAAATAAAGATAATAATTATAGTAATAAAGACTCTGGAACCCTTCAATATGCATGGTTCAACAGGCACTTGACCGATTTTATTGATTTACTGACTTTGTCGCCATGTTAATCTTTTACAATATTCTTACAAAGTAAATCGAAAATTCCCGAGGCTCTTTTATAACTATGTATCACACGACATTGTGTGACCTACTAAATGAGAGTAGGACGTTATTTACACCCTGTATAAATTGTTTTACATAATTGTGCACGCTCCACAAACGTCAGGTCAGATATCCAAGCGAGGGCGGTGCATGTGCATACAAGGTGTGGCGAGAAGGTTTATGGAAAATTTCATCCAAGTAAATGGTACTTTACAGAGCATGTATTATAGAGCTCAATTAGTGGTGCTATGTAATTAGATTAGTTGTATAGTTGCCGCGTAAATAGGTTAATTGGTCTAAAGCGCCATTTTACCGTTGTTATACGAGTATACATACCTAGTAAAATAATCAAAAATATAATAATTTGGCCAACGCCATTTTACCGTTATTATAAACCTACCTATAGTGAAAGAATTGTTGAAAAGTTTAAATTTGTTAACCGCATAAATAGGTTATCTGGTCTTATGCACCATTTCACCGTTATAGTAAAAATTTAATTTTTTAGTCGCGTAATTAGGATAACTGATCTAAATCGCCATTATACTGTTATTTTACACCTACCTCTAGTAAAAGAATTGTTGAAAAGTTTAAATTAGTTTAGCGTGTAAATAAGTTATTTGGTCTTAAGCACCATTTCACCGTTGTTTTATACCTACCTAATAAAAGATTTGAATTATTTAGCCGCGTAAATAGGATAATTGATCTAAAACACCATATAACAGTTATTTTACACCTACCTCATCACATCAGCTCATATACGTCCCCACCGAGGAGCACCCTGAATTAGGGCGATCGGGCCTTAGTCCACCACAAGGGCCCAGTGCGGGTTGGTCACACACAACCTACGAGTTTCTTCTCAGGCGTATGCAGGTTTCCTCACAATGTTTTCTTTCACCGTATAAGAGCGTCGGTTAAACGTACATATGAAATCGAAATTCGAAAACACATTGGTACCTACGTGGCAGGATCGTACCACGACCTCCCGGACAGGAGGTAGCGGCCCTTGCCATTACGCCACCGACACTCTAAGTGCGCCTCCTAGCAAAAGAATTATTAAGTAATTTGCCGCTTTAATAGGTTAACTGGCCAATTTAAGTTTAAATTATTTAGCTGCGTAAATAAGTTAGCTGGTTTAAAGCGCCGTTTTACCGTTTGTTAAGGAGTTGAAATTAATTAACATGAAAAAGAAGTAGGTAGGTACTGCTAATATAAATAACCTGAATGTTTTATTTACCTTTTTAAAACGTTTGTTCTTTTTTAGGGTTCCGTGCCAGATAATCAGACCTTATCACTAAGCCTACGCCATCTTTATGTCTGTCTTTCTGTCTATCCGACTTGCAAAGCGCTGTATCTTTTGAATCAAAATAGTCATCTGGTTGAAACTTTCATAGAAAATGTGTTGTTATATGTGACTAACAAGTTATAAAAAAAAAAATACTAGGAAGTTGTTTATCGAAGGTTTTTTTTTATTTTCTCCATCGTAAAAGTGGTAGTACAAACAAACGTAAAACTTGGTGCGATTATTCAACTAGTCCTAAAGTAAAACAAAAAAAACCGGCCAAGTGTGATTTGTACTTGCACTAAGGAGTTATAACTGAATAAAAAACTGCCGCGGTAAAGCTATTGCATAGCATTTTTTATCAACTTATGCAATTATAATTATTTATTTATTTTTTATTTATGCAGCATTTACCAGTACCATATAGTCCTTGGGGCGCGGGATGTTTATGTAATAAATTAACACTAAGAAAGTTACACCAGAAAAAAATACTAAGTCCTTTTAGTACCGCAAATCGCTAATAGATGGCACTGTAAGTTTTTCAGAACTCGGCCGAGCGTGGGGTGTTAGGTTTTATTTTCGTTACGGAATTTCTTGATTCGGTCGCCGCGCTCAAAGCCCGCGATAAAATCTATGCAATAGCTTAAAAAGTGTGCGTGTTAGCTCCAACATGCAATAAGAGTTTACTCATAATTTTTTTTTTGTCCTCCCGCCTCTGATCTTCGGTCTCGCATGGAACGCTCAGGGCTGCGATCTACGAGTAGCTCCTTCACAGAGCTCGGTCTGCGGCTTCGCAAGCAGCGCTTTGACTCCGCCCTCCGCGGAGCTCGGCTTTCGGCCTCGCTTTAGGCGCCATGGCCATGTTTCATTAACCTACGCGACTGAAAAAACGTAACGACACTCAAAGTTAATATCACTTTTGTTAACGCGTTACCCACCGATCTTCCCTCGATTTTATATTTTTCATATCGGGCTCTGTATATGAATTAATTCTAAAGGAGTAAACTCCAAAAAATCTGTCGCTCTCGTTGATGTTTTTTGTATGAAATGAATAGGTACCATTATTGTACCTACTATTGTGGAGAGGTGTGATGGTATGGAACCCTCGGTGCGTGGGTCCGACTCACAATTGTCCGTTTTTTTCTTTTCATCATTAAACTTATCAGTGTTGGCCTCTGAATAAAAAAATCCTGACTAATGGAATAAATAAGCAAATGCGTTTTTTATTACTTCTTCATGCTTTAACGCGTTTGTTGACTAATCTTGACGAAATTTGGCATGTACGTAGCCTGTGGCATGAAGCAGGACATAGGTTATCTATAGGACATCTTTGATATTGAATGCCATCAAGACACTTATTTCAATTTTTTTTAAATTATTTTATTACTAGCAATTGTATGGAATTAGGCGCCCGTTGAAACACAAATGACGTTGCCAGCGTTAAAGTACGTTTGAGGAATTAGCTGCAGTACACCCAAACGGAGTTATGAAAATATTATGAAGGATAAAAAAATAACAAAAAAAAGTTGCTTGCATAAATTATATGAGAAAGTCTTGGCGGGCAAGGGGACCAGTTTTCGGTTAGTAAAAAATGAGATATTATATCATACATTTACCGCGAACACTTGAATTTTATTATCACTTTATATACAAAAAACATATTGAAAAATTAAAACTTAACTGCATACAAATTTAACCCCTCCTTTTTGGCCAGTCGTGTAGAAATTTATCCTATGTCACTCACAGGATCAAGACGAATCTAACGTCATCTCGTACTTCAAAAATATCAAGCCGTTTAAGACTATAGAGCGGAGCGTGCCAAAGAAATAAACATACATACTTACATACAAACATACAGTCGGAGAAAAATAACCTTCCTTCTGGCGCAGTCGGGTAAAGACAAATAAAAAGTAAAAAAAATACAATAGGTCAAAACAAGAGTCGAAAAACAAAATTGAAACAGGATGAGAATAAGAAGTAATGCTGTCAAAACTTAAGTATCCTAAATTTTCAAAAAATATAGTTAATAAAAAAAAAACATATTTTAAAAAATAATTTAAAAAGAAGATAATAGAAATACAGATTTAAAACAAACTAAAAAGTTACTACTTCATCACACGCTTGTAATCTTTCTTTGTACCTACCGCTACTGTAGCGACCATACCTCTAATCCTACATAAATCTATCCATGAAACGATCAGTTTGTGATTTTACAACTTATTCATCTTAAAAATTAATTAATTAACTTTCAAATGATCCTAAAGCTAACGATCCTCTTGAATACACATTGAATTCCAAGAAAACATAAATGTTTGCCCTTTAAGAGATCCGAGCCAGTGACCGTCGCCAATTAAATAGCCGACAGATTCACGCCGGTTGATTGTATAAATGCAAACAGAACCTGTCATTCTAAGGAACGATTTTAGTTCAACGCTTGTGTTTGTGGTATAAATGATACCTATTTTTTTTTCAGATGTCTTTAAAAGTGGTTTAGCCGGTGGGGGGGACACTTGACTCTAACGAAAATTTAACGAAAGCCTGAATAGAATTTTTTTTAGCAAGCCCTCGGTAGTTTTTAAAGTCACAACAATACTATTGGGTATATCAAAAAAAATCGCGCCCTCTCAAGACTGAATAATAATTATTGATGACCATTATCGTCATATCAGCCGAAGGATATCCACTGCTGGACATAGGCCTCCCCCAAGGATTCCCACGACGACCGGTCCTACGCTGCCCTCACCAGGTAATCGGTCTATCGAGTGGGAGGCCTTCCTATGCTACGTTTTCCGGTGCGCGGTCGCCACTCGAGAGCTTTACTACCCCAACAGCCATCTTTTCTAGGAGCTATGTGCCCCGCCCACTGCCACTTAAGTTTAGTAATTCTAAGAGCCATGTCCCCTCGTTCCTGATTCGATCATGCAGAGAAACTCCGAGCAAAGCACGATCCATTGCCCTTTGGGTGACTTTGAGCTTCTTATAAGGCCCATAGTAAGCGATCATGTCTAAGTTTCATATATCATCACCTACCTATTTCAAAGTAGTTTATTTATGTGTTTTTAATTACTAGCTGTTGTCCTCAGCCCGGGTGGATATAGTTTTTATGACTCTGTTCGATGGTGTTTGGTGCGTGAGCTTGGAATTGAGTTTTCTCTTAATCCCTCGGTAACTATGTTAGGCGATACTACGAGTAATTATTAGTAGACTGTGTCACTTTACATCCCGTCAACTATCTTTGCGCAAAATATCACGTCAATCCTTCGCTTCATTGCGACGTGAAATAAATTAACAAAAAAAGAGAGTTAACAAACAGTCATCCATCCTTATTCTCATCCTGTTTCTAATTTTTTTTAGACTCTTGTTCTGACCTGTTGTATTTTTCTACTTTTTATTTGTCTTTACCTGACTGCGCCAGAAAAAAAGTTATTTTTCCGAGTGTATGTATGTTTATTTTTTTGGCACGCAATTAATCCTCTGTAGTCTAAAACGGCTTGATAGATTTTGAAGTACGAGGTGACGTTAGATTTGTGTTAGCCCTGTGAGTGACGTAGGATAAATTTCTTCACGACTGGCCAAAAAGGAGGGGTTAAATTTTTATGCTGTCAACTTTTTATTTTTTAATTAATTATTTTTTTGACTTATAAAGTGATAGCAAAGTTCAATTGTTCGCGGTAAATGTAACTATTATATAGTATCTAATTTTTAATTAACAGAAAATTGGTCCCCTTACCCGCCAAGACGTCCTCATATAATGTATACAAGCAACTTTAATTTTATTTTTTTATTTTTTTTATCCTTCAACATATTTTCATAACTCCGCACGGGTGTACTGCAGCTAATTCCCCGAACGTACTTTAACGCTGCCAACGTCATTTGTGTTTCAACGGGCACCTAATGCCTTAAAAATGCTAGTAATAAAATTATTTTATTATTTCTAGAAAATAATTTAAAAAAGAGTATCTTGAAGGCTTTCAATATCAAAGATAAGAAAGTAAAATAATGCCCTAAGTGAGTTCAATAATGAACTTTTATATGATTTTTAATAAAACAGGCAAAGTTGTGCCGTTTATTTACGCTCATCACTGACTATCTGTAACGCAGCTGTCACTGTCAACGTCATTTGTTTTATAACGGACGCTTTAGGCGCCTCACAACTACTAGTAATAAAATAAGTTCAGATAAAAAAAAAAAACTTTTTAGGTATTTTGGGTGTTTTAACTGTTTTACCTAAGAAGGTATTTTAGGTATTGTAATTAGTGTGATATTATTTCTAGAATTAATTATTATTTACATAAATAAATTAACTCTTACCAAAAATTCATCAATATCAAAGATTAGGAAGTAATCTGAAAAACAATGCCCTAAGTAAGTTTAATAATCAAGTTTTATAAGATTTTTAATAAAATAGGTAGAATTGTGCCATAATGTGAAGTGTGTGAACAGTGAACACTAAGCAAACCTAAGTTACGTACTCGTTAAGTAGATCTGTACGTCTGTACGTGCCTACACTTAATTCCTCTTCTAAGTTAACAAAGCTCACAAGATTAAAGGAACATTAACGTCGAGCCTAACATTGAAATAAGAAAAGGTTTTATTTTGAACAACTGTACCTGCACCGAGCACCTTCTAGTTGGCTATAAATTTAAATATATTTATGTGTGGCACGAGTATCCGAATCCGAACGTGATCAATGTCAAGTTTTAGTTTTTTGTGTATTTATTATTGTTATAAAATATTAATGCACCCATTAAAACATAATTTATTCATGTCCAATTAATAAAAGTCAATAATATTATATTATAAATAACGTCAAAATAAAATAATGTACTTGGTACCTGCAATTAGGTACTTAGTCTATGTCGCACCGCCTCATACCCGGCTCAAAAGTGCCCATTATACTGGCCGCGTTGCCGCGCTGTATAGCCAGGGATATCTGTTGAACCAGGTACGAGCCGGCGCGGGGATCACTACCGCGGTCTCTCAAACGCCTGCCTATTTTCATTATAAATTCTTTGGCCGACGAGCACCACACACCCGAAGTTTCGACGGCAAAAGGCACAAAGTCGTGAGTCCGCATTAGGTCCGCGTACTTTGTTAATTTTTGGCTCGCGGCCCACTCTGCAGCCGCACCCGCGGCCCTCGTGGTACGGGGCACATGCGTTGCTGCGAAGGTGCACGCGCAGGTCGCGTCCCAGAGCAGAGCACGCCCCCGCTCCCAGGGGATCATCGTGAGTCCGTCGGGTCTTTTACCGTCTGTGCGGCTCAAACCCGAAGGCTCTAAGATGCAGGGAATGTCGATTGACACCAGCGCCCGGCGGATGACTTCATTCAGCGCATGATGCCGGGGATGTCTGCCCGCACACCTCTTGCAACTAAGACCATGCCGCCCCGCGGAGTCAACCAACGCCCCGCATCGGCATTTATGTGGCTCACACATCCTGCACCCTGGCCGGAGGGCTACCGCTATCCTCAACGTATTGTCGTCCAAGAGCGTGCCCACGTGAGGTGAAGGCAAGGCATGAAGCCATGCCCCAGACTCGGAGCAAGTGGCTGCACGTACTCGGGCCAAATTCGCCCCGGACGACGACCCGATGAGGTCTGCGACTACTGATTTAGCCCATAGTTCATCCCAGCATCTTTGGAATTGAGGCTTATCAGGGGTTGCGATGTTAGGGCAAAATGCAGTCCAAGCTGACAGAGCCTCATCCGCAAACGGAACGCTGTAACTGTCCCCCTTAAAAGAGATAATACTAGAGACAAGTTCCAGCGAACCATTCGCGGAGGCTAAGAAAGCAGACAACCCAGTGTCCCGCATTCGCCTCACCCCCAGTCCTCCATGACGAACAGGGAGACTAGCCTGCCGCCACTCCCGTTCACCCAGGCTGACATTGATGACTTCTTCCAAAGAGCACTTTAGGACATCATCCAGCGCGGCAACTTCCTGAGGGAACAACCACGTTGGACTAGTCCTTGCTATGTACGTGAGCTTTGGAAGGGATAAGCAGTTCCTGAGCAAAACAAGAGCGACGTGAGCTGATAGGTGTTTAAGCTGCGCGTGCCCCCTAAGCAGCATGTCCTTCTTTTCATGTAGGGCGGCAGGGACTGCATCGGGGAAAATCGGAGCTCCCAAAAGTGTGAAGTTGTCCTTATTTACAACTTTTAATCCAGGAATTAGCACCTCGAAAATTGGCAAGCTCGCTTGTGCTTCGGGCCCACATGGGAAAATCTCGCATTTTGCGGTATTGACCTTGAGGCCCATCTCCTCAAGATGTGGCAACAGGCGCTGGATGTCTTGGGTGACTGTTTGTTCTGATCCGCCGATAGTACCGTCGTCTAAATACCAGATGTTTAAGGGTGATTTCAAGGACTCGACCGCCTTATGTATTGCCAGGCTAAAGATGAGAGGCCCTAGCGGGTCGCCCTGTTGGGCACCCACCTGCTAGTCAATAGGAGCACCATCGAAAAATAGCTTCGAAGGTATTGCGTAACACTGGTACAAGAACGGGTACACTGACGGAATCAGGTCTCTCGCCTCCGTAAGGACGGTGTCCCTCTCCACGCTGTTAAAGGCATTGCATATATCTAGCTTAACAATGACCTTTCCGGAGTTATTTGCGTCCATCGCGAAGGCACGAGTGGCGTGTATAGCCGCTTCACATCCCAGCGCCGTCCCGAAACCTAATTGGTGGGGCTGGAGGAAAGAAGACATCTTGTCCTTTACCGCACGGCACCCGAGCTTAGCCACTAGACGCCGAAAGGTATTTCCTACGGCTATAGGTCGGATCCCACCATCCTTCTTAGCAAGGGCACAGAGAGAAGCCCCATATAGATACGGGCATACTTCTGGGTTCACCTCACCCTGTAACATAAAATTACAGAGTTGTGTGAGTGACCCCAATAGACGAACCCCGCTATCCCCAGCCGCCGGCGAGATCAGTTCCTTCAAGTGCTGCGGCCGCAACCCATCTAAACCGGAAGCGGAACTATTATAGAACGATCCAATAGCACTAGTAATATCATCACCAGTTACAGTAAGGGCTGGGCTTGCCCCAACGGGCGCTGGGGGGACTGCAATAACTCTTGAGGGCTGTGGGTGTTTTTCCTGGAGCGCCCTTAATGTATCATCACACGTAGGAGCGAGACTGCTGTCGGATATCAAAAGACGTACTGCCCCTCTAAGATCCCCTTCGTGGACTTTAGACTCAATGCGCCTATAATGGGAAACAGGCCGAAATGAGTTTTCAACTGGAAGGTATGGGGACAACCGTGTCACATTCTCCTTTACTGTGGTCGTTAAAGATCTACCACTCTCCCGTTCCGGAACCTCTAGTCCGAAGAAAGAGAAGGATAGAAGGGAGAACCACGACTCCTTGCTGTTAACCCTCAGGCAGTCGTCAATGAGGCCTCTTAATTTTGCCGCTGCAGCATTTCTCGCTCCCTTGGGAATGTGCTTGAGTACCCTCACCTTAGCCTTTAAAAATGAAAGACTTTCTAGCCTTGATGATCCGTCAAATGTCGAAGACGACGTAGAAAATGTCTGTCTGTTTACGTCTCTCTCCAAAAAAATTAGCTTATTAGTAAGTAGCCTTATTCATTAGTTATAACGCGAAACTTATCTATACTTGTGTAATATTTTTTCAATACAGTTGCTCGAAAAGTGGTCATTGAAATGCCAGTAAAGTGTGCGTAAAATTGATTTTACCGCACACGTGCTTTTACTTTACCATTTTTTTTTAATTTCTTGCTCGGAGGCAAGACATTTCTAGCAAATTAAAAATATAGTAACCAAAGATACAGCATCTTCTTTAAGACTTTTGATTGTAGAATTTTAAAAAAATAGGTTGTTCCTCCATGAGGTTAGTATATAACGCTAGCTGATTACATTCTCTTTGGGTTATATAAGGGGCGAATCAAAAATCAATACGGACCAAATCATTCTAAATTTTGCCAAACGGCATGCTTTTAACATAAAATTCAGTTTTTTATCAAAATACGGGACGTACCGCTAGCACTATCAAAGATTTCCTCGACGACCGATTCTGTGCTGCCCGCATCCATCCATTTATAATTCCAATTTTACATATGTATTAATTATTTATTTTGATGCTCAATAAAGAGTTATTTGAGTTTTAGTTTGAGTTCGCATGCTATTCATCATCATCATCATATCAACCGGAAAACGTCCACTGCTGGACAAAGGATTGCCACGACGACCGGTCCTGCGCTGCCCGCATCCATCGGCTTTCCGCGATCTTCACCAGGTCGTCGTTCCACCACGTGGGAGGCCTTCCTACGCTACGTTTTCCGGTGTATGGTCGCCACTCGAGAACTTTACTACCATAATGGTCATTTGTTCTACGAGCTATGTGCCCTGCCCACTGCCACTTCAGTTTAGTGATTCTGTGAACTATGTCGGTTAGGTACTTTTGTTCTCCTGTGGATATCCTCGTTTCTGATTCGATCACGCAGAGAAACTCCGAGCATAGCACGCTCCATTTCCCTTTGGGTGACCTTGATCCTTCTTATGTCACTATTATTTCTATTGTTTTTGCTACTATCTGTGTGCAAATTTCAAGTAATGAAATTTGTTTTTGGAATAAATAAATGGAGAGAGCAACTCTTGTTTATACAAAATTGGTTTCTCGGAAACGGCTGTAACAATTTGGACAAAATGTTGTAGTTTGTTAATGTTCTACTTTCCAGATAGGTGTCATTCGTTAGGTGTCAAAAAATCCGTGATGATGATGATGATGATCTATCTGACCGATTTCGGTCATGGCGACCACTTCGACTCCTAGTCGGTTTGCCGCGCGTGCGCTCGAAGATGGTTTATGTATCCAATCTTCGCAGCGAAACTCCTTGCGCACTGAGGGCATTTAAGTATGCCTCCCTCGTAATTGTACGAAATGGTCGCAGGTGGTCGGGCCTTTAACTGGTCGCGTTTGGTGTCAAGTTCAGCTTTACGCTGATCCGGTACAAAAAATCCGTATTCACACATACAGCGGACTAGAGATGTTTCATGCTCACTAAAAATGTTGTCTGATGTCGATTCAGTAACGGATTTTAAATTTAAGTTAAGGCGAGGCATTAATTGGAACAGTTGTCTCTTTTTTTTCTTTACGTGTAAATAGTAAGGAAAATAACCACACTTTTGTACTTTTTCAATGTTTTTTCGTTGAAAAGTTTCGAAAAAGTTAACTAAATTAAATTTGAATAAACATAGACTACGTTGTCAGAAAAGAAGAAAATTATGGGATAAATTTCAAATTTAAAAGTAATATTTTTCTCTACAAATGTTTACAGGTTTTGCTTTTATATTTATGCTACTCGTATATTTGGGAATTTTTATAATCGAGTCAAGTTAATCTAAACGTGTAAATAATTTACAAGGGCCCTAGATAATATCCTTTTTTTATTCACAGTTGGTAAACCCTTGGCATCATCCTTGAATATGACAAACCTTTTTGTAGGCCAAAACATTAAGCGGGAATAATTTTGCAGATTTTTTTGCAGAGCGCTTCACAGTGCTTATTTGCCAATATAGCGCCTTAACATAAATCATCCCTTACAATAATCCTACAACTAATCCCTTGCGAATAATTATCATACCCTTGCGAATAATTAGAAATAAAAAGGTAAATTTTCGTACATAGCTTAGAGCAGGGGTTCCTACAATTTTAAATTAACGGAACACCCACCAAATACCTTTCATTTTATGGAACTCCATATCAAATGATTACAAATCTAAGACACCATAATTTAAATAAAAACAAAAAAAATTATTGGAAATATTTTCAAAGTGAAACAATTTATTTTTAATTTAACTTTCAATGTGAACAATGAAATTGTTTCACTGTCTTATCAATAATTGCATTATAGTTCATTATTTTGTCGCGGAACCCTGGTGACTTTTCTACGGAACCCCTAGGTTCTGCGAAACTCACTTTGGGAATCGTTGGCTTAGAGGCTTAAGAGGGCATGTAAAGCAATATTTTGTCCTTCTCACTCTAGCAATGTTTTCAATTTGTAATTCCGCTCAGAAAATACAGCGGGAATTGCAAAAATCTAGTTTTTATTGAATAAATCGTTATTATTTACTTAAAACAAAAATGGTAATAGTATCGTTTGCCTTTTAAGTTATTTAATTTTTTCAATTTTATGTTTATACGATTTATTATATGTATAAGTACACAATTCACATTAAAGTGTTACATTAGAGGTATTTTTGCCTAAAGTCAGCCCTCGGTCAGTCTAACTTGAATGTCGCCGGGCTTATACCTAAATTACTTTTTATATGTATTTACTTCTACTCGTTTATTTAAAACGGACATGTCTGTCTAGTGTAAGTTAAATGTTCATTTTTAACATAACATTAACTATGTACCATTAACTATATATTATGTGCCTGGTGTCTCAATAAACTTATTCGATTCTTTATTCTATTCTATTCTACTTTATGTTGTTTTGAAGAATTTATAAACTAAGCTAACGTCAGATAATTCCTTTTTAAAATGTTCATTTTATTTATACCCACCTTTATAGGGCGAGGCATTGGTTGGAACAGTTGTCTCTGTTTTGTATTTCACGTGTAAAGAGTATAGAAAATAACCACACTTTCGCATTTTTTAAATGTCTTTCCGTTTAGTTTTAATTTTTTGAATGACATTATAAAAAAATAATAACATTTCTAACTTTGTATTATACTAACAAATATTGTAGTTTAATATTTTTATAAATTTATACTTCAAAATACAAGTCATATCTATTTTATTGGGATTTTTTCTATCAAGCCAAAACTGCTCAATAGTGTTTCTAATAGCTTTCGACTTTAAGGAACATCATCAACAATAAGCGTTTTTTTTCAACCTTGAGGTTTCTATCGTTTAGGAGTAATTGACGTCAAAAATAACGAAAATCTGTAATATTACCGCCTTAAGTAAAAATTTCTATCGTTGACTGGCTGTGAGTTCAAGGCTGTCTCGTATAATAACATCATTATTCATTATTGATTGTTAGCGGTTTTAATTGTTGTACTTACCTATCTTTATATATTTAATTCTACTGAACGTTTGTATGTCACTGAACTCCTCTTAGACGGCTGGACCGATTTGAATGTTTTTTTTGTATGCGTTTGGGTGGCGCCCTAGATGGTTTAGATTCACAAATCAGCCCGGCAGATGGCGCTGGTAGTGTAGTGTAAGGTGGAACGAAGTTCTTCAAGACAGCTAGTATTTAAATAATCCATTTCTATATTTAATGTTGTGTTACAAATAATAAAGTTCTTCTCTTAGTATCTTTGAGATGACATATAAAAAAAAACATTTTTTTACTATAAATTTGAGTGCGTTTAGCTACAACTCACATGGTGGTGAGTGCCGATGCAGTCGAAGATATACGCAAGCTCAAATAGTGCCTGTTCGCTCTCGTCTTGAAGATTTCTAAATCTACGTCTGATTAAAACTTAAAACATGTAAATATTTTGACGCTGGGACCAGTGAGGACGTTTTCCCGTCAATAGCTGTGACAGACGGTGATAGGCATACAACAGACTGGTCGATCTGAGAACCTTGTTGTTTAACTTTCACTTTCCGGGGCGCGAAAAAAAAGAAATTTCCTGTCTGTCGACCTACCGGGAGCTGGAAAAATTACGTCGTGTCAAATTAGCGCCTAAAAATACGCCTAAGGTTGGTAGGCCCGATTAAGAATGCATATCGACATTGTATGTGAGTGAAACAGACTAACTCTGTGACTAATCCTTTGCCACTCTGTCAATCCCTACTAATATTATAAATGCGAAAGTAACTCTGTCTGTCTGTTACGCTTTCCCGCAAAAACTACTGAACGGATTTGGCTGAAATTTGGTAGGTAGACAGATTAGGACCTGGATTAAGACATAGGCTACATTTTACCACGCTCGCGAGCCGCTTGCGGCTCGCGCACTGCGCACCCTCGAAAAGTCATAGAAACGTGGTCCACGCGGGTGAAGCCGCGAGAAACAGCTAGTTTAAAATATTCAGAGAAACTTCACCCAAAATTCGGTTGTCGTACTTCAAGTCGCGAGTGTGTTATTTATTTGTTTTCTTTGTTATTTTGTTGTTTGGTAGGTGTTAATTTGTTTTTATTGTATTATAAACATACTTAGGTATAAATTAAAGTTTCTCTGATAGTTTACTTATAGTTTTATTTTTAACCAAGAAATGTAGTTAATGTTTAGGTACCCCATAGTAAATATCAATTATTATAATATTAAAGTAAAAACATTGAAAAGAAATAGAAAAAAACACTCTATCTATAGTAATATTTTAAATGGAAACACAATATTTTATTAAGATTTACATAAAATCCATTAAACGCGCCCAGAACCCTGTCTGTCGAATTCCGGCTACCAGTAAAAATCCTGTCTGTCGAATTTCCGGCTCCCGGTGCGACAGACAAGGGGGTGGGGGCTAATTGCAGCGTGACAGTTAAAAGATTATCCTCTTTGTTATATCTGTATTTTATTTTATTTTTTTCATATAAACCTTTATTTAGTTTTTTTTTAATTTAGTTTTAGGTGTTTCTAATTCAGGGTAGGCTCGAGTCCCTCGGCGTAACGTAAATGAGCTGATATGATTATGTTTCTAAGCAACTAAAGACGTAAGTCTGATATAAATGAATTCTGTTTTATTTATATCATTTATTCACAACTTGTCCAGTCCACTCACAAAATAGTGAAAATTCGTTTTCATTTGTCGACAGGGATAATATAAAATCAGGAACCTCGATGACGGAGACAGTGGAGTGGTACACCAGAGCCAATGCAGCCCTACTCAGCCACCTTACCAATGAGATTAAGGACACAGACAGCAGTACTCTTTGGAGGTAAGGTACACAACAACCAAGCCGTGCTTTGACTGCTTCGACCAATATAAAAGCTATGGACCGGCCTACGTGGACAGCGGTTTTGATGCCTACAGTATTCCCCTAATGGGTTGAAGGTCGAAATTAGTAAAATTTATTATCTCATTCGCGCTACATTCCGAGTACGTCTCTCTATGTCTGTCACTGTTTATATTTGAACGTGACTCGGTAGACTATAGTGCTGTGTGTGTTTGCGTGTAGTTGTATTTGACTCATTTTTAGTGAGATTAATTAATGTAATAGGGCCGGTGTATTATATTTAGTCGAAGTTTGACTATCGCGACAAGAAGAAAATCAGCGAGTTTTGTCCGATCTCAGAGCAATAACTAAAGCATAGAGGGAGCGTCAAAATTACAATACATCTTTACTCTTCTTTGTTAATATCGAACATTGTACGGTAAAAAAAGATAAATATATAAGATTAGTTTATGTTTATACTTACATGGACACTCCAAATTGTCAAATGGTCATACTTGGTCTCTTTTTATACGATCAATTTGAAAATCAACCCAGTTGTTCAGTAATTCTGTCAACCTTTAGACCACCTAAATTATAATATAGTCGTATATTCCATCGTGAGTTATGTAGATATTTCATATCGATATTTCGACACTTAATTTCAAGAAGGTATCGTGTTCTGTTTTAGCATGCCTTCAATCGTTGCTGTTTGCACCCGTGCTTTGTATGGTTTTTTTTTTGGATTTAAGTATTTTTATATTATTATTATAAAATATTCCAACTACCCATATTAGGACAAATCTTATCATTTTATTACTTCGAACTTTACATTACTACTAGATAAAATCACTTTCGGGTTAATTAAAATTGTTGCAGGACTGTTAACCAAGCTTCTACTCATCATAATAATAAACAACTTTCCCCAAAGAAAGTTATTCAGTTTGGTGATTAAAAGCCCCAGTTAACGGAATCTGCACCAATTTTATTTCAGCTTGTATAGAACAAGTATAATGTAGCTAGATAGTGTCTATCTGAGCTTTGTTTATTTGAAAATAATCAAAGTATCTGAATTAAACCGCAGACGGACAGACGGACTTGGCGAAACTATAAGGTTTCCTTGTTTTACTAAGGAACCCAAAAAGAGCAGATAAACAAATAAACCTAATTGTAACTTACAATTCTTTAAAATAATACTTTAAAATAGGTTTTTAATTTTATCAATCCTTTTATTCGATATCATCCATAGAAAATAATACACGGCAAAAAAATATCGATATATGTGGTAATTATGGCACTTCACTAGCATTGCTAAAAAGTGGACAGCCTTGCAAAAAACAAATACAATTATTATATATCTATCCTGCTTTATCACACTAACTGGGTAATAAGTGTGAATAGTGTAACTAGAATGAATTTTGACGCTCTCTCTATGACTTAGTTATTGCTCTGAGTGTCCGAGATACAACTATAAATCATGTAAGTGGATATAGTTACTCTTTATCTCGGCGCATTTGCTTATGAGGCCATTTCAAAAGCTATAATATTATTTCGATCAATTATACACCAACATAACATTAACAATAACTAATGGCAAATCATGATTGATTAAAAAAACCGGTAAAGTGCGAGTCAGAACCGCGCAGAAAGAGTTCCGTACCATCACACTAGATGGCGCTTGTTTCCCCATGTTTAAAAAAATACACGTTTTTTATGTAGAATTTCACTTTTTCTAATTTTTTGTATTTGTTGTTATAGCGGCAACAGAAATACATCACCTGTAAAAAAATTCAACTGTCTAGCTATCACGGTGCATGAAATACGGCCTGGTGACAGATGGACAGACAGACAGACGGACGGACGGACAGCGAAATCTTAGTAAAAAGGTCCCGTTTTTACGGTACGGAACCTTAAAAACGTAATAATCTATTTAAGTTTTCGTGCGTTAAAAAAGTTTGTTCTGAAAGTGATGTACAAAGTTTATTTCATTTTTTTATTTTATTTAGGTACGTTGAAACTTACATTGTAACCTAAAAATTTTAATTCAAAAGTATGAACTGGGTTCCCTACCAAACCCTATACAAAGATGTTTCCACTTCCAAAGTCAGCTGATTAGATTTTCAATTAGTATGGCGAGTCCAATTTATTTTGAGAATTACGTATTGGTTCCTTTTGGAAAGTTGTTCAGTTTTATGGGCTGAATCACTATCTAAGAGGTTTTGAGATATGTATCAGAGCATCTGTATAATTTCCTTGGCTGAATCACTATCTAAGAGGTTTTGAGATATGTATCAGAACATCTGTATACTTCCCTTATGTTCCCTTATCAAAGGTTAGGCAAAAATCTTATAATCAAGGGACGAATTGCATAATATATAAATTTAACTACTCGGTTCGAACGAGAGTCAAAAATCTATCTATTACCTCATGCATGTGACCCTCTTAAATCCCTATCCCTACTAATATTATAAATGTGAAAGTAACTCTGTCTGTCTGTTACGCTTTCCCGCAAAAACTACTTAACGGATTTGGTTGAAATTTGGTAGGTAGACAGATTAGGACCTGGATTCAGACATAGGCTACTTTTTACCACGCTAGCGAGCCGCTTGCGGCTCGCGCACTGCGCGCCCTCGAAAAGTCATAGAAACGTTGTCCACGCGGGTGAAACCGCGGGAAACAGCTAGTAAATAAAATAAATAAATATCCTGGGACAAATCACACATGGTCATCTGGCCCCAAAGTAGGATTCCCTGTGTTATGGGAACCAGAGACTGATATACATACTTATATACGTTTAAATACATACATATATAGATATTTAACACCCAGACACAGAGCAAACAAATCTGCTCATCACACAAATGTTTGCCCTGGGTGGGGATCGAACCCACAACTCTCGGATCAGTAGTCAAGAGCACTAACCAGTAACTCTTGACAACTAAGTTATTATTTTCTTTGTAATTATTTATCATCTCACCGAAGAGTCCAATTATGATGATACTGAGGATTCTTTTTATTCACAATTGGTAAAACCTTGTCATCATCTCACCTGATGGTAAGTGATGAGAATGCCGAAGATGGTACCGGGCTTACCAAGAGTACCCAACGCAATTGGGAACTGGCTATCTTATCTTCAAGCCAGAAAACATATTTGCTGTTAATACTGATGTTTGGTGGCAAGACTTAGATAAGATAGTGGTAGCCAGCCAAGTGGACTTAGAAAATGCCGTTCCACCAACCAAACCAAGTCTTACAAATTAGACTCCGCCAGGAATTCCTGATTTGAACCTAATTGACTTAACCATTACGCCACGGAGGCAGTTAAAATTATTAAAGGTAAATTAGAAATGATACGTAAGAGGGCCAAGACTATGTCATCCATGATATAAGAACAGTATGATGCAGTGTATAGTTTGTTTAGCTGTATATGTATCTGACTTCCTGAGTGAACGGTTCATTCGATTTGTCGTCGATACCTGCTCCTCTGACCTATATTGATTATTCATGCCGGTGTATCTCAGGGCTTAGTCAAAGTATATATATTAGTACTAACATACAGTATGGACACTCCCTGCCGCTCTCTACATTGCGACCTTACCCCCTCGTCTTCCAGATTGATACAGATTGGTTACAGTTTGGTTGTCGAACGTATAGGATTTCACCGCCATTTTGTTAGTTCCGTCAATCCTTTTTTGAAATTTCATTTCTGGCCCGTTGTATGAAGTGTCTAGGGTGTGGCTGAGTTCTCTCCCCAACTTTGTTTCTGCTGCATATTAACAATCTGCTGAAACCCGGTATATTTGGGTATGCAGACGATAGCACGGTACGGGAAAATACTAATCTGACAACAACGATTGAGCGCGCAAACCTAAGTTAGTCATATGATCATGTTAAGTTTAATACCTCTATAACGCAGGCGGGTATATTCACTGCTAAAAGGAGTCATTTATCTACTACTTGTAACTCTCCGAGATAAAGCTATCCAGATCTCCGACCATCTTTAGCTCGTTGGCTATGATATGACATCCGAACTAAATTTCGGGAGACGCATCGAATCCTAGGTAAAAACGGCTGCCACAAAAAGCTAGGAATCCACTGGAAAGTTACACTTTACTTTAAACCAGAGTAGCTTCTAATGTTATACTAAGCTCAAATCTGGTTATGTATGGAGTACTACTCTCAGTGAAGGGCCGGATCGAGTCGTTATCAGCTATACGCATTGGATTCTATCGACCGACGCGCTAGAAGACTCTTTGGTGACAAGGAACTTGTATCAAACAACAAGCATTGTCGCAAAATCGCCTTCTACTGAATTCATCTCGGAAAGTGTGCTTAGGAGCTTCACGAGCTTATACCCTCTTCTCATATATATATTTCTTAGAAGTTTTTGTGTCTGTCCGTCTGTCCGCGGCTTAGCTCAGTGAATATTAGTACTAGAAAGCTGTAATTTGGCATGGGTGTATGCATACAAAGTGGTAAAAGGAAATCTTTAAAAAAAATAAGGTTTTTCCTACATGTAAGGAATGGGTGATTTTTTGTTGACGTTCCCTATCGTCTGGGGTATCGTTGAATAGTTCTTTTAAAACTACTACGGGTTTTCTGGAACCATTTTGTGATTCTGGGTTTCGTTTGCGAAATATAAGGCTTTAAAGCGCATTTTTTTATTACAGTCAAGCCGCTGTTTCAGGACATCTGAAAATATTGTTAATAGTAGGACATATAAACAATTTAAAAGAAAAACTATCGCATCTTAGTAGGCTTTTTTAATGATGTGTAGTTGGGTTTGTAAAAAGTTTAAACTATTTTCAATTTTTTTTTTATTTACAACCGCAAAAACAATTTAGTTTTTAAAAATATACATTTATGTTTTGAAAAGCCACGTAAAGCTACTTTGTGTGAGTTCGACTCGCACTTGGCTGGTTTCTTATTTACATAAGGGCTGGCAGAAGGCCTGAGTTGCCATATAAACGTCATTATGTTTCAATATAAAAACTACATGCCTGATCTTATACAAACTTTGTGAATATATTGAGAAGACACTGTCATATCATCATTATCGTCATCATATCAGCCAAAACGTCCACTGCTGGACAAAGGCCTCCCCCAAGGATTTCCACGACGACCTGCTCTTCCCGCATCCAGCGCCTTCCACGACCACATAGCTCAGGTGATCCGCGACCACATAACTCAGGCTTCCAGTGACCACATAGCTCACGGGCACGTAACTCATAGAACAGATGGCCGTTGAAGCAGTAAAGTTCTCGAATGGCGACCGCGCACCAAAAGACGTAGCGTAGGAACCTGGTGACTGTCATATCTATGTCTGTACTGTAATTTTTATTTATAAAGATAGACCTTCAGGATCAACACAGGCCAAAAAAATACCACTTGCGGCTCACTCGCCGCGCACCCTCGATATGCACGCACCCTTGATATCTACGCTGGCAAATCCTAGGGAAACTGCTCGTAATAAACATACAAAAAAACGTTTTTTGGAAATGTAAGGGGCAACTTTGGTGTGTAGGAATCCGAACAGGTTGCGTATCGTTTCAAAGAGCTATTGATAATCAATAAAGATATTTACATTTAACATTTTACTCCTAATATTTTAGGGAAGACATTTTGTGTTATTAGCATTAAATATTTATAGAAATTCTGAGAAATTTTCTACCTACAACATCCATCACTCCTTGAACAGTTCATCGATTCCCAAGAGCGCATTTTTTATTAACTCACTTATGCAAAGTCCGGAGCGTTATGAAGCGCTTCGGAATTTTCCAAAGCTCTTGAGATAATTTGAGTAAATGTACTACTCGTGTTTATGGATTTTATGTTATTTTTACTTTAACATGAAACGTTTTCTGAATCCCATTCGGTGTAGCAGGTCAGAAATCTTAAATTGAACGGATATAACGAAACAGACTTAGATGTTTCCGGTAGAACCAGCCAATATGCAAGTGACTCCAAGATGGTTTTTTTTTTAATTCTGAATTCTTTATTGCTACAAAACATACCTATACAATAGGGATGACGACAGCATCAGAAATAAATTAAGAACTTTTGATCACTAAATTGCCCTCCTACTTTAACTCCGGAAAACCTTACTCGTTTTGTTTTCCATAACGACTCCGCTGTTAACTATCGCCATTTTTTCCTATCGAAAGTGTTTGTGAAACAAATGTTTCACGTTCGCGCGTCGCCTAAAGTGCCCATGAAACACTTGTTTCAAATTCGACCAAGCCGTGTTTTGATCTCTATTACCGATTTTGGCCTAGTAAGGAAGGCCGCAATGGAAACAGACCTAAACTATGATAAATTACCAGCAAGATGGCAGCACGTTTTAGTACTTCTCTGTGGATAAAAGAACAAAGAGTTAGTTACAAACTGTGAAGTCTTAGCGCGGACAGGCCGTTGACCCGTAAAACGATTCCGGCTTTCTTACTGTTATAGTTTTATTGATAAAATTAAGTGTGTGTGTAGTGATTATGTATGAAAATAATCGTAGTTTTATGCAGTTTAGAGTGAATGTGACACTAGTTGGTGAATAGTGCCGTAAATAAGAAATTTGGACCTGCAAATACGACGGCAATGGTAGGTACATTTCGTCATAGCTATTTTTTGTAATTTATTTTACGTAATATTTTACATCGCATACAATATTGGTATTTAATTTAACTAAAAGTATAGTAAGTTAACTCCAAGAATCTGTTACTTATTAGCAACATCTTTTTTCCTGGGTATGTTTAAAAATTCGGAACTTTTTGCGCGAACCCGCCGTAGTGCCGTAGAGGAATTCTAGTTTTGATGTTCTTTTGTTTTGATTGATTAAATTAAGTGTATTTAATGATTTATATATGCATATAAACGTCAGTTAACGTAGTAAATAGTGAAAGTGATATTTTATTCGTAACGGTGCGGTGCTCTGACTAGGAAAATTTTCCGCTACAAATATGGTAGGTACATTTCACCAGACCTATATGTTTGCGAATTTTTTAATCAATATTTTACAACGAATAATTTATTGATATTGCATTTATCTAAAAGAACAGTTATTCAGCTTTAAGAATATGTAACTTAATAGCAAAACTCTTTATTTTGAGGTCTGGATATCGTATTACAAAAACAAGAAGCCACCCCCGTAGAGCCTCACCGGCACAGTACACTACAAAGAGGCCATTTTAGGTAAATTATTTTAACAAAAAAACAAAAACGTGAAACACTAGTTTCACAAACAATGTAGTCGATAAAGTCATCGATTTTTAATTCACCAAAATCACATTACGAGTACATAAATGACGCTGCTAAACTATGACATCACGCCTAAGTATTTCAAACATTTTTAGAACAAAATTTCGTTTTTAACAGATGATAAAAAGTAACTTAGATGACTAGCATTTCTCATCCCTATTATTCTTAAAAGTGACTGTATTTAAATTCCATCGCAAATTTCGAAAATGAAATGCTATTGGTGGAACAAAACGTGACGTCAATTTTCACTCGACGTCTTCTATTAACAAGTTGTTATAGTTTTCTGTGTTAAAGTATTAAATCCTTGTGAAGAAAGACTTAAAACAATGGCTGAAACCGGTTTAGTCTAAGCACAATCGAATAATCTTCTTAGAGTAGACGTGTTTATGATAATCATACGGATTCTAAGGTTTCTAGACGATTCTTCGCATTTAATTCTGCGGGGACTTCATGTGCAGGAAGTAAAAATGACTTTTTTATTTATTTTATCTCTTTTTTAATGTCCTTACAAGTAACGCAAGTGTTAAAATGATCATCAATACAGTATAAACAGCTCAAACAAAAAACAATTTTCTCTTCTCATCGCCTTTAACTACTTTTTCCTTAAACCTGAATTTTTGGGCATTAAGAAATTATACTCTGTCAGGTGCAGTTCTGACGTTATTTTGGCCTATAGGAACGACACAACATTTATAATAAGCTTATCTGTGTTTTTCCATGGTAATAAGTTGTTTTTATCACTCTTTTTTTAACTTTCAGTATTTTTGTGAACCAAACACTTCATTGTTGACATCGAACTCGTGTAATCTGACGTCACAAAATAAGCGCTAATGGCCGCGTTTAAGTCACCCGAAAATGATAATGATTTTTTTAATATATTTTGCATTTATTTTTGGTAATGTAATAACTACAAGTAGAAGAAACGTTTAAAAAAATAAAAATAAAAAATACATAAATATTCCCTATTGTATGACAACCTCATTTCCTGGAACAGGAAAACCTCATTAATATCCACTCATAAAGGAAAATTGAAATTGTTTCACGTTAAACCAACAGCAGTGTGCCTTTTGTAAGTACCTACGTAGGTAAGTATAGCACATTGTACAGGGTGTTAAATACAAGTAGCACACATATTTAGAGAGGCAGCTATTTATGAAAATGAACAAATTTTGTTTGTATGTTGTAAACAGAGTGTCAGTGGCGTAATGGCTAAGGCCGCTACCTCTTGCCTAAAGGCGTCCACTGCTGGACAAAGGCCTCCCCCAAGGATTTCCACGACGACCGGTCCTGTGATGCCCGCGTCCACCGGCTTCCCGCGACTTTCATCAGGTCAGTCATGCCACGTACCAATGTGTTTTCGAATTTTGATTTCATATGTACGATTACCCAACGCTCTTACGGTGAAGTAAAAAAGTTAAGGAAACCTACACTGGCCTGCGAGGAAATTCGAAGAATTCTTGTGTTGAAGTCGACCAACCCGCACTGGGCCCGTGTTGTCGACTAAGGCCGATCGCCCTAATTCAGGGTAGGCCCTTCGATGAGGACGTAAATTATGATCTGAAAATGATAATGATGAAGATGATGATGTTGTAAACAAATCAATCAGCTGATTCGCCAATTTTGTATAGGAAGTCTTGTTATTACAAGCTTTATATAAACTGGCCGTGTTAGTTAGTTATGAACAAATCTTGGAAGCTAAATTATAGACTAGGAGGTCATGACAAATCTAGTAACGATAACGGAAATGAATAACCTTAGGTTGATAGGATAAATGGCAACCCTCGCTAAATATGTCGGTGTGCTCGCGCAAAGTGGTTGCGTTATGTACTTAAAGCGCCTGAAAAACTAGTTGTCGTGACCAAAAATAGTAATAAGGGAAGGCTGAGTAAGATATAAAATAAAAGTACTAGTTGCACTCATGACAATTATGCAAAAACAGACCAAATATTCGGTTGCGTTATGGAGCAACGCCCGTTAGTAGTAGGAATTCTGAACCAGGTCCTCCTGCCGGAGTCCCAAAGTTGGATATGGCTGCCTAAAAAAAACAATAAATGGTGTCTCCCCCCATTTAAATCGTTTGCGCGTGGTCCTATTTCGCTATCTTCAAGCGTTTCCTAAATAGGAATCTAAAACAAAGGACACAGTTCGAGAATCGATAATTATCTCTAACAATACACAGCCACGTTGACAATAATACAATTTGCATAGAGATTTTCTTACATAGGTAATTTCAGCTCCCTAAGTCAAACCTTTTACGAACACCGTGCCCTTTTTAAGACTGGCGGCTGACAAAAATCTGGTTTTTTTTCTATTTCTTCTTTATTTTAAAAACCCTTTTCAACGACATCCCACATCCCGCATAAAAAAAAAACAATCTCCTTTTTATATGTATTGGGGGTACCCCGTTCATATTTTTCTTTTCGTGTCGAATTTCGTGCAACTTGGTTAAAAAAGTGAGCTTTTATAAAAAAATAAATAAAATTATTTTATTGCAGACAACAGAAATCCATATTTGTATTCACAGAGTACTTTAAATAAATAAACAGTTCAAGTAACTAAGAACTTAATAAACAATAAGCTAGTCCAATGCTTACATAATATTACGAGTACGTCTTTATTACTAGAACTAATACAATGTTCAGATATAGTTTAGATAACAAAATTTTGCGATGTGAAAAGACGTGGGTTCTGAATTTATATGTTCGATGGCGTATCAGAGCGTCGAGGCCCTTAAAGCTCTATGATGCCTCAATCCGAGCAGGTAGATATGTTAAAATAATATCGAACGTAAGTCTATTCATCCTAAGTTCAAATCAATGTGTGCTTCAACGCGGATTTTACGTTGAAACTGAATGCCCAATTCTCGATATTTACATGTTTTTATTACTTTTCATCACATTCAAATAAGTTTAAAAAAAAGTGTTCAATTAAAATGAAAGGTCTTAAAGTCACAAACTTTTGTGTGTTGGTTTCATTCAACATTAATTATTGGTTTTCGAGAAATTTTGCAATTAATGCCAAAAACAGGGTCTACAGTATATTTTTTTACATCAAAAGTGGTTCATCATCATCATCATATCAGCTCATATACGTCCCCACCGAGGGGCTCGAGCCTACCCTGAATTAGGGTGACAGGGCCTTAGTCGACCACGCGGGGCCAGTGCGGGTTGGTCAACTTCACACACAACCTTCGAGTTTCTTCGCAGGTGTGTGCAGGTTTCCTTACGATGTTTTTCTTCACCGTAAAAGCAATCAGTGAGTATATGTACGTAAGTTTCGAAAAACTCATTGGTACATTGGCCGTCCAGATTTGAACCCGGTACCTCTGGTTAGATGGACCGAGTCGTTACCGGTTGAGCCACCGACGCTTTTTAAAAAATGACGCTAAGGATGTTTCCAATTAACACCTCATAGGGCCTACGTAACCTTGAAAACGATACAGCGATGTACTAGACATAACCACATAGATATGCGCCCGAACTGATAACCAAAACAATTAGACGTAAAATGCCAGTACTAAAATTAAAGAAACACGTGTTTCTTAAATTTTAATATTGTCATTTTACGTCTAATTGTTGTTTATGTAGTCTCATTATAAGTCTAATTGTTCTGGTATATAGTATTAAAATTAAAGAAACACTTGTTTCCTTAATTTTAATATTAGCATTTTACGTCTAATTGTTCTGGTATACCTATAGTATTAAAATTAAAGAAACACATGTTTTTTTTCATATTTCATATTTTTTTCAATATTGGCATTTTACGTCAAAGTGTTCGGGCGCATATCAATGTAGTTATGCCTAGTACATCTCTGCATCGTTTTCAAGGTAGTTGTTTACAGCCATATGCTTTATGCTTTTGACGAATGCGAAAAAATTTCCGAAATGCGCTCGTCTCCCCCATCGCAAATATTTCTTTGAATTAGGTTAGGATCGAGTTTTGTTCGAAAATAGATGTCTAACATGCTGTGAAGTAGATAAATTTCCATCAAGATATTTTTTTGTGTACTTTTTTCATGAAAATTTTGTGAGGACAATTAGGAAAAGACGCCTTTTTTATGTTCGCGTAAATCAGGGCCTCGTAAAGTACAGATTCTTATTATACTGTGAACAAAATGACAGTAAAATTTTAACAGCGAGGCCATTTTAAAATAATTGAATTTTCATTTTATAAATTTGAAAGAGGTTGGGGACCTTTAACTAGGTCAGTTTATTTATAGACAAATACAAATAAATTTGTAAAACGAAAATAATAAAACCGACCAAGTGCTCCGTACTACCATACCTCTCCACACAACTACATAGTATAATGACAATGATATGATACATACTCACATGACAATCAAAAGACATCAAAGCGAGCGACAAAAGTATGCCTTTTTTATCATTCAGTTCGGACTTAGCGCGAGTACGGCTCAGACTTGGCCAATTTTTATTATTTTTTGTTTTACTTCAGTATTAATACTATATTCACACCAAGTTTCGCGTTTGTATACATTACCGTTTTTACGATAGAACTACCTATATCAAAAACACTTCTAAAGTTCTATAAATAAATTAACCGGCCAAGTGCGAGTCGAACTCTCGCACGAAGTGTTCCGTACCATTATCTATAAAAATCACGTTTGTTGTATGGGATTAATTTTATTTTAATTTAATTATTTATTTTTAAAGTGAATAATACAACTCAATATTCTGTGAATATTTCAAGCGTCTACCTGTTGCCGCTATCAATATAGAGTTTTATCACGTTTGTTTTATAGAGACCCTTATTTTTTCACTTTTTTCTAATTTTTAGTATTTTTTGTTATAGTGGAAACAGAAATACACATTCTGTGAAAATTTCAACTGTCTTACCTAATTACGGTTCATGAAAAACAGCACGCTGACAGACGGACAGACAGACAAAGGAGGCTTAGTATAATAGGGTCCCATTGGTCACCGTTGGGTGTATGGAACCCTAATAATATCAGAAAACATCATATAAACACTCGATCCCCACACTGCCTGTATCGTAGAGATTTCCATGGAAATATATGGTGTTATTATAGCTAATGTCTTATGTCCTAAAAACTGCGCGTGTTTGTATTAAATGTGTGTGTGTGTGTGTGTGTGTGTGTGTGTGTGTGTGTGTGTGTGTGTGTATGTGTGTGCGGTAGATCATTTTTTTTCCTGAAGTTTCCAGATTGTTTGGACCACAGAACTATTTAAGTTTGGACATCCGCTTGTCGGTCGATTTTCTCCAGGCGGAAGAAAAAATAAATGCCCTGTCTGTTGACAACCGCGAGGCGGAAGAATTCGGCGGGTCAAATTAGCGCCTAAAAATACGTCAAACGATTTAGAATGCATATTGATGTATGGGAGTAAAGTAGGCTTGCCTCTGTGGCTTGACTTTTGTCACACTGACAATATAAAACATATTCAGAGAAACTACACTCAAAATTCGTCGTCTTTCTTCAAGTCGCGAGTGTCATTTGTTTTGTTGTTTTTTTTTGTTAGTATGTTATTTGGTATTATTTGGTTTTTCTAAGCAGATAGATTATAAAATATCATATCAGCCGAAAGACGTCCACTGCTGGATAAAGGCCTACCCCAACGATTTCCATGACAATCGGTCCTGCGCTGCCCGCATTTAGCGGCTTCCCGCAATCCTCACTAGGTCGTCGGTCCACCGCGTGAGAGGCCTGCCCACGCTACGTCTTCCAATGCGCGATTGCCACTCGAGAACTTAACTACCCCAACGGCCATCTGTTCTACGAGCTATATGCCCTGCCCACTGCCACTTCAGTTTAGCAATTCTTTGAGCTATGTCGGCTACTTAGGTTCTCCTACGGATATCCTCATTTCTGATTCGGTCGCGTAAGGAAATTCCGAGCATAGCTCACTCCATTGCACTTTGGGTGACTTTGAGCCTTCTTATGAGGCCCATAGTAAGCGACCATGTCTCAGTTCCGTAAGTCATCACTGGCAACACACACTGTCAATGACCTTAGTCTTGAGACACTGCGATATTTGGGACGTGCGTGAAGATATTGCAAGCTTCCCGAACACTGCCCAGCCGAGTTGGATTCGTCGATTGATCTCTTTCGTGAAGTTAGACCTACCTATAATAGCTGGAATATTTGTCCCGGGTATACAAATTCTTCAACAACTTCGAGTGTAGAGTCTCCAACCTTTATAGGGTGTGACACGGACATTTAACATTATTTTCGTCTTGTCCATGTTCATATTAAGACCCACTTGTTCAGAGACTTTACTGAGGTCTTCGAGAAGTGTGCTTAAGTCTACCATAGTCTCAGTCATGATCACGATATCGGCAGCAAATCGGAGGTGGGTTATGTACTCGCCGTAAATATGAACAGTTTCGGAGTTATAACGTCTCCCTGTTTCACTCCTAGTGTGGTTATCACTAGAGGCAGTCGTTGTATCCAAGGCCATCTGTTAGATCGCTTAAAAAACTTCTATAGGTTCGACCTAGCCTATATCTACAACCTTCACCTATTCGGATTTTCCTCCCGTGTTGGAATTGGAAGTATGGCCTAACCTTCCCGAGTTTGGGAAAAAATCGTTCTTGAGTTTGAGAAGCGAGCTGTGCCCCAATAATAGCTGAAGTATCTCAAGGTTAACGCAGCTGCTGCCTGTTACGTTATTTGTTCGTTTAAAATCACTCCAAGTAACGGTTCAGTTATAAAAGTGCTTAACCCTAGATATCTATCTACGTCGAAACGACGTAATCGATTTTGAAAAATCGATATAACGCGTTTGTTTTTCGCTTCACTATACTGGCTGTTCCTGCCAACTCAGTCGGCCGTCAGAGCTTACAGGACATACCCGTATCGCTCCGGTAAGTGCAATATTTTCGTCAATATTTACCTATCGAACGTCGAAGTGACGTATGGTTATTTTCAGGAAAATGTGTTATTTGAGAATAAATGTAAATATTTTTTTTAGTTTTTTTACTTGTTATAGGCAACCGTGTGAAGTCGATCAACCCGCACTGGGCCCGCGTGGTCGACTAAGGCCTAATCGCCCTGATTCGGGGTAGGCTCGAGCCCCTCGGTGGGGACGTATATGAGCTGTAATGATGATAGGCAACGAGAAACCATACATATTGGCGCGGATTTGAATAGACATGTCGGGGAACAAGGTTCCGACTATGAAAGATGGCATGGTGGATGCGGATACGGGACTCTCAACTCCGACGGGGCGCGTATCCTATAGTTTTCATCAAGCTGTGACCTAGCCATCGTCAACACCTTTTTTTAAAAAAAAGAGTCACATCTCATCACTTACAAAAGCGGAGGTAACACAACGCAAATTGACTACAAGGCGGAGACACCTAGGCTTATATAAAGATAGCAAGATAATCCCTAGAGAACCCTTAGTTTCCAAACCTAAACCCTTAGTAACAATTTATAAACTTCAAAAAGCCTATAAAACCAAACCGTAATATAATCCCGAAAATTAAATTGAAATTGTTATTTGAACCACTAGGAAAGCGCTTTAAAGAGGAGATCCATAAGAATTTAAGTATTTCGAATAAAACCGATTTAACAGAAAATAAAATGTGGAATAAGTTTTAATCATCTTGCAAAGCCTGTGCTGAAAAGCACCTCTGTAGAGCAAAACCCAGAAGAGGGACATTTAAAGAAACACACTGGTGGCAGGACAAAGTCAAGGGTTCTATAATAAAAAAGAAATAAAATTTAAAAACATGGCAGACTACGGCAGATGAAACTCATTTTGAACACGACAAACTCTCAAAAAAGATAGCAAAGAATGAAGTTGGCTAGATCAAAGGCAAATAGTGAACTTTATGAAAAGCTGGAAAATGCAGACACCGAAGTAGATATTCATAGAATAGCAGAAACAAGAAGCAATGCATAATATAAAATACTTTTATTTAAAAAAATAATTAGAGATAAAGATGATAAACTACTAACGAACGATAACAATATCAAATCCACCCGCTCGATGCGGTCTCTTGCGATGCGAACTTAAAACTGCAATACGTCAAATGAAAAACAACAAAGCCCTAGGTCCTGGTAAAATCCCGTCAGAGTTGTGGAAAAACCTGGAAGAAATGGGAATCATTTGTCTGTAAAACCATATCAGGTTGGATGAAGTGGAGACAACTCAAAGGTGTTATGTGCCACCCTATAATGCCGATAAAGACGAAAGGAAAGCTTTACAAAACAGCTATACGACCTGCTATGGCACGGAGTGTTAGGCCTCGACAAAGCAACACCTAAATAAGTTACGTGCAACCGAAATGCGCATGTTACGCTGGTCAGCGGGAGTCACACTTCTTGATACAGTCAGAAATAACTATATCAGGAGAACCTATTAAAATAGCACTCATCACAGATAAAGTAAAAGAAAAACGGCTACACTGGTTGGGCCACGTTTCAAAACGTCAAAACGATCATAAAGTAAGATTAGCCCTGAAACTACCAACGACAAAGCAGAGGGGGCGGGGCGCGGAGGACCCCCTGCCACTTGGTGGACAACAGTCAAAAAGGAACTAAAGGAGTTCTCTCTAGACAAAGACATGTTGCGAACAACATGGCCAGAATGGAAAAAAAGGACGGAGAAAGCCGACCCCAAGTAAATGAGACACGGCGTAGGAAGATGATGATAGGCCACGACAAAAAGAACATAATGACGTCACAAAATAGTAAATTATAAGACTGACGGAGATATTCCTAAATGTTTAAGTTTTTTTTAAAGTAACGAGTACCTTGTGTTGTTCTTTAATTATTTTTTTTCTAATAAAAATATAAATAAACTCTAATGTTTTTCATTCACTCAGAACACAATATCGTACATTAAGACATAATATCACATTCATAAACCTAGTTTATACTATATCCAAAATATGCTCACTCAACCATTCGCACGTCGAGTCGACGTATACAGGGTTTTTAGTGTGCAGTGAAATATGGTTATCCATGTAGGGTTAAACAAGTTGAAAACTGTGCCGAAAAGCACTTAAACAAAGTGGATAGCTACTCAGTGTTGTACATAATTAACTTTATAATTAGTTATCTGTATTTTCGAGACCCGTTACCCTCCGTGGGGACAGAAGTGTGGCTCATTTCAAAAGGTTGTGCTAATTAGCGTAATCTATGTCGTCGGTACTCTGAACTGAGCGCATGCCTGTTAAGTAAATTTTATGGATTACTAGCTTTTGCCCGCGGCTTCGCCCGCTTGGACGTCGTCTTTAAGGGTGAGTGGTACGCGAGCCGCTACCGCATAGCGTGAATATAAGTTTTCTCCAGATCCCTGAGGAACTATATCGAGCTAGTCTATGTCACTTCCCACCCCCTCAACCAATTCTATACAAAATAATCGCTTCAATTCGTTGCTTCGTTACGACGCCGACGTGCGCGAGCGTGGCAATGAGTTTTCCCCAAATCCCTCGGGAACTATGTCAAGATATGCTAATTAGTAAATTATGTAATTTCCCACCCCCTCAACCAACTCTGTGCAAAAATCACAACGATCCATTGTTCCGTTGCGATGTTGAAGAAACTAACCAAAAAAAATTATTTTTTCAGTTCCCTCAAGAACTGCATCGGAATAAGCTATTTTTACGGGATAAAAAGCAGCCTATGTACTTCCCAATAACACAGGCTACGCTACCTGCATGCCAAATTTCATCAAGATTGATCGAAGTGTCGAAACGTGGAAAGGTAATAAATAAACACATTTATAATACTAGTAAGGATGTTCGTTTTGTAAGTGTTTCAACGCTACTTGTGATGAGGAAATAGCTGTGATTCAGGGGCAGGCGGCCATAAGAAGTTAATTAACTCGGGGGGGATTTCCCGAGTTTTAGCCAGGAGACACGTGTAAAACGATTCTAAACGCCCTTTTTTAATCCATAATTGGTTAGCCCTACCACCACCACGACCACTACCACTACCACTACCATTACCACTACCACTACACTACGACTTCGACTACGACTACCACTACCACTTCCACTACCACTACACCACCACTACCACTATACTACACTACTTTTAGGTAGAATTGTTTAGGTCATTTTTTACACCTTGGGTTACATTATTTGAGTTTTAGTAAGGATCCCTATTTTTTGAAAATATAATATATTTTAAATCAACCGCAGATAGTGTAGCTTTCCAACGGTGAAAGAATTTTTCGAATCGGTCCAGTAGTTTCGGAGCCTATTCAAAACAAACAAAGGAACAATCAAATCTTTCCTCTTTATAATATTAGTATAGACTAGCTTTGGCCGCTGCTCTGCCGCATGGACTCCGCGCGTGGTGGGTGAGCTGCGAGCGGCTCGCCATCGATGTTGCGCGGTGTTCGAGAATATGCGCGTTGAACGTTCCTACCTAGCTTACCTCCAACTCAACCAATCTAAGTGGACAATAGCTCAAATGAAAGAGCTCTTTTTAGCAAGTGTTCTAAGACCAAAACGTACCGCGTACTTCAATTACAACCAGAGATATAGAGAAATAAAGCTATGAAAACATAATTTAAGTGTAACTTGAAAACTAGGAAAGGTAATTTCCAATGCTTGATAACTTATCTTCGCATCAATACTTTTCATTTAAAAAATAATAAGTAAATCGGCTGGATAGAACAGCCGAACGGACTCGTATTAGATTTCATATTTTTTATATATAGACTAGCTTTTGCCCGTGGCTCCGCCACATAAACTTCGTGGGTGCGCGGTAGGCAACTTTCTCTTATCGTGCGGCACTAATTAACCGAGGTACTCTATAAGTAATGGGTACTTTCTACTTCTGGTTATAAGCAACTACCTATTCTCAAAGAGGTCAAACCAAAAAAAGGAACTGTTGGCCTATCATCATCATCATCATCATCATATCACAGCCGAAAGACGTCCACTGCTAGACAAAGGCCTCCCCCAAAAACTTCCACGACTACCGGTCCAGCGCTGCCCGCATCCAGCGGCTTCCCGTGACTCTCACCATCAGGGCTAATATATGTGCTACGTGACATAACTCACGTTTGACACGAGAAAATTTGTCTACCTCGATTTATTTGTCGTTTTTGCTAACACGAACAACACCAACGAGAAGATTTCTCGTCGTGACTTTGTTTTGTCGCCACTCGAGAATTATAATCATAATTAATAATGCATGTGTTTCATTAACATCATCAAATTATCATAATGCATGTGTTTCATTAACTGATACAGAGTCCTGGGGTTTCCATCATCATCTCAGCAGCATGCAAGTTAAGGAGTTACACCTTCCATCATCAGCTCACCTCAATAAACTGAAAGAATACAACTATCGGTCTATATGTATACCTACTTATCTACGTATAATATTAAAAAAAATATCCTCTGACTCCCAACCGTTAAGGATTTGTACCTTCCATCATCAGCTCTGCAACATGGGGTGATGACTATCAGATGCAAACACATGAATACCTTTAGAAAATACATTAAAAAAAATAACAAACGCACTAGTCGTCACTGAGATTTTCGAAGGTTCCTCCTCGATTTCTCCGGGATGCCATCATCAGATCCTGGTTTTCTTATCATGGTACCACCATCGGGATATGTCCTTTCCAACAATAAAATAATCATCAAAATCGGTTCATAAACGAAGAAGTTATCCGCGAACACACATAAAAAAATATATACGATCGAATTGAGAAACCTCCTCCTTTTTTTTAAGTCGGGTAAAAAAATAGGGATCCTTACTAAAACTCTAATAATGTAACACAAGCTTGGACGAATAACACAAGGTATTAAAAAATGACCTAAAAATTTTGCATTATCTACAAAAAGTAGTGTAGTGTAATATAGTGTGTAGTGTGCGGTGTGTGGTGTGCGGTATTAGGTGTAGTGCAGTGTAGTATAGTGTGTAGTGTGCGGTGTGTGGTGTGCGGTCTGCGGTGCGCGGTTTGCGGTGTGCGGTGTTTGGTATGTGGTGTGTAGTGTGTGGTGTGTTGTGTATTCTAGGTTAGTGCAGTGTAGTTTAATGTAGTGTAGTGCAGTGTAGTGTAGTGCAATTTTAGTAGTGTAGTATAAGGCGGTACGAAGTTCGCAGGGACAGCTAGTCTTTCATAATTCTATCACCACCTGTACATATATTGGAAATTACGTTATTTAATCAAAATGTTCAATATATTAGGTCAAGTTTCCATCCAAACGTTATTTTGGCAGCCTATACAAACAAACGAAAGCCTTCGAAGTCGAAATCAAATTTCGTTTGGGTCGGCTTCAGTGTGGCCGTGACATCCTAATTTTCTTCAACATCACTGCCCTAGATGCCGCTAGGCTTGTTTGAGGCATAAATTTGATACAGGCTTCTTTTGTTTGTGGCTTGAATCCGCCATTTTTCTTCGTTTGTGTGCGCTGTCTTTAGAAATGGCAAGATACATTAAGTTTTTGCAATTTTACAGGGTAGGAGCGACTAGTAAGTATATACAGGATATAACAAAAGTGGTGTACCTATGTCCCGTTAGCTGGGGCACAGATGATATATTAGATAGGCATTATTTGAGTTTGCGTGTACCATCCTCGACTGCATCATCACTTACCATCAGGTAGTTGCAGTCAAACGCACTCAAATTTTTAATATAAAATAAGTTACTTTGGGGTTTTTACCTAAACAAAATCGATGCTTCATACAAAAAAACCAGCCAAGTGTGAGTCAAACTAGCACTCCGAGGGTTCTGTACCACCACACCTCTCCCCACAACTACATAGTAATAATGACAATGATACCTATTCACATTACAAACAAAAGACATCAACGCGAGCTACAAAAATGTGCTTTTTTCTTGTCATTCAGTTCGGACTCCTTAGCGGCTTAGCGACGGCTTAGCATTTATTTCTACTATGGCTTAGCAACCCATATTTGGTAAATTTTTAGTATTTTTAGTTTTACCTCGGTGTTAATACTATAATCACACCAACTGTTTTTATGATAGAGCTTTTTCAAAAATCCCTACTTCCCTACTAATATTATAAATGCGAAAGTAACTCTGCCTTTCTGTTACGCTTTCCCGCATAAACTACTGAACGGATTTGGCTGAAATTTGGTAGGTAGACAGATTAGGACCTGTATTAAGATATAGGCTACTTTTTACCACGCTCGCGAGCCGCTTGCAGCTCGCGCACTGCGCACCCTCGAAAAGTCATAGAAACGTGGTCCACGCGGGTGAAGCCGCGGGAAACAGCTATTACTATATAAATCTATAAAAATACACTTTTTTTCATGTTTCACTTTTTCTAATTTTTAATATTTTTAGTTATAGCGGCAATAGAAATAAATATTCAGTAAAAAATTCAACTGTCTGCCTATTACGGTTCATGAAATACAGCCCGCTGACAGACAGACAGACAGACAGACAGACAGCGGCAGCGTAGTAATAGAGCTCCGTACACCCAACGGTAAAGATGCACAAAATAGGTTTATATCAGTTGATTGATTACGAGTAGCTCGGTCAGTTCGTCGCTTTCACTACCATAAAGTTTAACCTTTTTTTTTTTTTTTTTTTTTTTTATTCACAATGTGTAAACCCTTGACAAAGTCTCACCTGGTGGTAAGTTTTGAAATGGATTTTTGAGAAAACCTAATTGATTTTTTCTAAAAACAAATGAATTATGTGTGAAACCCGAAAAAACAAAATCACGGCGATATCCTATATGTTCGAGAACCAAAATAGTACCAATCTGTATCTATCTTGGTGACGGAGGGGGTGAGGTCGGAATCTAGAGAGCGGCATAGAGTGGCGATACTGTATATTCATCATCATCATATCAGCCAAAAAAGCCTCTGCTGGACAAAGACCTCCCCCAAGAAATTTTACGACGACCGTTCCTGCGCTTCCCGCGACCTTCACCAGGTCGTCGGTCCACCGAGTGGGAGGCCTGCCTACGCTACGTCTTCCAATGCACGGTCGCTACTCGAGAACTGTCTGTACTGTCCAACTGCCATCTGTTCTACGATCTATGTGCCCTGCCAAAGGGCAATGGAGCGATACGCGATCGAATCAGAAATGAGGAGATCCGTAGGAGAACTAAATTAAGCGACGTAGCTCACAGAATCGCTTAACTGAAGTGGCAGTGGACTGTATGTTAGTACTAATTTATTTATTTATTTTATTTTATTAGGGAAGTTTACAGCTTAAGTAAACACTATGATAACATTACAAATTAACTATGAGCTAACAAAAATTAAAAAAAACGAGACCTACAGTACTCGCATATGATGTGTAACATGTGACAAAATACTTATGAAATTAATTAATTATAGGGTCGTACATTCACGGACCGACCCTTCGAATAGTAGTATGTCATCTTTGCCTTTGCCATCACACTAGGCGGCATGGCTATGACAACCTTAGTTTTCGAGAATTAAAAAACGTTCGCATTTCATGTTACACATTTCCGTCCCATTTCACGAAATCACTCCCACAAATTGCAGGAAAGCGAGAGCAAAGATGTTACACATCAAAAACTTCCACAAATGGATTTCGATATACACACAAAAATGTAACCTAAGAAAAAAAAATTGTAATAGATTGTGTTTACAAGATTGACATATGTAAAATGAACAACAAGCTAAGCACGCTTATCAACGCTTTCGGTGCTGTTGAGAGAGAGAGAGAGGTGCTGTTGAAAAATTCCAAAGTAAGAAAACGTCGTCGTACAGAGTTAGAGCTACTGCAGAAAAGATCTATAATATCGTCTTTTCCGGGAAACCAATTCGTTTGTGATTCCAGCGGCTCGGACCAAGAAGCTGTTCTTCCTATAATTAGTATTGACACTTGGGACATAAAGCAATCTAGAAAAACGAAGGTGACGAGGTGGTGTTATCAAACTTGTTTTGTTCAAGACCTCAGGACAGTCTACTTTACCCTGTGCTATGTTATCAAAGAGACTATATCAGCTGCTTTCCTACGAATGTTAAGAGGTAATATATTACATAAATTTTAACTGCCTCCGTGGCGTAATGGTTAGCCCATTCGCTTCACACCAGGAGGTCGCGGGTTCGATTCCCGGTGGGGTCAACTTGTAATTCTCGGTTTGGTTGGTGGTAGGGCATTTTCTAAGCCCGCCTGGCTAGCTACCACCATCTTATCTAAGTCTTGCCGCCAAATATCAGTATTAACAATATTGATGTGTTCCGGCTTGAAGCTAAGATAGCCAGTTCTCCATTGCGTTGGGGAATCTTGGTAAGCCCGCTTCCATCTTCGGCATCATCGTCACTAACCATCAGGTGAGATGATGCCAAGGGCTTACCAATTGTGCATAAAAAAAAACGTACTTTGGTTGGAGACTAGGTGCAATTACTATTAGTTTTACTTCATGTGAAATTGAAATAATTAGCCAAATCTCAGAATAGCAGCAGTTACCTGATTGGCTATGGGCAGGGCACATAGCTCGTAGAACAGATGGCTGATGGGGCAGTAAAGTTCTCGAGTGGCGACCGCGCACCGGAAAACATAGCCAAGGCAGGCCTCCCACGCGGTGGACCAACTACCTGGTGATGATCGCGGGAAGCCGATGGATGCGGGCAGCGCAGGACCGGTCGTCGTTGAGATCCTTGGGGGAGGCCTTTGTCCATCAGTGGACGATTTCCGGCTGATATGATGATGATGATGACCTGATTGGCTAACATGATAAAAAGGTCCTTATGTCACATCTGTATACATATAATACATACCCACATATAAATATAATAAAACTCTGTCTGCACATGAAATAAGTATTTTTGAAAAATAATAACTGTTATGTCAGTACTAACGTTATAGAGGCCAAATCAACAACTTTTGGAATTTTTGTCTGTCTGTCAGTCTATCTGTATGTTCGCGCATCTCGCAAAAACTACTAGGCCGATTTTGATGAAATTTTGTATGGTGGTTCCTTATAGCTCAGGTTAACATATATATGATACTTTTATCCCGGAAAATTCAAGAGTTCCCGTGGGAAAATTCAAAACCTCCACGCGGAGTGGCGTTCACAGCTAGTAAAATATAAAGTTCAAAAAACTACCGGACAGTTGTTGGACACGAGACAAAGATATAAATATTCAGATACCTGTGATAAACTTATACATGGTTTAGATGAAAGTTCACATTTCTGAAGTGAAAACTTTTTAGGCGCGTTGGGCACCAGGTACGCTCGGAGGGTCAAAACTTATTAAACTGTATTTGAAATGAAAAAAAAACCATTGAACCCGTGACACTGTACCGTTACCGTAATCAGGAACACTCGAAGAGACAAAACTTATAAAACTGTAAAAAATGTTCACTTCTGTCGGCACTCCTGGAGTGGTTCATCATCATCATGTCAGCTCATATACGTCCCCACCGAGGGGCTCGAGCCTACCCGGAATTAGGGGAGTGATTAGGCTTGGTTTTTTTGCTTCATTTCTGTTGGTTCCGCGTGGAAAGTTGTTGATAGATTGATTAAAAACACTTTATTGTATAATATAAAAGGCAAATACGGATACAATGATCAAGGAAGTTGTATATTTAGACGGTCTTTTCGCTAACAAGCAATCTCTTCCAGACAACTTTTAGGTGGAGGAAACGTGAAAAATCGTGAATAGATGCCAAATTTTAAATTCGACCATTAATTTCTATTTCAGCCTGTATATGGTTTAAATTTAAAGGGAATCATTTATATTTCTGTCCGGAGGCGCTTACACACAATCCTTATAAATCTAACAATATAGAGCAAGTGATGTCACAAGATTAGCGACGTGACAGGAAAGTGAGATAGAACCAGCAGAGTTATGTCTGAGCTAATAACCACGCATTAATTAAAATGGTCATAATACCATACCTATATTATGTCCTTACTATAATAAACGTAAAAATGTCTTTGTTTGTTTGTTACCTTTTCACGCTTCAACACCTCGACCAATCTTGACGAAATTTGGAATATACGTAGCATGTATCATGGGCTACTTTTTATCACGTGAAAATAGGGTCCGATATACAGTTCCTTAAAGAATTGAAATAAATACTATTTTTTGGTTGATCTCTTTAACATCTCAACGGAACAAAGGATCGTTGTGATTTTTGCACAGAGATGTTTCAAGGGTTGGGAAATGACATACACTATAACTAATAAGCATAGACCGGATAGTTCACGAGGGATCTAGGGAAAACTCATTTCCAGGCTCGCGCACATCGGCGTCCCAACGGAGCAACGGATTGACGTGATATTTTGCATAGAAAATCCGGATATAGTTCCCGAGGGATCTGAAGTAAACACTACTCACATAAAAACAGTCAAAAACAGTCATAAAAGCTAGTAATTTTTTTTTCTTCTTCACGCTTCAACACCTCAACCAATCTTAGCTAAATTTAGCCTGCGCATAGCTTGTGTCACTAGTTTTTATCGCGTGCAATTAACATAGTTCGATACAGTTCCTTAGGAACCTGAAAGAATACTCTATTTTTGGTTGATATTTTTAAAATCGCAACGGAGCAACGGACTGTTGTGATTTTTTTGCGTTCAAGGGGTGAGAAGTTACATAGACTTCTAATCAGAATAGCCCGATACAGCTCCCGAGGGATTTGGAGAAAACTAATTTTCACGCTTTGTGATTATTTAAAAAGAAATAGTTGAGAGGGTAGGAGGTGACATAGACTTCTAATCAGAATAGCCCGACATAGTTCCGGAGAAAACTCATGTCTACGCTCGCGAGCTGCTTGCGGTTTGCGCACCACTCACCCTCAAAGATAGTCTTAAAGAAGCTTAATATTTCGCAAACCGACCCCTGAAAAAATGGTTTTAGTAAGCCCTCAGTTGTTTTAAGACCTATTCAACGTAACCACACACGATAGGTTACATTAACATTAAGGAGAGGAGGTACCATAAAAAAATTCAAGCTAACGTACAAATTTGTCGGAATAATATGTAAAAACATGCCAAATCACACCTTTTAGTATGAGTAGTCTCTGAGCTAAGCCGCGGACAGACTGACAGACAGACATGGCGAAACTATAAGGGTTCCTTCCTGACTTCGGAAACCTAAAAAATATGTACGCGCTGGCAAAGCCGCGGGAAAAAGCGAGTTCTGTTATAAAATAAGCTTCAATATTCGCTTTGATGTGGGTACCAACTCGCCATTCAGTAAGTAATGTAAGGCAGATTTGATTAACCCATCATTACAGATTATAAGGCACCTACTAGTCACTATGTTATTACGTAATTAACGTAAGATAAAATCAGTTTTGTAATTTTGCAGGATACGAGATTATTATTTTGGTGTCTAGACATTAGTATAATTATTGATCATTCGAACCATGTTACCAAGAAGACCCAACTTAAATTAACAAAAAACATTACTTACCTTTCCTTTCAGCAGTTGGATAAAAACGTTTTCTTTCTCACATGTTAGGTGTTTAAGTATGAAAATTCCGATTGAATGAAAAAGTTAAAAGAAGAAAAATAATATTAAAAAAATGTAATTTAAACAAAATTTATAACCAAAATATCATTAGACTGTTACAAATTAAATGGTGGTAAATGTGTGCTATTATTTAAATATTTTGAAAGCACGGTGAGTTTAAACAAGCTTTAAATCCATTAAGACGGGTATTTTCACTCAAAAAACGTCATTTTTTATGGCAAAAAATACATATTTCTAATTTTAAAGCTCTTGAGTTAGCTATCGCAACAGTTAACAAGTCAAAAAAAATCACATATGATCACTAAGAAAAACTCCTTTGTTCCATTCAGTGGTACCTATTATTAGCAATAGGCGATAACAAAAGCAGAAATACTTTATCAATAACAATAGAGAATATATAGGCTCCAAGGATTTAAACATGAAATACATTTCACTAGTCTCAAATAAAAGACCGTATAAGACCTGCCTTTGTGCGCAGCCTGCTGGAATACGCACCCCAGGTTTGAAACCCCCAATACGAATTAACAAGTCAAAAAAAGTTTAATCGATATTTTGACTTCAAAACTCTGTAAAGGTCGAATGACTACACAGGCATAAAAATATCTTTATCACCACAGAAATATTATCACGCTTTTTAAGCTTAACCTGTATGTACTCGTATGTATGTATGTTTGTAACCGACTTCTTTGCACTCGATTTTGAACCTTTTTAAACAGTTAGATTTAATTCAAACTTTGTACATTTATCAAGAATCAGTGACAATACAATAATTTAATAATTTTATCTTATTATCCTGATCAGGATCGCCAGGATTAAATGCACATCAAACTAAAAAGTGAAAAATAACTCTTAATATAAGCAGAAAACAATAATGAACGAAAAAAACTAGTATTATTGTGAAAAAAGCTTGGGGCGTGCCATATTTTTCGTATATCGAGCTACCCACGCTTTTTACTCAATAATACTAGTATTTTTGGTTTCAGCTTATATTAAGAATAATTTTTCATTTTTAGTTAGATGACTTGATGTTAGATAGAAGCGTGTTTTTTAATTTTTATAACAATTTTTTTTTTAAACACGCTTGTACTACCTTCACCTGTATGTATGTATGTTTGTAATCGACTCCTTTGCACTCGATTTTGACCCACTTTAAACGTCCGTTAAATCAAACTTAACTTAATTCAAACTGTGTACATTTATCGAGAATTAATGACAATATAATAATTTCATAAGTTTATCTCATTATCCTATTCATTGCTAAATGGACTGTACAAATAAAAGCTGATCATTTGGAGACAAGATGAAGTATAATAATGACATAAAAAACCATTATCAAAAACAATAAAATTAAGTATAAAAATACACCATAAACTAGTAAAACTTTATATTAAAAAAATGTTAAGTGAACATACTCCCAGCTTTAAACAATGGGAACCAACTTTTTCAAAGGCCTACGAAAGACCCCGCCCCGTGTGGTCACATCTGCTACCCGTGTCACGCCGTCTTTGCCTGGATATAAGGCCGTGACCAGTTGGCCAGTAGCCCCGTGGAAGGGATCCATCAACGAGAAGTACAGGATCTCCAACATTAAGGCTAGGTTTTTGACCCTAGGCTCTCGGTGCGGACAGGGTGGGCAGGTCAGGTATTCTGTTAGCCATCTCTGCCAAAAATGGTCCACCATTCGAAGCGCTCTTCTCCATGATGCCTTACTGCACAGATCGCTGTCCGTTAGAGTTGCTGAAAATGGGCGACCCGATGAAGAACCAAGTAGAAAGTGAGTGGGGGTTAATTGCTTCTGGACTTTCCGGGTCCGTTGGAATGTGAGTTAAAGGACGCGAATTCCGCTTCACACAAAACTGTACAGAGAACTTCATCTGAAGTTGCCTTGAGAGCTGTCTTGACAGATCTTACCAGACGCTCCCAAGCTCAGCCCATAAAGGGGGCTGCAGGAGGAATAAACTTCCAGGTTATTCTTTCGTTCGCCGTGAAATCAGAAACCGCCTCCCTGTATAAACGTTTGAGTTGCTCATTTGCTCCCACAAAGGCAGTTCCGTTGTCAGAATATATTTCATTAGGAGTTCCACGTCGTGCAATGAAACGTCTTTTTGCCATTAAAGCAGCGTCTGTTAAATGTGAATTTACGACCTCTAGGTGGATTGCGCGAACAGTGAGGCAAGTAAACAAAGCCACGTATCGTTTTTCTATCTTCCGACCAATTGAAACCGTAACGGGGCCAAAGTAGTCGAGCCCAACAAACGAAAATGGACGATAATGATGTGCTAGTCTCGCATTAGGCAGGTTTCCCATAGTTGGGTTGAAAGGTGCGTGCGACCAATGTTGCAAAACTGGCAGTTGTTCGTGACCGTCCTTATGACATTTCGTAGACCCAAAATCCAATAGTTTTGGCGGAGCTCATTCACTACCCTCTCGTTATTAGCATGTGCTGATTTTATGTGAAAATTTTGAACTAGTAGTCTTACGGCTTGATGTTTTCCGTGGAGTAGAATCGGAAATCTGACACCTTCTCCAACCTCTGTGGTTTCCACTATGCGTGTCGAGGTTATCCTTGTCGATAGTCGTAACTTTAACAGGCAACTACGACGTGACACGGGTACGTTGTTTTTAATACAGTGGATTTCTTCCGAAAACATGCCTAGTTGACTTTTCATTAAAATGTGTGTTTCCGCTATATTTAAATCGTCTGAATTTAGCAACCTTTGCAGTCTTTCTTGACAACTATCACGAAGTGAAACAGGAGGAGTAGGTGAAGTATGAGTTTCAAAGGTGAAAATTTTATCGGGCAGGGGTGAGTGTTGAATAATTTTGCCCGACTGTTTACAAGCATGGTAACGTAATAAAGATGAAAATTTAAGAGCTAATGCAGTCGCGCGAACCATACGAAGCCAGGAGGAGAAGCGGTGGGATTGGCAGCTACCGGATGAAGTAAATCAGTTTCATGAGCTGAAATGTTATAGGTACAGACGTTGCGTGTTAAAGGTTTCAACTCTAAAACAGGTGATGGAATCGTGGGCTCAGTAGGCCAATTGGACGTATATAGAAATTTTTGGACCCTTTAGCCAACGTGAGTCTGCCGTGAGAGAGCCGCTTTTCAAACGTGTGGCATCATCAGCAACATTTATTATCCCAGGAACCCACGACCACTCATTAACTTCAGTGAGTTCCATTATCTCACCTATTCTATGCGCAAAGAACGGTTTAAAGTGGCGCGCATCGTTACGAAGCCACCCTAAAACGTCCATAGAATCTGTCCAATAATATCGTTAAAAGGCTTTAATCTACAAGCTTCTATAATGGAATTTGCTAAGCGGGCTGCTATAAGAGCGGCTTGTAATTCTAAGCGTGGAATACCAGATAGTTTCAAAGGTGCTACGCGACTTTTACTTGAAATGAGTGCGAGCTGCACATCTCCGCTAGCAAAGATAAAGCGCCAGTAAGCCACCGTAGCGTAAGCTTGCTCACTGGTATCTGCAAAGACGTGTAGCTCCACTTGTGCAAAATCTACGGGACTAGTATTGTAGCAGCGTGGAATAGTTAAAAGCGAGGTAACGGTTAAATCTTGAACCAATCGTTCCATGCTGCTACTTCTGTGAGAGGAAGCTGTTTGTCCCAATTTACATTTAACCTCCAAGCATTGTGAAATAAAATACGACCGCGTATGGTCACCGGTGCCAGAATGCCTATAGGGTCAAGACACGCATTAAAAGAGACAAAACAACACGTTTGGTTAGCCGATTCGGCAGACTTTGATCACCGCTTTTAGCAGGAGTGTTGAAGCCAATCGTGTCTAATCTTGGATGCCAAATCAGGCCCAAAGTGCGTGTGTACTGTGTGTACGGGTGCACTACCTAAATCCACTACCATGGAATCTGACAACAGTTCTTTTGGAACCTGAGCAAGTGCAGCTGAATTGTTCGAAATCCAGCCTCTCATTTCCAAACCACCTCTCGCGTGAACCTTTACTATGTCAGAGGCCAGGGCTGTGGCTTCACGAACCGTCGCTACAGAGCCTATGAAATCGTCCATGTAAGTGTCTTCGACGATAGCCTGCGTGGCTTCAGGATACTGATCCTTAAATTCAAGAGCATTTTTATTTTTCATGTAAGGTGCTGTGAACGGACTGGAAACCGCGCCAAAAATCATAGAAGACATTCTATAAATATTTATGGGCTCCTTAGGGTTATCTCTCCATAGAAACCGTTGTGCGTCTCTATCGCGCTCGATTATCTTAAACTGCGGAAACATTTCCTTTATATCTGCTTTCAAAGCTATTCTACCTTCCCTAAAACGTAATAAAATATCGAAAAGAGAACGAAGTAAGTCTGGTCCCGTCAGCAGAAGAGAATTCAAACTCACACCGTCCACCTGAGCTGCAGCATCGTTTACTACGCGGAGCTTTGCTGGTTTATTAGGGTTGATAACACCGAAGTGTGGTAGGTACCAACAGACAGAATCTGGGAAAGAATCTTTTTGGCATTTTTCAGCGTAGTCTTTTTTAAACAAGTCCTCTATATTTGGTCTATACCGTTGAGCATAGGTAGGATCTCTAATCATTTTCTTTTATAAACTTAAAAAACGTGAAAGAGCTAACGGATAGCTATTGGGGCAAAACCGGTTTGTCCGATTTCCACAGCAAACCGACCTCAAAATGACCACCAGGTAGGCGGTTAGCAGTAGTTTCCAAAATGTTAATAGTGCGTTCATCGTCTTTGCTATGAATTACGGTTTTAGAAATACCTATAGAACCAAGTTTATATTGCTCTTTGATCAGTTCCTCTTAAGAGGAGAGGTCAGAAGGCCTCAGCGAAGTTTCGCGCTCGTCAACGGATGCGTGATTTATATTGAGAACTGGTTTGGTCCACAATTTTAGGTAAGGCGTTTTCAAACACCAAAAAAGATGTAAGGTCTTCCAGATATGGAAGCTTCTTGATATCTTCGACCGCCAGTGATTGCGAGGATATACTCAAATCGTCCATAGATCGCGCCCCATGGACCGTAAACCAGTCCGGTGTGTGACGACCCTTAATGTTAAAATTTACATACTTGGACGCTAGTCTCCTTAGAGAGGCCTCCTACACATTGTATGTTCACCTGTGCAGATGGACCAGAAGTACCCATTTGGGACGAAAGATCGGAATCGATGAAGGTTGCAGTAGCGCCATTGTCTAATAAAGCATGCGTGTCTACGCTACCTGCTGGGCCCGACACTGTCACTGCTATTATTTTCAATAATGGTCGAGAAAAGGGCAGGGTTTTTAAGCATGACATCGGCGTAGCATGAACCACAATATGTGTCAACTGCTCGCCCGAAGGAGCCGATGTTCCGCACTCCATTTGATTTTCGACTTCGACCGTATGTGCCAAGGAAATCGAACCACTAGACAAAGGGTGTAATAGTTTATGATGCCTGCGAAAACATTTTTTATCTTGACAAAACTCCTTAGACGACTTACAATATTCATAACTATGCGAACCTTTTTTTAAACATTTGTGACAGAGTTTATTCTCTTTTACAAACTGCCATCTGTCATTAATAGTCAATGCCAAAAATGTGTCACAACAACTCAAGAAATGATGTTGATGTGGTGTTTCACTTAGAAGTCCAAACCGGAGCTGTAGGTCCACCTCGCGCGCGAGAAAGCTAACAAGGAGCTCAAGCTTGGATTTCCCAAGATTCTGGTTGAAGTAAGACGCCCCATAGTCTAACCAACGGGTTCGCAGCAGTGGGGTTAACTTACTTAGGACAGACTGAAAGATCTCTGGAGACTCCAAATAGGCATTTTGGTTAAGAAGCTTTACAACCTCGACACAGTTGTGTACCCGGCAGGCAAATTTATGTAAATCACTGTTATCGTGACTCACCTTAGGTAAAGCTCGCATAGAAGTGATTTCTTGCAAAACAGTAAATTCTGGCCTACCAAATCGAAGCTCCAATGCAGACATGATCTCCTGTGGGTCACGGGCTGATACCAAAAACACGGCGATAGCTTCACGCGCCACTCCCTTCACCGCCAGATTGATGCGTGCTATGTTATCTGAAGCTGAATACGACGTCTTAGTATCTTCGAAGGCTCTTTTAAAACTGAGCCATTCTAACGGCTTGCCTTCAAAGATAGGTAAACGCCCATCATTATACTTAGCCTTTTGTTTATTAGCTAGGCATTTTATCGCTTGAGCAAGCATAGAAATATCTGAATGTATCTCTTTAGTGTTATTAGCCGGAAAAGATTCCTGTGGTCGCAACGGGTATGTGTTACCCAAAATATTGTCAAGCTTGTCTTGTTTAGCTACAAAATGATGTGAATTATTTACCTGCAGGTTCCTAGTAGTATTTTGCGCGATAGTACCGGATATGGGCAAGCTCTGTAGCTCAAATTTTGTAGCAACACGGGAAGTGAGGACCTGAGGCCTTGTGTTATCTACTAAACTACCAAATTCAGGAACCATCTCAGAGCGCTCTACTGTGACAGAGTCGGGCACCTGGTAAGAGGCATAAGGGAAACAATACACTGAATACATGTAATAATCAATACTTCCGTCAGTTTACTTCCATGAAGTCCGAATTCCTTCACAAAATTACACAAATAATTGCACTTCGCTGCCGCTAAGCACACCAAAGAGCACAAACTGAAATTTCTGATTTTTTGGCTAAGAACGAGTTGAATTATTATCTAGCAAAATTAAAGAGTACATATCTATCTTATTATCTCACATAAAACACCATAGGAGAGAATGAACTCTAATACATGTCCTTGGTACTTTTGTATTTGGTCGTAGCGCGGCGGCACATTGTGCCGCCTTCCCGAGTCTACGGGTGTAGGTATTATAACGGCACATGTGCAGCCTTCCCGAGCGAGCAAGTTATTGGACAGTCGGCTGGAACATTTGCTGCTCTGGCTGCGACTTTCCTCGAGAGCCGCTATTTGTGCCTGAGCTTCTAGTTCCAAGGCTGCTCGCTCACATTCCAAGGCTGCGCGCTCCATATTCGCAACTTTACGAGCACACTCCGTTTGTATAGCTAAACTTTTCAGCGTTACCGCGGAACCTGTGGAACTATAAGAGCCGGGAGGCTTACCGTCCCCTGGAAGAGGATCAGGGCTACCGTGCATGACGGTGGGAGTTTGGCCCTGGATACCTTTCGATATCGTTTTTTGTCGCGATTGCGATCTTGTCTCCATATTTTAATTCCTGAAAGACGGCTTTCAAGGACCAAATATTAATTGCTTAGTGGACTGTAGAAATAAAAGCTGATCATTTGGAGACAAGATGAAGTATAATAATGCCATAAAAAACCATTATCAAAAACAATAAAATTAAGTATAAAAATACACTATAAACTAGTAAAACTTTATAAAAAGATGTTCAGTGAACAATGATTTAATTTGTCATCGACACGCAAAGAAGAAGAAGTGAACAATCCTGAACTAAAAATTGAAAAATAAAATATAGTTTAAAAAAAACTAAAAAACACACTTTTAAAGCACATAAAACTAAAAAGTGAAAAATAATTCTTAATATAAGCTGAAAACAATAATGAACGAAAAATACTACGCTTTTGTCACAATAATACTAGTATTTTTCGTTCATTATTGTTTTCAGCTTATAATAAGAATAATTTTCACTTTTTAGTTTGATGTGCTTTAAAAGCGTGTTTTTAGTTTTTTTTAACTATATTTATTACCTTTGGAATTAGGACGAAACATAAATGATGCTACTTTTTTATTTAACGTAGCTAATTCCTCCATAGATATTTATTTGCCTACGCACCAACCACGGATAAGATAAATTATCTGATCCGTGGCACCAACCAACTCCATTTTAGACAGCGTTCACTTCTGCAAGTGCCACTTGCTCGTACTCTACAGAAAAAAACTCTTTCTTATCATGAGTACTAAAACTTGTAATGGGGTTTCTATTGATAACGATTTTGACCTCTTTTGCTCCAGCGTCACAACAGTCCGAAGGTTGCTGGCTGCTGAATTCTTAAATAGTTAATGAATCCACCTTTTAAAGATGTAGTTTTACATACCTACCTAATTAAGTAGATGTTCTCCGTTTCTTTTTTTATTTCCTTTTTTATTATAATTTTTATTATACATGTGTGTTTGCTCCTACCTGTGTACCTATCGGCGGAGACTTATATATAGCACTGTATTTATCTATAAGTTTTATATACTTTCAATATTTAGCTGTTAGTGTTCCTAAAATAAATAAATAAATAAGTAGTGTCACCGTAAGGTCAATAATAAAAAAAACAACAACTTTTTTTTAATTTTAAAAACTGAATCGACAATTTTATCCTTATACCCTAATAAAATAAAATATAAATAATAAAATATAAACTTTTATATTTATTATTTGGACAATCTTTTGTCATTTTTTAACTATTTAAATTTGATACATTGATAATATGAAATAAATAAATCTAATATAATCTACTAAGCCACAAAGACTGAAGATTATATTAAAATTAACAACTTAAGTATGTGATAAAATTTAAAATTATAAATATACGTTTTTATCCACAATGTCCAGCAATGGACGTCCATCGGCTGATGATCCACAATTGATAAGCCCTAAGCATCATCTCCCCTAATGGTAAATGACGGCGATACCGAAGATGAAAGTGGGCTTACCAAAATTGTCCAAGATGGCCCAGCGTAATGGAGGACTGGCTATCTTATCTTTAAACCGTAACACATCTATGCTATATACATTAATGTTTAGCGGCAAAACTTCGATAACATGGTGGTAGCTTAAACTAGGCCAGGCGGGCTGAGAAAATACCCAACCACCAACCAAACCGTCTTACAAAGTTAGACCCCCGTCGGGAAACGAACCCCCGACCTCGTGATATGAAGCGAATGAACTAACTATTACGCAACGGCGGCAATTGAAATTGATTTTTGGTAAAGAGAAACAATTTTGGTCTGGATTTTAAAAGTTGATATTAGACTTCCTAAATAAAAAATGCGCTGAAGATATTCTTGAAAACTTTCTCTGTGTAAAGCGTGTTTTGATTTTTGTACGCTATATTTTTACACTATTTCATTACTTGCCGCCACATATCAATGTTAACAACATTGATGTGTTCCGGCTTGAAGATAAGATAGCCAGTTCCCCATTGCGTTGGGAAATATTGGTAAGCCCACTTCCATCTTCGGCAACATCGTCACTTACCACCAGGTGAGATGTTGTCAAGGGTTTACCAATTGTGAATAAAAAAACTTTTTTACACTCTATTTGTTTTTTTTTGTTAAAATATTGCAAGCTTAAGGCAGCGTCGGTGGCCTTACGGCTACGACCGCTGCCTCCTGTCTTGGGAGGTCGTGGTTCGAATCCTGCCACGTACCAATGTGTTTTCTAATTTCGATTTGATATGTAGGTACGATTATCCATTTATGTCTTACAGTGAAGGAAAACATCGTGAGGAGACCTGCACAAGCCTGCGAAGAAAGTCGGAGGTTGTGTGTGAAGTTAACCAAACTGGGCTCGCGTGGTCGACTAAGGCCCGATCGCACTAATTCAGTGTAAGCTCGAGCCCCTCGGTGGGGAAGTGAATATGAGCTGATATTTATAGAAAGGCAACATATTTTATCTTCTTCTCACCCTGCAGACAACAAAAAACCGGTCAAGTGTAACTCGGGTTCACACAAACATAGTTCCGCACCAAAACTTTAATCACCAACAGAACAAGACTTCTCTGTATATACTTTGTTCGAGGTAAATAGGGGTCTATAGAAATTTCATTTTTCCTGTCGGAATAGACTTTAGATTTTCTCATAGATTTTCCTGTAAGCGTTCAACTTCATATACTGTGATGTTTTTAAGATTTAGATTTAGCCCAGTAGTTTCGGAAATATGGGGGGAATGGTCAATTGGGTTGCACCCCTTTGTTGTTCTGCCGTCCTAATTTATTCGACCGTAAGTCGCAATTTGGTAAAAATGAGTTTATTTCATATTCGGAATCAGCGCGACGAGATCTATATGAACCTCTAACCCGTATTTTTTTAAATGCAATAGAAATGAAAGTTTCGATAAGCATAACAACCGTAACTCTCAAATTTTGTCATTCAATGCTAACAAGACAACCGTATACGCCCTTACTTCGATCTATTTACCGTATTCTGTGTACTGGTCCAAGGCATAATCACTCTAAGAGCTCATACTGCCGATGTATGTGGTAATTGTACAGTGTTCCATTTATGAACAACTACACATAACAGCCGTAACAGCCATGACCCTTGTAAATATTAGTGAATTTAAAAAAATAATTATCAAAGTACTAGATAAAACAAAAGTAAGTGCTTGTACTGTGATTATGAGTAGTGAAACATTTGAGAATTATTTAATACTGCTAGTAATAAACATCCTTAAGTGTTTTAATGTGGTCATTATTTAGTAGTGATATTTCTTTCTAATAGGCACATACTACACATAATAACCGTAATTGCCACCCACCCCGTTTATGTTTAGCAATATACGAAATCAAAACTTCCATATGCTAGTTATAAGGACAAACAGAAGCATATTCTGTATGAATTATTAGAAATGTGTTAGATTATATGCAAAAAAAGTACAACAGTAAATACTGGCAAATTTAATCATATTTAAAAATGTAGTAGGTAGTTACTAAAGGTAACATGGACTACTTGGTGGCGGAGTGGTGTATGCAGATTCAATGCATCATACTGGATTTTCACAATCTCCACTGATTCGCCTCACCACTCGTACGGTCGACAGGAATAACGCTATATGTTAGGAATCTGTAGAATTACAGACATGTTTGTCTAGCGTTGTCCCTTAATCTGACAGTGATACAAATATAAAACAAATTCATGTCAAAAAATGGATTTTTCACTTAAAAAAAGAACGTCGCATGGACCGCTGTTGAAAGTGATGAATACTTAATCTATGATACGTATCCGAAAACCTAAAAAAAAGGCCAAAAAAAAATTCAACTGGCAGAACCTATGAATAAAAATATTAAAGAACAAGAAATCCAACCCCTAGTAAAAGAAAAGACAAAACGACGATAAAAAATATTGAAGGATAAGATATTCAACCTAAACAAAAAGAAAAACAGAGAGATTATCAGCTCGAAGAACCTATAAAGAAGAATATTAAAGAATAGGACACCCAACTCCTATCAAAATAAGCGGAGAACAGTTTATAGAAACTACGATGAACAATATTGAAGAACAAGACATCCAACTTCCAGCACGATATAAATAAAAACATAGAAACTGAGAGCATACAGAAGTTATAGAAAAAACAAACAACCAGCATACTGTAAAAAACAATATATACAACCTCCAGCACAATATAAAAAAAAACGGACAGATGACCAGAAGCAGTTTAAATCATCTTCAGTAAAAGTAGTAGCAAAACAAAACGTTTCAATTAAGAAAAAACAAAACATTCTCAGATTACAGAAACCTACACAAAAATAGATGACTAGCCTTCCGTACCTAAAGGAAACATTATCCAACCCTCAAAACAAGAAAAGAAAAAACACCACTTAATTGCTTCTTTAAACAAAAATAGTGAATAACAAGACGTATAACCTACGTACGACCGTAAGAAAAAATCGTTGGCCAAACAGACGTTCAATAGAGAAATGAAGAAGCTGAAGAACAGAGTAATCAACATGACGAATTGTTTGGAATCTATAGATAAACATGATAATGGTTTAACGAAAGACGGCGAACCTAGAAAACAAAGGAATATCTAAATTTCTAACTATATTTTGATACAAAGATAATTATAAAAACAAAGATATGAAAAAAAAATGCTATGAAAGGCCATTTAGCGTGTTATCAAAATTGTAATTTAAATATAAGAGAATATCGAAGAAAGCAGATCCTTACTAACTGTTAAGGTCTTAGTTACGAAGCACAGGAACTTTTTATTAAAATATGTTGTGTCGACAAACTACCGTTAAAAAGAAAAAAGGTATCGGAAAAACCAGAAACGAAAAGAAAAGTAAACATAAGTGTTTTATATGACGGAATAGAAATGTATAAAACCTTTTTTTTGTCAACTGTCAGATTTGGTCCTTATAATGAAACACATGTTAAGAATAGCTTACGCAAAGGTATTGACTGCCAAAAAACAGATTATAGCGATTAGCCAAGATTAAATAAGATCGATAAAGAAACTACAAAAACTGATATCAAGAGTCACAATCCACGTATTTCTTATACCACTATAGATGTAAACGCTCTTAAAAAACTATACCTACCAAGCGATACTACGATAACCCAAATGTACAACAATTTTTGTGAGAGTAATTCTTCACAGTACAGCTTTTTTAATATTTTTTTCAATCGTTTGTAAATTGTACCTGGAAATTGTTGTACTGTGCTCTTAATAAAAGTTTTTCTATTCTATTCTATTTAATCAAAGTTTCAGTGGAATATTATCGAAGAGTAGTAAAGCATGATTGCAACATTTCATTCGCTCAGTCAGGCCATGAAAAGTATTAGCAGTGTGTACTATTTCATAAACATGACTAAGAACACAATCAGAATTCAGAAGAATCTTGTAACATTTGTGGGAACTATTTACTTCACAAAAATCGATATACAGAAACACGTTTGGAATATCAAAATGATGAAGATAAAGCTGGTGAAGCAAACAGTGGAACCATTTATTACCACTATGGAGCAGTTCAAAGTGGTTGTATTTTTTAAGACTATAATGAGACTTATGCAAGTCTCATGACATACTCGTATGCTATCACCTAGGACGAAACTATATCGGGACGGCGCTAAAAAGATATAATATTTACACTTCGAGCGTTTCTACTTCATAACCGAGACGCTAAATATATCATATTGTGGCTGGATAATTGTGCAACTCAAAATAAAAACTAGGCGCTGCTTACTGATTTGACCAACATGGTGAATAGCAACTTGATCGATGCGGAAAGCATAACGTTAAAGTTCTTTGAACCGGGGCATACTTTTAAGTCTGCTAATTCATTCCACCACCCAGTGGAACTATTGTCCAGATATGTCTTCCCTAAAAGTGTTTACCTAAAATAATGGCGGTTAAATTTCAAAGAGGGTCGTATACTTTCAAATATAAAAATTCTCCTACGTATTACTATTAGACTTTGTTTAAAACAAAAGCACCAAAGGCGTTTTTCCAGCACTGCGATTAAAGACTCATCTGAGGAGGATCACACAGGAACACAAATCTGCAATACTAATAAGCTAGCCATACCAAAAAAACGTATATTGGCAGTTTCGTTCCAGGTATACGAAAAGAGAATATTGGCAAAATTTACCTATTACCACTTTTGCTAACGAAAAATACGAGAATTATACCAATGACGTGACGAAACAAGATGGGGAGTTAATTATTATTTGAAAATTAATTCATAAAATACTTAAGTATGTGACTGAATAACTAACAATAAAGTTTCGATCTCTAAATTGTTTTAGAATTATAATGCGAAGTTTGTGTTTATTATGAATATTATCGAGTGACTGGTACATAACTGCAAGCCTCTTGGTTGGTGATTCTCCAAGGAACCTTTAATCAATTCGCAAAAAGAAATCGACTTCCCCTACTAATTTAATATTTGATTAGGCAACTTTGTATGAGATGACCAAAATTGTTTTTACCATTTTATGAATGTAGTTGAATACAATTTGTTCAGTTTTATATGAGTTGATTCACCAGTTGAAAGGTTTTAAGGTATATTACCAATCACCTGCAGATTAATATTAACGCATCTCTAAGTTTTGTTATCTTAGTGAGATACTTACTTGTTCCATAAGAACTGATTTTCTTATAACTATTTATTGCAAGTTAGATTAGTTACCAATAACTTAAAAAATATATCTCAAAATTGCCTTGTTAGTTTTAATAATATGAGAAGACATTTATATTAATTAAATCTTTCGGATCTTCAGAAGGATTTTGGCCGGATCTCAAAAATAAACTCATCTGAGAAGTTTTGGAGTGTACATTTAATATTCACACACGTTTACAACACAAGGCTTCAGGATGACGCTGATGAAAACAGATTATTTTCAGAAATTTCGGTACGGGGCTGGATTCCCAGGTTGACTGTTCAACTTCTCGATCAAAAGTGCTCGTAAAATAATTGGTGCCTCTATCGTAGCCTCCGTTAGGATGGCTGAATTGTATCTAATTTATTGATTGTTCCGTCTGTATTCGTTAATCAAAGTAATCTGGTTTGCTAACACAACATGTACCGACTAAAAGGTCTCCAGCCTCGCAAACACACACTAGCCAAAGATTACGTTTTATTTCTACCCTAGCTCAACCTCTTGACGTTTCAAGAAGACATAACACATGGCGCTTCGACGCATACATGGGTGTCGCCACCTCCTAGGGCTCCGACATATCTTAAAGATAACAAATAATTTTGTACCTGTATAAGGAATTAATATTTTTTTGGCATTTCTAAGGAGTGAATATTTTATTGCAAGTTATTAATATTTAAAAAAGTGAACAGTTTTAATATTATGAGTAGAGGTACATTTTTGTAATTTCTATAAAGAAAAAACATTGTTTTAAATAAGTAGTTTATGTAAATAACATTTTAACATGCTTTTTTTCCTATACAGAAAAATCTTTGAGGATATTAACTACAATTAAGATTTTTCTTTATATAATTGCATATTTTCATATCATTAAAATCCATTTTTTAATATTTAAATGAAAGGTAACATGAAATACAGGAAAATAGGGAATTCATTTTGATTTTTTATATGAAACGTCATTAAATGATATGACCCATACTAATCATAAGAACAGTATGTGCTTAAGAAGAAAACCGTATCGTTGTGTTCATCGCTCTTCTACCTAGTTAAAAGAGCCGTATAAACTTCACTAGTAACGAATATTTCTAGGATCCATTTTTGATAATATTACTTGTATACGAAGCATTAGAGCCGTAATTAACATGTGCTAATCATAAACACCGTAACTCCTATACTTACTGTGCTTATGCTTAGGGTTGCTACTCGTTAAGTTTTGCCTTTCCTAAACATAAACTGTATTTTGGTATTATTGTGCGCTAAATTAACGTTATCATTGATTGAAGCATACAAAACTATAGTTCGATTCAAACGCTACAAGGTGATATAAAATTTATTGCGATATCTTTAGTGGTTTCCAAGTAATTGCAGGATAAAGAAAAAAAACTTTAAATGCGTTTTTCTCCGTTTCATGTTTTTGTACTTACGGTCGAATAAATTAGGACGGCAGTGTTGATGTTCCACCTTTTCGCACGAATCGTTACGCTTCTTCATTTATTGTGCGTACAGCAAAGGAGTGGAACTTCTTGCCTGCGTCAGTGTTTCCCGATTCCTATAATTTGGGGATCTTCAAGGCAAGAGTGAATAGGCATTATTTGAGTTTGCGTGTACCATCCTCGACTGCATCATCACTTACCATCAGGTGAGTTGCAGTCAAACGCACTCAAATTTTTATTTAAAAAAAAATAAAAAAAATTGGCTATTTTCAAATAACTTCTAAACTATTTATTTAAAAATTTTAAAAAATCTCACAAGAAGCCTTATCATTTGATATGCCACGCAATATATTTTAAATAACTTTATTTTAAATGTTCTGATTCACCCCCGAAAAGTGGACCCCATGTTTGAAATTCATTTATTTACGTTATACCACAGATGAGATACTAGTTACTTCGTAACAGATACTGCAATCCCTTATAATACCTACGCGTTTATTTATCTACTCATTCCGACTGTCGGACAATACACGGAAACATGGGTATTAAGGCGCTCGACTTAGCGGTTATAACTGCGTAAACGGGCAACGCGCGAATTGCGGCGGCGACAGTACATCGTTCTTGCGCTAGGGTTGACTCATGAAAATGAAAATAAAAGTTTTACAAGTGATTGATTTTTTTAATTTACTTTACGAATTTGATTGATGGTATAGTCATACTAGTCGACCGCACTTAGAAGGCGCGCTTAGAAACTCTTTACAAAATGCCTAAATCCAAACTGAAAATCTAACTTTGTTTTAATAAACAAAATATCAAAATATCTCGAAGGTTGTGTGTGAAGTCGACCAACCCGCACTGGGCCCGCGTGGTCGACTAAGGCCTAATCGCCCTGATTCAGGGTAGGCTCGAGCCCCTCGGTGGGGACGTATATGAGCTGTAATGAAACAAAATATATATCTTAATAATCTTAGTCTGTTTTAATATACAATATATACAAATAAATGTCTGTCTGTCTGCCTGTCTGGTGCCTAAATATAAATTCGTTCCGATTGCTCTCGAGACATCGGGGCCATGGTGCTCTGAGGCCAAGTCTTTTGTTGACGATTTAGGGCGAAAAGGGCCTGGACCCGAGATCGGGCTCCTTTTTGACCCAACGCATCTCGCTAGCTATTCAGCGGGGGAACGCAGCAAGCGTCATGGGCACGTTTGGGCAGGAGACACGGCGGGGAGGGCTTTTTGACTAGGCCGGGATTAAGTGAAGACTCAGCATCTTCTGTACATTTTAAAGTGAAACTTTTATTACATCGTCTCAATTTTTTTCGTCTGTGTGTTGCATGTCGCGTGACGGTCGCTTTCGTCTGACGGTAAGATCGTTTCGTCCTCTGTACCGTAGCGAGAGCAGCCATGATCGTTTCGTTCTCTGTACCGTAGGTAGCTCTAAGAGGTGTGAAAAAAAGTTTCACTTTTACCGTGGTTTCATAAAACCACACAATCCTTTTTTTATAAACCTTACTAGTAATAAATAAAAAATAAATTTATCCCACTTTGTTCTTTTTTTTAAATCTCTTTTTTTAATGACTACAGAACCCTTCTTTGTTCACGATCCAACACGCACTTTGCCTGTGATGATGTGTTCCGGCTTGTATATAAAATAGCCAGTTCCCCATTGCGTTAAGGAATCTTGGTAAGCACGCTTCCATCTTCGGCATCATCGTTACTTACCATCAGGTGAGATGATGCCAAGGGCTTACCAATTGTGAATTTAAAAAGCCAGTTTTATTAGATCTACTTTTATTGAAATAAATGGTGATTTAATTATCTATCTCCCTACCTAAAATGACCTAAGATTTCATTTAGGTAAGTACCTACCTATTCTTTTTTTGCGTACAATAAACCTCACAGCTCATAAGTACATAGACTTCCACATAATTAGCACGGTTTTGATACACAATAATATTGATTACCTACCTATCTCAGTTTCAAATTATTAGGTAAGTAAGTACTTAACTATAACTACATCAGACACGCGAAAACTAAATGTTTAATATCTGAAAGGTCACCTACCTTTCCTCGTTTGCCGGTAATTTAAAAATGACACGTCCTTGCTTGTTTTTTTTGTCATACGTCCATAAAAAAAACAATATACGCGACCCATTTTAGTCACATCTGTGCCGGCGGCGGCGCATAAAACTGGCAACGTTTCGCTAGTGTGCTTCGCGGCGTCCTTCTTGCGAGAGCCAGTCCGAGCGGGCCGCTTTGTGTAGGTACAT